>JANAVB010015654.1:12500-547414 GCA_029216955.1 Iris pallida
TGCCGCAGCCGTATTGATAAATAGTGCTATATGAATAGTACCGCAGCCGCATGGAATGAATAGTGTCGCAGAATGCCGCGTAGAGCCTATTTTGGCTGTTTTAAGTCCTATTTAGCTGAATTGTGGCCAGAATTTCTCCCAACTTCCAACATGAAAGTTGTAGATCTTTTTCTTGGCTTCAAAAATATGTTATTAACTATTTTATACAAGTTTCTCTCATTCATGATAATGTAAGGATAGAATACGGTAATGGCCTGTTAAGACACTCTTAGCCAGTAACAAGTAACATGACATGATAGTGGCCCGTCGTGGCGTACTCTTGATAAGTAAACCTAACATGATAATCTTGATATGCTGTTGTGACGGCTATCTTGACTTGCTAAGTAACTCTTGTCTTGACATCGTGGATGTTTGTGCTTGTATAAGCTATATGTCTCGTCTTGCATCATGTCGAGTACAGAAATTCCTGGTTACCACGGTCAGGGATTCATATTGAATCTGACTAGAATAATGACTAGATTGATCATGTAGTTCATGAAGAGATTTCCCAGCTACAGACAGTCCCGTTATCTGGGCGCTCTAATTGGACTTGTAGCCTGCCGTCGAGTAGGGCACATTTCCAGCACACTGTCATGTGCTGCACCTCTAAGTTACCTAATCCAACTCTCTCAACTTGTGACCGGATAACCTGGATTAAGTCTGCAGGGCTTGTGGCTGTTGGAACATATCATTGCATCTTGCAAGTAACTAGGCTTGTGATAACCCTAGTTAGTTAAAGTATCAAGCCGTACTCATTATTTGGCCGTGAATGATGAATGGAGTCCAGTCTAGTCTTATGTAAGCAAGACTGCTACATGGTTATTACTGCATATTACTTTATGCTTTACTCTTATCGATAATTGGTTGGAGACTAAGCTCTGTTCAGGTGAAGGGTTACAACCCCGGTCCTTGTTTGGTTTACGGGTTGTAACTTGGCTACCGGAATAGTCCCTTAATTGTCTTATCGTTTATCATCTTGTTTTCTCTAACTCATGTCTTTTATTATCCTTTATGTCTTATGTGCTAATATGCTAGTTTTAGTTCTTAAGTGAAGCCTCCTTTGTGGCACTTGCTCTTTCTGGGGTCTGACCCAGCTGGTTTTGTATGGCCAGATTTCGGAGTAGCACCCGAGGATCTTCCAGTCTTCCAGCCAGATGGTGCACACTAGGCGCATCCCTGGCAATGAGTGGATTTTATTTGCTCTTCCACTCTATTGTAAATTATTTTTTTGAGGCGTTTAGCCGCCGAGCAAGTGTTAGCTCGTGTTAAATTTATATTCCTGTCTGCCAAATGGCTGTAACATGATTGACAGATCCTAGGGTTGATCATTTATGACTTAAACTCTTGCTAGTCTTCGTATTTTGTATGACTAGCTTCATGATCATCTGAATATGTAATGTTTGGATGGCTTACTTTGTATGTCTGATGATCTAACATCTTGTTACTTTTACTTGCTTGCTTGAGATTGAGACACTAGGCTTGTTCTTGACCCTAAAAGACTAATGGCTTGTAGTAAACCCTCATGCGTCTAGACAGCCGTGACCATATTGCGAGGTAGGATTTACTTCAATGTACGTAGCTGGCTGTGTCTGTCCCCCGCTCTCCAGTATTCTAGTTCTGGGGTGTGACACGGTTTAAGTGGTGTCCCATACAGGTCTTGTAAATCAAGTTGTGTGAGGGTTTCACTGAATAGATATCTCAATCAGCACTCGCCCTTGATCTCTACTCGTGTCATCTAATCTTTCTGAAATCTTGACCTGATCACATGTTTATATCCTCAATTTATCATGATCCATCCTTATTGTTCCCCTTGTCATTTCTTCAGTGGCATTATTCCTGGTCCTACCGATCAGCAAGGCGAAGCACCTCCAGTGGATCAGCAGCAACCTGGAGACCAAGCCCAGTATTCAGGAGTAGCCTCCAGAGTTATGCCTACCGGGGTTAAGAGCCACCAGTTCAGCCCGTCCAGCCTACGGAGCCTAACAATGGAACCCTGGTGGGTCTCATCAGGGAATTGTTTGCATCTCAAAATCCTCGGGGCGATGCCCTGTACCAGACGGTATAAGATGCCATGGATAAAGATGGTTACCAAGGGAACAATACGGCCAACAGCTTCAAGCGTCTGAACCCTCCTTTCTTTGACGGCACTGAAGATGCTATTGCTGCTGATACATGGCTTCAGGACACATAGGTTATCCTGGAAGCAGCTAGGATTCCTGAGAATGAGAAGGTGGTCGTTGTGCGCCAACAGTTATTGGACTTAGCCTGCAGCTGGTGGGCGATGCTAGCAGTTGGATTACCGATGCCTGTCTCATGGGCGGTGTTCAGCAAATTCCAGACCAAGTACTTCGACGCAGTAGCTCGGTATGATCTGCAGACGAGATTCACCAACCTTAAGCAGATGGGCAGGACGGTCGATGGATATGCGATCGAGTTTTCTAGACTCAGTCGGTTTGCTCCCACCTTGGTGGCAACCGAATTGGATCGAGCCCAGCGATACCAGCAGGGACTCCACCTAGAGATTATCATATCAGTGGAGCAGTTTGAGCACCAGACGTTTGATGCCGTCTTGCGAGTAGCGAAGAGGCATGAGTATACTTCATAGAGGATTGTAGATAGAAGCGGTGGACGGAAGAGGTCTCATGGGCAGATGTCCCAGTCTTCAGCACCAGCCCCGACAGCTAGGGCTTTGACTATTAGAGCTCCTAGGAGGGCGACCACAGTTTTGTCGGTTCATCACTCGACGCCGGCATATCCTCAGCAACAAAAGCAGAAGCAGTCTTCCGAAATGGGCTGCACTCATTATGGAAAGCCAGGACATGTATTATAAGAGTGTCGCAGAGCACAGGAATTGTGCTTGGCTTGAGGGGCACCGGATCACAAGATAGGGTCCTATCCGAATAGAGCATGTTCATCGTCATCAAACCTAACCAGTCCATCGGTTAGGGGTCCAGCACCAGTGCAGCAGCAATATCAGCCTCCGAGGCCATTGCCGCCTCAGGCTCAGCAGTATGCCCAAGTTCATATTCAGAACCAGTAGAGAGGTTACCAGCAGAGGGCGACCATCACCAAGAAGGCAAGGTCAGGCTATGGCTTTGAACGTAGAGGAAGAGTTAGCTTCAAGTGAGGTGGTGGCAGGTACCATTCTCGTCAACTCTTTTCCAGCATTAGTATTATTTGATTCGGGTGCATCTCATTCATTTATGTCCACACGATTCGCTACACGGATAGGACTGGAGCCCGAGTCATTATCAGTAAGGCTCAATATAGTTACTGGTAACGGTCTTGTGGGAGTAGATAGAGTGTTTTCCTCGTGTCGAATCGTAGTTAGCGGTAGAGAGTTTCCCACTAGGTTGATAGAATTTTTGATGGCCGATTATGATATGGTCCTAGGAATGGATTGGTTGAAGGTGCAATATGCAAGAATAGACTGCCATATTGGTAAGATTATTTTTGGTATTCCAGGTGAATCAGAGTTTTCATTTTCCAGAGGCGAAGTAGAACCTTATCCTCTAGTATTGCGGATGGCAGTAGCAGTGGCAGTTCAGTTTCCCAGAGTTATGGAAGAGTTCCCAGACGTGTTCCCCGAAGAGCTTCCAGGCATGCCCCCAGAGAGAGATAGAGTTCACCATTGATTTGCTTCCAGGAATGGCACCGGTGTCAGGGGAGTCTACAGGATGGCGCCTTCAGAGTTAGAGATCTTGTACAAGATGATTGAAGAACTCAAAACCAAGGGATTTATTCGTGCTACTGGATCACCTTGGGGAGCCCCGATACTTCTTGTGAAAAAGAAGGATGGTACATCAAGATTATGTGTTGATTATCGTACCTTGAACTCTGTAACAATCAAGAACATATATCCTCTACCAAGGATAGATGATTTATTTGATCAACTCAGAGGAGCGACAGTATTTTCGAAGATTGACCTGCGGTCAGGATACCATCAGATCAGAGTTAGAGAACAAGACGTCCCGAAGACAGCATTCAGATCCAGATATGGGCATTGGGAGTTCCTTGTTATGCCATTTGGAGCGACCAATACGCCAGCTGTATTCATGGACCTCATGAATCGTATCTTCATACCCTATTTGGACCAGTTTATGATAGTGTTTATAGATGACATCTTAGTTTATAGCAAGAATGAGGTAGATCATGAGCAGCATCTTCGTGTAGTTCTTCAGATTCTCAGAGAACACCAGTTGTACGCGAAGTTTAGTAACCGCGAGTTTTGGCTAGATCGTATCTCGTACTTAGGTCATATTATCACCAGAGATGAAGTGGAAGTGGACCCCCAGAAGATAGTGGCTATAGAGTCATGGCCTGTTTCCAGTACCGTCGCAGAAGTTCGGAGTTTCCTAGGATTGGCTGGCTATTACCGACGGTTTGTCTCAGACTTCACTCGAATTTCAGCACCCCTGACACAATTGAACCACAAGGATGTGCAGTTTGCTTGGACAGCAGAGTGTCAGAGTTCATTTAAGAAGTTAAAGCAGAGATTGATGACGGCTCCCATTCTCACGCTTTCAGATGGGACTGAAGGATTTTCTGTTTATTGTGATGCTTCTGGAAGAGGATTGGGATGTGTCTAGATGCAGCATGGTAAGGTAGTAGCTTATGCATCACGTCAGCTTCGTGATCATGAGAGAAATTACCCAACCCATGACTTGGAGTTAGCTGCGGTGGTTTTCGCACTTAAGCTTTGGAGGCATTATTTATATGGAGATCAGGTGGAGATTTTTACCAACCACAAGAGTCTGAAGTATGTGTTTACCCAGAAGGATCTTAACATGCATCAGAGAAGATGGCAAGAACTACTTGTCGATTATGACATCAACTTGCAGTATCATCCTGGGAAGGCCAACATAGTAGCAGATACATTGAGCAGGAGAGCTGGAGTTTATTTCCTAACAGCACAGCCAGAGTCATTAGCAGATCTTCAGAAGATGGGTATTGAGATAGTTCTCCCTACCAATGTAGCATTGATGGCCAGGATGCAAGTTCAGTCCAACATTATCGAGAGGATTAAGTTAGCTTAGTCAACGGATTCTAAGCTTCAGCGGCTTAGGGCAGAATGTGTAGCAGGACGGAGAGTATAGTTATGTATTCATGAAGACGGTACACTTCGGCATGGGAGGCGTCTTTGTGTACCCAGTGGTGATATCAGACAGGAGATCATGGCAGAGGCTCACAGTTCTTAGTATTCAATTCATCCCGGTGGTACGAAGATGTACCTAGACATTCGTCAGCATTTCTGGTGGAATGGCATGAAGAGGTAGATAGCCCGGTTTGTCTCTCGTTGTTTAGTTTGTCAATAAGTTAAGGCTGAACATTAGAGACCAGCTGGACTTTTTCAACCTTTATCGATACCAGAATGGAAATGGGAGCACATTACCATGGATTTTGTAACTGGGTTACCTAAATCCCCAGCTGGAAGAGATGCTATCTGGGTTATAGTTGACAGGCTCACAAAGGTAGCTCATTTTTTTCCTTTCAGAATTGGTCAGTCGACGGATCAGCTAGCAGGGATGTACCTCAGGCAGATTGTCAGATTGTATGGAGTGCCAGTTAGTATCATATCAGACAGAGATTCAAGATTCACATCACACTTTTGCCGGAGTCTTCAAGGGGGCTTGGGGACTAGTCTCTAGTTTAGTTAAGCTTATCATCCGCAAACAGATGGTCAGTCAGAACGCACAATCCAGACTCTTGAAGATATGTTGCGGTCGTGTATACTAGACTTCGGTGGTTCGTGGGAAGATCACCTGCATCTCGTGGAGTTCTCCTATAACAACAGTTTTCAGGCCAGTATCCAGATGGCACCCTTTGAAGCACTATATGGCAGGAAGTGCAGATCACCTTTAGCTTGGGATGATATCGACGAGAGACAGATGCTTGGCCCAGAGATGATTATACAGATAATCGAGGTGGTCAGACAAGTCAGAGATCATCTTCGAGTTGCCCAAGATCGCCAGCGCTATTGGGCCGATTCTCATCGGCGTCCCCTTGAGTTTTCAGTCGGCGACCACGTGTTCCTTAGGATCTCGCCTACCCGTGGCATCATTCAATTTGGCGTACGGGAAAAGCTTAGTCCTAGGTACATAGAGCCGTTCGATATCCTTGAGCGAGTAGGTGATGTGTCATATCGTCTCGTTCTTCCACCGTCGTTATGTGAGGTATATGACGTATTCCATGTATCCCAATTATGACGGTATATTTCGGATCTGAGTCATGTCCTTGATCATTCGAAATTGGTTGTTGGTACCAACCTTTCGCATGAGGAAAGACCCGTATCCATTTTGGACCGAAGAGAGAAGGTGCTCAAGAATAAAACTATTAGTTTAGTCCGTATTGCTTGAGTTCAGCACTCTTTGGGCGAGTCAACATGGGAGCGTGAGGATGATATTCGTTCACGATATCCATACCTGTTTGACTCATAAGGTACAATATCTTTCTTATGCCTTATGCTTTTAATTCCTTGCTTGTATGAATGATTGCTCGATTGATTGCTAGTCGTAGCTGCATATGATTAATATTGCTTTCCCCGACATCTCTAGCCTCTTGATTAAATTTTAAGGACAGAATTCTTTTAAGGTGGGTAGAGTTGTCACTCCCGTTTCCCGTTATACATATTTTCGTATACATATACAAAATTTCTGGCATTTATTAGGTGGACCGTAGTTAGGCTTGTTTTGCTTAGCCTAGTCTTGGTTTAATCTTGACTTGGCTTATTTGATCGATTCGGTTCAATTTGACTTGGTCTGACTTGGCTTGTCTTGGTTTGAGATGGAGAGGGTTAATATATAACCCAACTCCTTCTCTCTCTCTTCATTCACTTCTATATTTATTTTCTTCATCTTCTTCATTTACTCCTCCCACCTACCAAGTCCTAGGCAAGTGCAACTTGCTTCACGATGGATCTCAAGTTTTATTGTTCCATTCTCTTCCTTACTTGATTTTAAGCCACTTTAGAATTTGACATTTTTCATTTTGGTGGACGGATTCATGTAGATCTAAGTCTGTATTATTTTCGATTTTCTTGGGTTTTGATCTATTAAACTTTATTATTTTTATGTTTTGATTGTTCAATGTTGTAGAGAATTCGATTTTACCCAAAATAGACCTTTGAAAAGTTAGATTTCGACGTATTTTGAGGAAGTTATGGCCAAAAGCAATTTTGGCCATTTTCTAGTTCATCTGTCCCAATTTTGGCAGGGACGACGAATAGTACCACATGAATAGTATCGCAGTCGCATGAGCATGAATAGTACCGTAGCTACGGTAATGAATAGTGCCATATGAATAGTACCGCAGCAGTATGGATGAATAGTACCGCAGTAATGAATAGTACCGCATGAGATGAATAGTACCGCAGCCGCAGACATGAATAGTATCACAGCCGCATAGATGAATAGTGCCGCATGAATAGTATTATAGCCGCATGGATGAATAGTGCCGCATAAATAGTACCGCAGTCGTATGGATGAATAGTACCACAGGAATGAATAGTACCGCATGGAATGAATAGTGCCGCAGACGCATGAGCATGAATAGTATCGCAGTCGCAGAAATGAATAGTACTGCATGGAATGAATAGTGTCATAGCCGCATGAGATGAATAGTGCTACAGCCGCATGGATGAATAGTGCCGCATGAATAGTGTCACAGCCGCATGGAATGAATAGTGCCGTAGAATGCCGTATAGGGCCTATTTTGGCTGTTTTAAGTCCTATTTGGCTGAATTGTGGCCAGAATTTCTTCCAACTTCCAACATGAAAGTTGTAGATCTTTTCCTTGGCTTCAAGAATATGTTATTAACTATTTTATGCAAGTTTCTCTCATTCATGATAACGTAAGGATAGAATACGATAATGGCCTGTAAAGACACACTCTTAGCCAGTAACAAGTAACATGACATGATAGTGGCCCATCGTGGTACACTCTTGATAAGTAAACCTAACATAATAATCTTGATATGCTGTTGTGACGGCTATCTAGACTTGCTAAGTAACTCTTGTCTTGACACCGTGGGTGTTTGTGCTTGTATAAGCTACATGTCTCGTCTTGCATCATGTCTAGGACATAAATTCTTGGTTATCACGGTCAGGAATTCATATTAAATCTGACTAGAATAATGACTAGATTGATCATGTAGTTCATCAAGAGATTTTCCAGCCATAGGCAGTCCCGTTATCTGGGCGCTCTAATTGGACTTGTAGCCTGCCGTCGAGTAAGGCACATTTCCAGCACACTGTCATGTGTTGCACCTCTAAGTCACCTAATCCAACTCTCTCAACTTGTGACCGGATTACCTAGATTAAGTCTGCAGGACTTGTGGCTGTTGGAACATCTCATTGCATCTTGCAAGTAACTAGGATTGTGATAACCCTAGTTAGTTAAAGTATCAAGCCGTACTCATTATTTGGCCGTGAATGATGAATGGAGTCCAGTCTAGTCTTATCTAAGCAAGACTGCTACATAGTTATTACTGTATATTACTTTATGCTTTAATCTTGTCGATAATTAGTTGGAGACTAAGCTCTGTTCAGGTGAAGGGTTACAACTCCGGTCCTTATTTGGTTTACGGATTGTAACTTGGCTACCGGAATAGTCCTTTAGTTGTCTTATCGTTTATCGTCTTGTTTTCTCCAACTCATGTCTTTTATTATCCTTTATGTCTCATGTGCTAATATGCTGGTTTTAGTACTTACGTGAAGCCTCCTTTGTGGCACTTGCTCTTCCTGGGGTCTGACCCAGCTGGTTTTGTGTGGCCAGATTTCGGAGTAGCACCCGAGGATCTTTCAGCCTTCCAGCCAGATGGTGCACACTAGGCGCAACCCTGGCAATGAGTGGGTTTTATTTGCTCTCCCACTCTATTGTAAATTATTCTTTTGAGACGTTTAGCCGCTGAGCAAGTGTTAGCTCGTGTTAAATTTATATTCATGTCTTCCTAATGGCTGTAACATGATTGACAGATCCTAGGGTTGATCATGTATGACTTAAACTCTTGCTAGTCTTTGTATTTTGTATGACTAGCTTTATGATCATCTGAATATATAATATTTGGGACGCCTTACTTTGTATGTCTGATGATCTACCATCTTGTTACTTTTACTTGCTTGCTTGAGATTCAGACACTAGGCTTGTTCTTGACCCTAAGAGACTAATGGCTTGTAGTAAACCTTCATGCATCTAGACAGTCGTGACCGTATTACGAGGTATGATTTACTTCAATGTACGTAGCTGGCTGTGTCTGTCCCCCGCTCTCCAGTATTCTGATTCTGGGCGTGACACTGAATTCTGCAGAAAATATCTTGATATCTTCATCTTGAAAGCCTAACTAACACATAAAGAGATCACCAGGTCCTTAGAGAGTCGTAACAAGATACAACAACTAACCACAATATGAACAACAAAAGTAATATACATGAATATGATAAACTGAGAAGGGAGACTAACCATCTAAATATATGCATGTCGAAGAAGAATTTGGTACGTATGATTATGTGAAGGAATAAATCATAACACCTGCTAGAGGCTTATGTATATAATAGCATACCTTCCTATTTGTCATTGATTGTAAAAAAGTACAGAATAATTATCGGAGGACTGAACTTTAGACTCACAATACAAACTCGCTCGTACAAAGAAAGCCTAGGGACGAAAACCTAGGTACAACAATCTAAGTACAATTGTTTATTTTAGATTATGGGGGTGACAGTAGAGGCTCGGTAAAGCGACGGCAGCTCTGCCTTACTCCTTGGACGATCGGGTGCAGCCTTGGCTCTGTAGAAGAACTGCTTGGCCTTGATGAAGAAATGCTCTCTTTATTCTCTCTGGATCCGAGGGGGGTGTGCTCTCTCTCTGCTCTCTGCTCTTCTATTCTCTCTCCGTCTCCGTGTTTTGTCTCTGTCTGTGTTGCAAAGGAATGGCACCTTGCTATTTATAAGAGTGGATGGCATCACTAGGGTTTGTAATGATTACCCATTCTCAAAAGTCGGCGATTAAGGATCAAGAAATCTGGGCCGTTCATAATAGATTTGAGCAATTAATGTGATTGCATCAAATCTCTGTGGGCAATTAATGATGATTGCCATAAATCCTCATGATTTATTATGCCAAGCTCGAATCTTCTGCCACGTGTTCAATTTGATTGATTGCAAATGATCTGATTTGATTCTAATATTTTATTAGGAATTGTTGATGGATTTCGGCCGATTTGATGCCACGTGTCCCATTATCATGCCACGCGAGCCACTTAGAAAATCTGAGCCGCATGAGGACTGATCCCCATTGAGCCGCATAAGGCTGGCCACATGTCAAGGCTGCTTGGGAGTGGCCCCTGAACATTTGAACCGTATGGTGGTGATTTGAGCCGCATGAGCGTAGGTGACCAAATTATGGGTGCTTTCTCGTGAGCCGCATTGAGATAGTCCTCGTGAGCCGCATGGAGATAGCCTCTGCTTGAGCCGCATGGGGTAGTTCTCGTGAGCCACATGGGATAGCTTCAGCCTGAGCCGCATGGGATGGTCTCTGTTTGAGCCGTATGCGACTGTCCACATGTCAAGGACGCATGAAGGTTTCTGGATTTCGAAGGATTGTGTCAGAGATATCCTTCGTTTTCCTAGGAGTCTGCCATTATGACAGAGTCATTATTGTATCTTTCTGTTATTGGTCAGAGCTGTCAGCCGTCAAGGCATTAAATACAGTAGAAGACAAAGGAAAGAGCTGTTGAGGACCACGTGGCTCCTCTCTGAGCCGTATAGACGCTTGAGCCGCATGAGTCCCTAAGCCGCATGAGCTCTCTGAGCTGCATAGGGATCCTTGGCCGCATGGATCTTTCTTTATTCATTTCCATGCTTCTATAAGATCCCCTTCAAAGTTTTCAATTTGCAAAATTGAAATACTTTGAATAAGAAGCATGGCTATGTATAAACTCTTCTGGCCGCATATGATGTCCTTGCCGCATGGATGTCCCAACTGCATAGCCTCCTCAGCCGCATTGGTCAACAGCCGCATGGATCCTTTGGCCGCATGGGCTGTCTGGCAGCATGAGCTCCTTGCCACGTCATCCTGTCACGTGTGGAAATCTTTTTGCATTAATTGCTGTTTGATTCTAAGCCGCTTTTTGGGGCAGGATCCCGAGGGTCTAGCCCTAAATAATCAGATCACCTTGATAAACGAAGAGTCGGTTATACTGCTCGTGGACCGATGCATCGGTTCATTGGGGTTCTGCCTATAAATAGCAGGGTGTTTGGGAAAGACTTTCGTTTACTTTCTGCTATTCCCCTAACCCTCTTGTCTTTGTCCACTTTTTTTGATCATAGTAATGGCACCCAAGAAGACTGTTGCGGCGAAGAAGGCAGTGTCTTCATCGGTGGCAAAGGGTAAGAAAGCTGCTTCTGCGGCGACGGATGTGGCAGCTCTTCTGCCAGCTGACACACCCGTAGTTCACCCTGACGTCCATCCCGCTATCGATGGTAAGGACCTTTTACGTGAGTTTGGAACCCTGACTATCATGGCTACGTCGCATATTTTATGCGCGAGCCTCCATCTTCTTGTGTGTCACATACACGTCTCGAGCCGCATGGGGTATGTTCCATGTCGGAGCCGCATGAGATCTATTGTTGTGACCGTATAAGTACCTCTCTAGCGGGGCCACATAAGCTCAGCATAAACTCACTTGATTTGGACCGCATAAGCCTATTTGAATTGGACTATATGAACTTATCTGCATTTGAGCCGCATAAGCGTGTCTCTAAAGGGGCCGCATAAGCTCACTTGATTTGGACCACATATGCTCGCTTGAACTCGTCTTGTCGTATGAGCCTTTTAAACTTATTCGAACTCTGTCTCATGAGGCTGTGTTTGAAAAGAGCCGCATAACTATGTTTAGTCACTGTAGCATGAGTCTCCACTAGTCGGCGCCGCATAAGCTTTTTTCTGAGTTGGGCCGCCTGAGGCTTCTTTGAATTCGAGCCAATTAGGCTTGAGGGCACTAGTCAATCATCTTTTTAACTTATTTCTTTTGTCTTTGTCTCAGTGAATTTGCCAATTAATGCTGCTGGAGAACCCCTGGTGGGTCGTGCCCAGGCCGCTATGGGCTATAGGTACGACCATATAGTTAGGCATGTGGCGGACCAGTTTTCTAGTGACGAGCCTCCGGCGAGATTGAATGCCCTAAAGAACCAGCCTTTCTATTTTCTCAATGCTATGATAAACTCGGGGAAATTAGAAGGGGAATACTTGAAGTCTGCGTTCTTCTTCGGAGACACCTTGACTGTGAAGAACAGTCAGGTTCTGGATGTGTCAGAGAACTGGAGTTTTGTTTCTAACGGGATGGCGATCCGCATCCCCCAAATGGAGCGTCACTTCCCACTATCTTGGTTCAATATGCTCCCACTGGACCGGAAGATGGAGGAGTCTTTAACCCCTACCCGAAGTGGGATATTTGTGGGAGACATCCATTATAACAACAGTATGAAGTCAGCATGTGCGGGCAAGGTGCACACCAGCCGTTCTGTAATGGGATTGGCCCCGGGTACTTTCTTGAATGTACTGGGTCCCAATTTCACGTTTTCTGCAGCCGACACTTTTATGAACCAACTTGCTCGAAAGGGCTCCTATCCCATTGGCCGGTTGACGCTCCCTAGTTGGATACACCCCATTCCCTCATGGACCAATCTGTCTATGTGGATCTTGCGAAAGTATAGGACCTTTCTGTGTGAGATTGGTCTTTATCATGCTATTCGGGGCACCAGCCATGGCTTGCCCATAAACAAGAGATTATTCATATCTCTGGTGGAGATGTATAACCGTCGTACGGGAACCTTCTATACACCCATAGGGGAAATGGGGCTTGCGCTCCAGAAAATGCACGCGGTCTCCAAGCTTCCTTGGGGGGACAAAGCTTTTAAGGCGTACACTCCCACGAATGAGGAGTTCGAAGAGTTGGAGGGACGGTATCCAGGCTTCGTGGCTATTTATCAAGAGATATTGTGCCACTATAGCACATGGCAGCCGATACCCAAAAAAGACAGCAGCTCGGAAGGGAATGCTCCCCACACCAAGGACTGGGTACGCTATCTCTTCACGATGGGTGCCTCAGGTCGAGTTACTTCTCGACGTCCTCAATCCCGGGAGGCGGTTCAAACTTTGGTGTCGTCGGCCAAGAGGGTGGCCACTACTAGTGACAGATTCGGGAGTAAAATCGACTCTTTTGGTTATTTTTATCAGGATACCCAAGAACTGTCAGAAAAGGTGCTCTTGGCGGGATTCTTGATGGTATGGCTGCGAAATTGTGTAGTCTCGGGAGGAGCTGGTTCTATTGAAAGGATCAGTCGTAATTTCATCCTTCCGGCTGTGAAGTTAGTTTCGCGAGTCAAGCTAGCTCTCCTCCCGGCTATGGTGTGCAGCATATACCGTGGCCTTCGCACTTTCACGTCTAAGGTCATCGCCCGTGATGTGACAAAAGATTTTGAATGGACTGAGCTATCCTATCATTATCTGATAGGGTGGCTGCTGATGCATTATCCGTCTTTGATGAGACCGAGCTCTGAAGACGGCGTAACTGATGACGACGCTTTTATCTTCCGTTATCGTAATGAGTCTTGTGGATGCGAGACCATGCGCGCTTGCCGAATGGCGCTGGCGAGGGCAGATATGTACAATATTTTCGTATCTGTCCCTCGTTTTACCGCTGAAGAAATAGCGGCTGTACATCTCGATGGTATTGGGCCCCCTCAGCTTCTGGACGGCCAAATGCTCCAGTGGCTGCGTAACATCCGTCCCGCTCATCTGGTGTATCGCAACCGCAATACTGTCTTTCTAGAGCCTTATCTGTCCAGCAGGTTTGCCCGACAGTTTGGATACAGCCAGCTTTTTCTAGACAGTCCCAGCTCTTGTCTGGGTTTTGAAGGTAGCCTTCTTGACAGCATCAGGGCCTGGCACTACTATGATACATTCCATACCCGTACCATTTTCTCGGTCCCTGCTATTAGGGCGCCGGTAGAGATTTTATATATGGCGGCTCTGTACCATGTCATGGCAAACAAACCCCCTGTCGGTTTTAACCCGGGTGCCAGTTTTATTGTCGGTACCGACCTGGAAGAGAGGTCCCAGGGAGCCAAGACGAGAAAGAGGAAGAATAGAGTCGAAGTGCCAGATTTGGACTCTACTACTGCGGATGATGAGGGCGACGAGCATGATGCAGATGATTCTTCCCTTCCATTGGAAGATGTTGGGGCGGATCAGCCGCCTGTTTTGCCATATGAGATGGCGGCAGATCAGCCACCCGTTGCACCAGGCCCTGTACGAAAGCATAGCAGGCAAATTTCTCCTGTTGGCGGTATTCCTCGCTTCCAGAAACTGGCTATGACCCGACACCACAAGTTAACTATAAGGGAAAGAGGCGAGGAAGTTGACCCCACATCAGAGAAAAACAAGTCGCTACCAGTTCTTCCTTTGTTCTAGCTTTGATTTTAATCATCTTTCTTCCCTCTTGTAGGTGTCAGAAGAAGAGGAATCTCAAGTTGCCGAGGTCGTGACTCGGGATGACGGGGGCTCCGCTGAATTCCATCAAGATAATGTTGATCGAGTTGCCTCTCCTTTCGAGGTGGCTGGGACAGAGGAGACGGCCGAATTTAACTTAGAGATCGCGGGTGAGGAGACCATGCCAACTGCGAACGAGCTGCAGCCTCCATGCTCCTCCCCTGGTAAGATAAGCCGAATCTTAACTTACGAGGAGGCCTATCTGCTCTATCATCACATCCTTCAGGTCACATCGATTGATTGTTGTCATGGACATACAGGTCCTGCCTTTCCAGTACCGATGATAGCCACTATTGAGACAGACTCTGCCGAAGGGGCACTGGCGGAGAGGAGCGTGCCCCCTCCCCCTCCGTCTCGTCTTGATGGGCCTCCCGCGGGCTCGAGTTCGTCCAGTCAGGTGATCGGACAGCCGGGGCAGGGGACGATGGTCCTCGCGTCTTCCTCTGTTCGGGCGGCTCCGAGAGTCGATCTCTCCGCCCTGCCAAGTGTCCAGGCTCTTCGGGTGGCAGAGGAAGAGTTAGCCGCTATCCGCGCATCGTTCTGCTCGAAATTTGTCCCCTTAGTGGCAAGTTCTAGCACAACTCCTTCGATGTTGCCTACCACGCTTCCTCTGACGCCGTCCTCTACAGAGGTCCTGGATGAAGCGTTACAGGACGTGGTCGACAGATTTTATCGTCACTTGAAAAGGAGGATAGAGGCTGCTGGGGAAACCGGGACCTCTTTCGTCTTGGCCCGGCAATACGCCCAGGGTCAAATTGATATCCTTAAGGCCCTTCCGGTGGGGCAGGGGTGGCTGCACTTCTGGAGGCGAACTTGCTGGAGACTGATCAGCTGGTGGCCCAGCTTCAGGTATTGCGGCAGGCTGATATGCTTACTGCTATAGATTAGGAGCGCGGTTCCCTCATAGCTACTATAGAGAAGCCAAGGGCTGCTCGGGATAAAACCAGGCAGGCCATACTGAAGGACCTCCGCGATTTGTCTGATCGGTATGATTAATTGAGCCACGAGAGTGAAGATGTTACGGCTCGGGAAGCGACTGCCTCCCGCGGGATCACTGACACGCGGGAGCAGATCCTTGAGCTTCAGAGGAAGTTAGCTTTCTTTGAGTCTGAGCTTGAGGCTGCCCGTATCGACAGGGGGCTAATTATCCAGGAGGCTGACAGAGTTAATCAACCTTCGGCTGATCTAGAAATTGCCCTGAAGAAGTTGGAAGACGACTGGCGGGCACTCATGGACTTGGATAATGGGGAGCGATTGTCCCAGAAGGCTGAGCGCCGAGCTAGACAGCGGCTTGAGCGGGGGACCACCTTAGTGAGAAACCGCCTCCTGGAGTTGTGTAATGCCGAACCATAGTCGGCCTTTTCTTCTTTAGTTCTTGTGTTTTCGTTCTTCTTTTTTTCTTTTCTTTTTGAGAGGAACGTGGTCCCAAAACATGCAATGCTTCTTTTGGCTTTCAAATAAAAGAGTATGTTTTATTCTATCATTTATTTGTACTGCCTGTTGTGTTTGTGGTGTTGTGGTGGCGTTTGCCCCGAATGGAGGACTTGTTTGTGGACCTGTTACCCTTGGCATACCTTGGTTTTAGGTACGGATAACAAGTTTGATGGGGATACCTAGAACAATTCCACGGCAAGGTGATTATGGACGTTCCGGGTATCGGGAGAGAGAATACCATGGAGCAGCTGGGCTCCCGGGGCATGATGAGGAATGGTGGGCCTGTACTAAGAGACTTAGCAAAGGATATTTGTGGGCCTATTACCCTTGGCGTACCCTGACTTAGGATACGGATAATAGGATGGAAGGGAACCAACATACTTACTCAGAGGTAATGAGGACATGGCAAGTATGGGGGTTTTACCGCGGAGTCTTCCTACTTAGAGGTAATGAGGACATGGCAGGAGTGGACTTAGTAGAGAATATTTGTGGACCTATTATCCTTGGCGTACTCCGGTTGTGGGTACAGATAATAAATCAAAAGGGAATCAACATACTTACTCAGAGGTAATGAGGACATGGCAAGCATGAAGGTTTCTTCGACGGAGCCTTTCCACTCAGAGGTAATGAGGACATGGCAGGAGTGGGCTCAATAAAGGAGGGTACATAGAACGACTCAGAGGTAATAAGGACATGGAAGTTCTAGGTAAAGGGGTAATTTATTTTTTGGCGGAAGTGAAACGACTCAAAGGTAACATCGACATAGCCGTTTTGGAAATTTGTGGATCTGTTACCCTTTTTGTGCACTGGGAGTGCGGGTAGTGGATCATGAGGGAGGATCTCTTTCAGGAATAAAGTTCAGAGGTATGGTCATACATGACTTACTATCTGAAAGAGTGACCGGAATGTGAGTTCAGAGGCACCTGCAGGTACATAACTCGATAATCTAGGAGATTGTGAGTTCAGCGGTACGGGAGGGTACATGACTCAATAATCTAGAATTTTGTGGGTATGAGTTCAGCGATATCAACGGGTACATGACTCAATAATCTGGGATTATGAATGTGAGTTCAGCGGTACCGGCGGGTACATGACTCAATAATCTGGAATTTAGAATATGAGTTCAGTGGTACCGGCTGGTACATAACTCAATAGTCTAGAATTTTGGAATATGAGTTCAGCGGTACCAGCGGGTACATAACTGAGCAATATGGAAAATATGATATGAGTTTAGCGGTACTGGCGGGTACATGACTCGGCAATCTGGAAAATGTGATATGAGTTCAGCGGTACTAGCGGGTACATGACTCGACGATCTGGAAAATGTCGTTTAGACATAATATTTCTTCTGGAACTTGCCGTTGACGGGCAATATGAGCAAGTCTCCATTTTGTTTTGCTAGGCGATAAGCACCGTTGGAGAATATGGCCTCAATGATAAACGGACCTTCCCATTTTGGCTGGAATTTGCCGGCGGTTTTGTGAGTCATGACCATCGGCCTTCAGACTGCCAGAACAAAATCGTCCACTTGGAATGTTCTGATTTTAACCTTCTTGTTGAAAGCTCCGAAGATGCGTGCTTGGTATAGCTCGATCCGTTGCTGAGCCAGGAGGCGCTTTTCATTTAAGGCCTCAAACTCTTGTAGCCGGCGACGGTAGTGATCATCCGTCGTTAATTGGTAAGTAAGGGCAACGCGGAGTGAAGGTATTTGAGTTTCCAATGGGAGGACTGCCTTACTCCCGTACACCAAGGAAAATGGCGTGTTTCCAGTGGCCGTTCGGGCTGTAGTACGGTACGCCCATAAGCATTCACCAAGCCTCTCGTTCCAGTCGTGTTTGTTGGATGACACAAACTTTTTGAGCAGTTTGATTATTGTTTTGTTGAATGCTTCTGCCAACCCATTCGCTGCTGGATTGTATGGCATTGAAGCAATATTCTGGATGCGGTGCTTGTCACAAAATCGATAGAAGGCGTGGCTTAGAAACTACGGACCATTATCGTGGATGATCCTTTGGGGCAGTCCAAAGCGGTAGATGACGTGATGCTTGAGGAAGCTGATCATGTTTGAAGTTTTGACTTCTGCAAGCGGAACAGCTTCTGCCCATTTGGAGAAGTAATCTGTAATTACGAGTATGAAGCGATGTCCTCGGAAAGAAGGTGGAGTGATTGGACCAATGATATCCGTTCCCCATGCTTCGAATAGCCAGGACGCTACCGTCGGATGTAGAAATTCGGATGGCTGGTGGATGAAGTCCGCGTGGACTTGGCAGGCTTTGTACTTTCTCGCATAGTCTATCGCATCTGCTACCATCATGGGCCAGTAGTAGCCCATTCGGCGAAGACGATCTTGCAGTTTAGGGCCAGGCTGATGGGCCCTGCAGACACCGTCATGAGCTTCGCGTACAGCTTCTTTGGCTTCTGCGTTTGACATATACCGAAGCAATAGCCCATCATAGGATCGTCGATACAGCATTTTTGTCTCTGTATCGTAGAAGAATCTGAGAGAACGCTTTCTGATGGAAGTAGCTTCCTTTGGGTTCTCGGGCAGGATGTCGTAGACTACGAAGTCTATGAATGGTTGTCTCCAGTCTGGCGCTTCATCGATCGTCTGAGCGGAATAACTTGCGACGAATTGAACGTTGTTCTTGGGACAGACCACATCGTGGCCTATTACATCAACCGAATGATGAGTATGATTTGGCACTGATAGGGAAGCGGCAAGGCCTGCTAAGGCATCGACTTCGATGTTTTGGAGTCTGGGAACATGTTCGATGAAGAACGCCTCGAACGACAAGATGATGTTGATTGCTATTTGGTGATAGGGGATCATGTCTTCATGACGAACCTCGTACGAACCCCGGATCTGATTGACGATTAATTGTGAATCGCCGTATGCTTCAAGGTATTTTACTCCCAGTTCTCTTGCTAGTTAGAGGCCAATGACCAAAGCGTTGTACTCGGCCACATTGTTAGAACAGGGCTCTGTGAGAGAGTAAGTGCGGTTGATCACCAATCCGAAAGGGGAAACCAGCACCACCCCGACTCGGACGACGATGTTGTCCTTAGGTCCGGTCCTTGAGGCGCCGTCGAAGAACATTCGCCATATATCATCGTGAGAGGTTGCATGCGAGTCGGCGACCTCATTTGGAATTTCTTCATATATTCTGGACGACTCCGAGCCTGGGTGGGCTGCTAAAAAGTCTGCCAGAGCTTGACCTTTTACAGCCTTTTGTGGGACGAAGATCATGTGATAGGGAGACAGCAATATTGCCCATGTAGCGAGGCAAGAGCTGAGTGCCCCTGGTTTAGTCATGAGGACCCTGAGGGGGTTGACTCGTGAGATCACATGTATGGTTTGTCCTGTGACATAGTGCCGCGTCTTCTGAATGGCGAATACCAGGGCGAGACATTCCTTCTCCACGGCGGTGTATCGGTGCTCTGGCCCGATCATCATTCGACTGAGGTAGTATATGGCTTGTTCATGGCCTGCATCGTTATTTTGTACTAGCAGAGCGCCGAGGGAATGTTCCATTGTGCGTACATACAGCAGGAATGGTTTTCCAGCAACCGGGGCCACCAGGACTGGAGGGTTCGACAAATATTCTTTGATACTGTCGGAGGCACGTTGGCATTCTTCACTCCATACGAACGAGATGCCTTTCTTTATGAGGTGGGTGAATGGCCGACATCGCCCGGAGAGGTTAGAAATGAACCTCCTGATGTAAGCTAGCCTCCCTTGGAGGCCTCGAAGTTCTCGGAGATTTCTCGGGGGACCCATCTCCATGATTGCCTTCATCTTCTCAGGGTCTACATGGATACCCTGGGTGGTGATGATGAAACCCAAGAACTTTCCACTGGATACGCCCAAAAAAGATTTTGGGGGATTCATCTTCAGGTTGTGTGCTCGTATCAGGTCAAATACCGTCCTCAGATCCTGGAGATGGTCTTCCCTACAGTGACTCTTGACGGCGATATCATCAACATAGCACTCCACCGTCTTACGTAAATAGTCTCTGAAGATGATACTCATGGCTCTTTGATATGTGGCGCCAACATTCTTTAAACCGAAAGGCATGACTGTGTAGCAGTATATGCCAATCGGTATTCGAAACGATGTATACTTTTTATCGTCAGGAGACATCTTGATTTGGTTGTACCCCGAGAAACCATCCATGAATGACATACGTTCGAAGTCGCATGTGTTGTCGATCATGATGTCTATGATAGGGAAGGGGAATTCATCTTTGCGACATGCCTCATTCAGATTACGGAAGTCGATGCAAATTTGAATCTTTCCATTCTTCTTGAGGACCGGTACTATGTTGGCACCCCAGTCTGGATGTTGCTCTTCGCGTATGAAGCCGCTGGCTATCAGTTTGTTGACTTCGGCTTCGATCGCATCCATGATGCCCGGGCGGAAGCGTCGCTGTTGTTGTTTGACCGACTTTGCATCTGGCCGAATGTTGAGCTTGTGAAGGGCAACCTCGGGGTTTAGTCCTGGCATGTCTTCATAGCTCCAGGCGAACACATCAATATATTCTTTGACAAGTTCCAGCAGCGATTCTCGCTCTTCTTCTGTTAGGCTTTTACTGACGAAGATTGGTTTTGGAGAAGATTCGCTGCCGAGATCCACTTGTATGACCTCATCTTCAGTAGGAGGCTCTCTCTGTTCGAACTGCTTTTCCCATTGTGCATCCAGCTGTTGGGCCCACGGCTCTAACTCGAGGATTTCAAGAATGTCTTCATCTTCTTCGTAAGTGTCGACGAATGCCATGTTGACTGACAGGATTTGTCTGAATACGTCTCCGATGCTGGTATCCGAATCAGAAGTTGGAGACTCGGTTGAATGTGAATCCCAGTCGCATTCCTCGTCTGAGCTTTCAGGGGTTGTCGCGGGTGTGACATAACCTAGCCCACATCTGGTTTTGTTGTAGTAGTCTCGTAGTTTCCCAGCCGGGACTGCTGGCTTCAAAGATAATCGTCGACCAATGCCATAGTTCAAACCTGGCGTAGTCTCCAGATCATACCTCTGTTTTTTGCATGAGGTATTTGGATTGGGGGCTATAAAGATACAGAGGCAGTCTTCCGGTATCTGATTCAAGATCGACTTCTTCTATGGTGAAGGGCTGCGGGTCGTCCTTCCGGCCGAAGATAACTGGATGGTCCCCTCCCTATGCGGTAAGCATCTTCCACTGGAGTAAGCTGGTTTGCGGTGTACACATTTGTCACCTGTGTGTGTAGGTAAGTGCCTATACCGTGTTCCATAGCATACATTGTACAAAGCTTATTAAGCTCGAGGTAGTTCAAAGATAGCCCTTTATTGATAAAGTAAGGTATCTTTTCTAGCGGGATTACATCATCTGCGGAGGAAACATCAGTGTGGGCAGCCACATACTTGGCTAGCTCCGATTCTTCTTCGGCTACCCCATGTATAAATAAAAACTGAGAGGACGACTTGGGCAGCTTGATCGTCAATGGTTCAGCAGGTGGAGCCGAGCGTGGAGTTGTTAGCAAACTAGCGACCCCCAGTTTGGTACCTGATGCTGGGCGTGGAGTTGTTGGCTTGCTAGAAGCCTCAGACTTTGTATCGGGGTGACGACTCTTCTTGGGAAGGCGTATCATCATTGGCTTGTCGGAGGGATTGAGCTTCTCCATTTGTGGCTGGCCAACCCTAGGTAGTCTGATTGTCTGTGGCTCCGTTGTGGGTCTTGGCACTTGGCCAGACCTTGGCAGGCGGATTATCATTAGCTCTTCTTGTATTGAGAGACTGATTGAGTCCTTACGCAGAGTGGCTGTAAGGGGTGTGGACTTGCCAGGTTTGCGAGCTTGGAGGTGGATCGTTAGGGGTTCTTCTGATCCTGTGGCTGCCTCGGTACGAGCTTGCACATCTCCTTCACCAAGGTGTCTCTTCGACTTTTCGTATAGGCAGGAGTCTGAGTAGTAGGATTCGACCCCTTTGAAGGGATCGATGTCGGCAAATTATGTCCTCACGAAGCCGTGTTTGTCGACATACTTGAAGCACTGGTACAGAGTGGAAGGCACGATCATTTAATCGTGTATCCAAGGGCACCCCAAGAGGATATTGTAAGAAGTGTCTGCATCTATGACTTAACAGGTGACTTCCGACTGGAGATCGCCAATTTAGCACTTCAGACGAATCTTGCCAATTGGGTAGCTCCTGCCCGAATTGAAACTGCTGATAGCGGTGCTTGTTGGCGTCAGGCGATGCATAGGGATGCGAAGATGATGTAACAGACCCTTCGGGATGATGCTTATGGAAGAACCAGGATCAATGTGCATCCGATCCACCTTTACGTCACCGATGTATCCAGTATAATATAACGGGCGATCGTGCAGGTTGATTTTGATGAGCATATCCTGCGGAGTGAAGACAATGTTGGGCATCACTCCCGTGCAAGCGCTGTCTTAGAGATCTGTAGGCAGGTTCTCTCCCGTGAGGTTGACCTAAGCCAGGTACGCATCAACATTTTGGAGTGCATCGCTCAAAGCCGCACGAACATCCTTTGAGAGTCTTAGGAGCTCGTATAATGACAACTTGACCGGTGTGTTGGCCAATTGGGCTAAGATGTCAAAATTATAGGGCCTCTCCAGCCCCTGTGGTACCTCTTTCCGGAGGGATTTGTCAAAGCGAGTCTCCTTCGGCCTAGGCTTGTCGGTCGTCGGTGGCTGAGAAGGTCCCGGAGCGTCAGTTGTAGTGGGCTGATGATCTTCAGCTGCGTTATCAGCCACAGGTTGGGATTGTGCCCCAGACCGAGTGACGACAGCTGTGGCTTCTTCGATATCCGCCGAGATTGTGCGGCATGATCTGACTTTTCTACTCTTCTTCTTGCGAATGGAAGATGGTGTGGACTGAGTCACTTCAGATACCAAGTCTGGATGGACCTACATGACCTCCCCTCGTGATGTGGTGAGGGGTACTAGACCAGCAACCTGATCTCGGGGAGGTAGTAGATTAGCAATCTCCAATGTCGCCAATGGGATGGGGACCACACCGTCTTGAGTTTCTGTTGGAGGGAAGCTGCCAAATTGTACTGACACCATATTGGCTACCACAGTTACTTCTTCGAAATCGATGGCCAGAGCGTTCGAATCGATGAGATGTTGGATGTAACGTTTCAGTTGGTAGCAGTCGTGTGTAGCATGATGGACGTAGCGGTGATAATGGCAGTACTTTGGGCTCTCCATTTCTGTCGGCCGGGGTTCTCGTCTTGGTGGAGGGAGCTGAATTCTGTCCCCTTGTATGAGCATGTCCAAGATGGGCTTGACGTGGCCGTCTTCGAAGGAGTATGTCATTTGTGGCCATTGCTTGTCTGCCGGCTTTGGTTCAGGTTTCTGTGCTGTGTCGGCCACCATAGCCTGCTTGCCCTTGTTGTCCTGATTGTTGGTGGAGCTACCCCCATTATTGTTGTTGGCATTGGGATGCTTGCCCTTGTCCTCTCCCTCTGAGATATGCAATCCCAGTTGGCGAGCCTTCTTCAATCGTTCTTCGGCACTAGTGGCACTGATGATAAACATCTTCCAGTCCTTGAATTGACGTTCGCCCATCCAGAGGCTGATTGTTGGAAGCAGTCTCTTTTGGCAAATTTTAATTAAGGAGGAATCTGGGTTACCAGATGGCAGCTTCATTACGGTTTGGCAAAACCGCTCAATATAGTTCCTTGTCAGCTATTTCTTCCCTTGGACGATGTCGATGAGGGTGTACATCGTGATGTCCTGTCCTACTTCGTAAAATCTCTCCAAGAACATGCGCTTGAAGCTGGCGAAGAAGTGGATACAGTTGTCTGGCATGTTGCGATACCAGTCGAAGGCGACTCTTTCCAATGCCCCGATGAATAATCGTGTAAGGATGGCATCGTCATGGGGCAGATGGTCGGTGGTGACCTCACAGTAAGTGATGTACCAACTTGTGGAGGTCTTGCCATCATAAGGATTGATATTGAACGGCTTATATTTTGGTGGAAAGGGGACATCCCTCTATGCAGCAGGGTATGGTTGCCGTATTCTGAGGTCTTGAGAGGTTTTTCGAGCGTGAAACATGGCTCGGAGCTCCTGGACCTCTCTTCTTGCTTCCCTGACCTCATCCACAGTGGTGGGGGCCATCATTTCAGCAGGATTGTAGCCCGGGTTCGGTGCCGCTGAGCTCGAGTCTGCATTAACTATGGGACCCGTGCTTGTTTGGCCAGGTGTCCCTCCTTGGAGAGTTGGAAGAGCCGCTTTGATCTCGTCTACAGATTTGACCAAGGCATGTAGTATGGCCTCCAGAGTGTCGATGCATTAGCGATCGCTGGAAGTACCTTGTTGCTGTCCGTCATGAACACTGTCTTTACATGAGGAGAGATGGAAGGAACGGTGGAGGACGTGCCCTCCGAATAATACCCCTTTAGCGAGAAGTCATCGGGGTATGTAGGAATGTTCTCCTCTGGTTCGGACTCAGAAGAGATAGTACCCCCAGCTTCAGAGTTTACTTCTTCTTGGGAGTCGTGGACGTCCTCGGGGACGTCGGCCCTTGCTGTATCTGATGGATGAGTTGTTTCCTCGGGTTCGTCTCCTTGGAACATCGGATTATCGTGGATGTTCTGAGGAATGCTACCCCCAGTCCCAGTAACCCCCAGTGGTGTGGACGATGAATCTTCCACTGTAGCAGATTTCGTCTTTGAACGGGTACATTAGAAAACTTCGGTAGTGGGCACCCGCTTAGACGACAATCTCTTAGTCATAGTGGTTGAAATCTTCGGACTGGGAACATTTGTCTTCTTCCCTCTCCCATCGGCGGGGATTTTCTGAGCAGAGTTGCAAGAGGCAACAGAAAGTGCCTCGTCTTCTGAACATGTTTGTTACAGTCTTTAGAAAATGGACTGCCGGTCTTCTCGTACCGTTGCGTTATTGCAACAGCAGTTGACGATGACTTGGGTGCAGTGATGTCCGTGGGAGGATTCTTTGCACCCCGAGGCACGTTCCCTTTCCTTGCGTTTGTGGAGGATGGCCTCACGCAAGTCAGATGGGTCCGGATCGACCATGTTTGCTTCCTAGATTTTGGGAGACTTTTGGGAACCTCTCTGTCCGTTTACCGTCGGGGGCTGGACTCGAGTGGTTCTATACAACTTTCCATCAGAGGCGCGCATAACAGTATGTGGGACGCTCGGATGGTCAGAGGTCGGATCAGCGGACCGAGTTTGCCAAGCTCGTGCTGCCCTAGACTTCTTCACTCTAGTACGTGAGGGCACATAGTAGGAAGAGTCTAAGTGGTGCTGGAGAGAGTCAGACATGTCTTCTTGGGAGCACAAGAGATCAGGACCATAGGAGAGGCGGTCGAAGACAGAGCCGCGTGGAGTAGGCGTCATGCGGCTAGAATCAATAACCTTCATACGGCTGGCAGTCGTAGCCGCATAGGTGTTCTCCATGCGGCTGGAAATCCTGGCCGCATGAGTATTATGTATTTGGCTAGCAGTCTCAGCCGTATGGTCATCATTCATGCGGCCGACAATCTTGGCCGCATGAGTCTTCGTTTTAGGGCTAGTGTCCTTGTTCGAATTCTTCTTGGAGCACATAGAATCGCTCTTTGCCCCTGCAAGTCCAGCATCATAGTGCTTTCCTCTGTCGGACTTGGGGACAGCAGAGTCCTCTATGGCTTGAAGTGGGGGCCGCACGAGAGTCGCCTTCGTCGTCTTGGGCAGCAGAGAGTACTCCGTCCAGAGCTTAGGGAGAAGCAAATGACTTTGGCCTCCACTCGTTGCGAGCATTCTTTGTGCGGTTTTGCTTCTGGACCGGGCCATCGCTTCCCTCAGAGAGCATTTCTTCAAACGCCTGTTGGTCGAAGCGGACGACCATCTTCTGTTGCGTGGAGCCAAGTTTGGCTGCATCCGATTGTGTCACCAACTCCTTAGCCATCGTGTTTGCCATTGATTGTAAAAAAGTACAAAACAATTATCGGAGGACTGAACTTTAGACTCACAATACAAACTCGCTCGTACAAAGAAAGCTTAGGGACGAAAACCTAGGTACAGCAATCTAAGTACAATTGTTTATTTTAGATTCTGGGGGGTGACGGTAGAGGCTCGAGAAAGCGACGGCAGCTCTGCCTTACTCCTTGGACGATCAGGTGCAGCCTTGGCTCTGTAGAAGAACTGTTTGGCCTTGATGAAAAAATGCTCTCTTTATTCTTTCTGGATCCGAGGGGGGTGTGATCTCTCTCTCTCTGCTCTCTGCTCTTCTATTCTCTCTCTGTCTCCGTGTTTTCTCTCTATTTGTGTTGCAAAGGAATGGCACCTTACTATTTATAAGAGTGGGAGAATCACTAGGGTTTACAATGATTACCCATTCTCAAAAGTCAGCGGTTAAGGATCAATGAATCTGGGCCGTTCATAATAGATTTGAGCAATTAATGTGATTGCCTCAAATCTCTGTGGGCAATTAATGATGATTGCCATAAATCCTCATGATTTATTATGCCAAGCTCGGATCTTCTGCCACGTGTTCAATTTGATTGATTGCAAATGATCTGATTTGATCCCAATATTTTATTGGGATTTGTTGATGGATTTTGGCCGATTTGATGCTACGTGTCCTATTATCATGCCACGCGAGCCAGTTAGAAAATCTGAGCCGCATGAGGACTGATCCCCATTGAGCCGCATAAGGCTGGCTACGTGTCATGGCTGCTTGGGAGTGGCCCCTGAACATTTGAATCGCATGGTGGTGATTTGAGCTGCATGAGCGTAGGTGACCGCATGATGGGTGCTTTCTTCGTGAGCCGCATAGAGATAGTCCTCGTGAGCCGCATGGAGATAGCCTCTGCTTAAGCCGCATGGGGTAGTTCTCGTGAGCCGCATGGGATAGCTTCGGCCTGAGCCGCATGGGGTGGTCTCTGTTTGAGCCGCATGCGACTGTCCACATGTCAAGGACGCATGAAGGTTTCTGGGTTTCGGGGGATTTTGTTAGAGATATCCTTCGTTTCCCTAGGAGTCTGCCATTATGACAGAGTCATTATTGTATCTTTCTGTCATTGGTCAGAGCTGTCAGCCGTCAAGGCATTAAATACAGTAGAAGACAAAGGAAAGAGCTGTTGAGGACCACGTGGCTCCTCTCTGACCCGCATGGGTCCCTGAGCCGCATGAGCTCTCTGAGCCGCATGGGGATCCTTGGCCGCATGGATCTTTCTTTATTCTTTTCCATGCTTCTACACTCCCGACCGTGTTCTAATGCGTGGTCAGCGACCGCTGCCGGATATATACTCTAGCAATACACCTATAACCAGAAAACTATGAACCCATAACCAGGCAGCTATGAGGCTAAAAAAGTAGCTATTTCATATGCCTACTAATAGTCTTCCCCGCCCAGGAGTGGTACAAGATTATATCCATGACTCACACGACTCGTATCTCACATGCAAGTCCTCTAACTAACACAACTAGTCATATATGATCCGTCACATGAACCCCTTGTACCGGCCAAGTATAGGGTGCGTGCCAATACCAATGCAACTTTCCAAGTGTCTTGTTATGAATCATGTCAAGGTCATAGAAGTTATTAAAAAATAACTTCAACATAGGAAAGTCTATTAGCACACAAGGTCATGCACACACCCTCTATATGCCATCGATGGTATCATCGATTGCACCCAAGTCGTACTTGAATGCTCTCCTAACACATCTAACCCTAACATACACCAACACGTCGATGTATAGTAGAAAATAAAATAAGATCACAGTGGAACGGTATCTTGCCTGGAATCGTCGTGAAGAAATAAAGTATCGGTCCGACTTCAACCTCCGTATTCATGGTCTAACGAACTCTTATAAATAATAATTATAACTAACTATTTTTCATCAAAAATGCGATAAGGTTTTGTTGATTAAAACTTTGGTATCTCAATTACAAACAGAACAGTATACAATATAGGACTTAGACGTAGTCCTAGGAGTACACTTTTGTTTTTATCTGGAAACTGTAGCGGTGGAGCGAGTGGTAATACGTTGACTCCGTTGACGATATGACGACGATCTTGAACTCTCTAAAGTTCTGGGTTACTCTGGATGCCGGAGCATTACGAGGAGACGCTGATGTTAAGTGTCTCTTCCGGCCTCTATATGTGGATATAACAGTCTGTCTGTATATATCTCTCTCCGTCTGTCTGTCTTTGTGTGTATATATGTCCGTCCTTTCAAGGTGAAGGAATGATCCTTTCATTTATAGGCAGCAGGCTGGCTGCTTATGTGCGTATATACTGGATGAGCCTAGACGTGGGGACGACATGTGGCTGATGCTGGCGGGGGTGCATGGTTGATGCGCCCTGAATTGAAGCTGAATCTGCTGGACTGCTGCACTGGGCTGCGATGGAGCTGACACTTGGCAGTCACGGAGATTTGGTTATTACTGAGATCTTGGGTGGTTAGCACCCATTCTTGAGTAGAACTTAGTCAAAGGATACGTGGCACATGTCTATGGCTCAAAGATCTTGGTTTTGGAGGAGAGTGATCTGTCGGGGTGCTCCTAGGATCGGGCGCATGGAGGTGACTTAGTCTATGAGTTTTAGGCATCATAGACGAGTCTGGGAGCATGGCTTTTGAGGTGCATACAGAGCTTCGCATAAGGGTGCACCTAGAATCAGGCACAGGAGAGGCGACTTGGTCTTATGACTTTTAAGAGCCATGAGCAAGTACAAGCACATGTAGAGCTTTGTCTTCTGTTGCTTGAGATTAGAACTGAGCTGAGGGGGCGTATGTCCACTGGGGCGTATGTCATCTTCTGAGCGCATGGCCACGAGGTGCATACGAATGATAGGTTGGCCATGTGGTAGTTGTTGCCGAACCAAGGTGTAATGATGGTGCTGACATCAACGGTACTTCATTTTTTGCACTGCTAATTGGACGACACTTGGAATCCTTTGTCTCTTTTGTCATTCAACATTAAATATTTGATGGAGAGGGATGTATTGTTTAGTGCCAATCTAGGCGCATGGCTATGGCCCGCTGGGCGTATCCATAGGGAGCGCATGATATCGATGGCACATCTACCAATGTGTCGCCTCCTCTTTGGCCCGCCTGTTGGGTTCTTCGAGGCGTTAATGGTTGCCTTGACTTAGCTGAATACGATACGACGGATGCATTTGCTATTAATACAAATTTATTACATGGAATTTAGAATGTTGGCTATTTGGCACTCAGGTGTAGGCTGCCCGTGCTTATAAATAGCCGCATGAGGGAAAGATTTGCTTTTATTCTTTATTTCGATATAAAGATGAACTTGGTCAGAGCTCTGTCTTGGCGAACCATCGAACTCGAGCTCTTTCCGAGGGTGACGATGCGTTGCCCCAGTCTTTCCGTCACTCTGAGCTTCTGTGATAGCGTCTGTTGCATCCAAATATCGGGATCGTTGAGTCCCAACACAGGCCGATGGTGCCTGTTGCATTCAAAGATCGGGGCGGCCATGCTCCGTCGTTTATTATGCTGGCAGAGCCACAGGCTGCCAAGTGTGTCTGTTGCTTCCAAAAACTGGGGCATCGTGTCACGATCCTTATCGAGCTAAGAGAGCTCCTTCTCCTGCTATACAAGGGCTGATTGGTGGTGATGTGCCTGCACCATAATGATGAGATGATATGCCTGGATGAGACATCAGAGTGATGCGTCTGACGGATGATGCGCCTGGCATGGGGCGTATAGCAGTTGCTGCGCCTGGCTATTATCTTTAGGATCTTTCCCTTTTTGTAGAAGTTCTCCTTTGTAAAGCCTTGCCTTAGACATCTAATAGACTTTTATATGAAATAAAAGCCTTCGTTTTAATATCTTTAAGCTTGTACTGTTCTTTGTTGTGCCAATTATCTATTTGAGCTTCCTAGCACATTTGAGTTGGTCACATGGTTGGGTTGAGCGCATAGGAATTCTGGCCTATAGATGCACCTGAAATTCCATGGTTCTATAAGACCCCCTTCAAAGTTTTTAAAACTTTCTTGTCAATTTTTGGAATACTTTGAATAAGAAGCATGGGGAGTAACGACTCTGGGCAACTGCCCTTCGCCTAGGAGAATGGCTCTTCTTGGCGTATAATCATTCTGCGCATCGCTGTGGGGATGCTTTCTACTTAGGCGCATACTCTTAGGGCGCATGCTTCTTCTTTGATGATATAGTGCCTCGATCATAGGAAAGATTAATGTAATCTTTTGAAGATAAGTAGCCGTCAGATTCTCAAGACCCGAAGCGACTGATTGCTGATGTCATGCCTCATCAGTTTACACGCGAGGCCAAGCCTATAAATAGGCAGCTTGTGAGGAGAGAGAGTCTTCTACTTTCTGCAAAAGCTTTCTTCTTCCTCAGAACTCTTTTCTCATTTTTTTTGCTAGAGATATGGCTCCCAAGACTTCCCGAGGCGATGCTGCTAGCCGAGGAAGGGGCCGAGGCAAGAAACCCTTGGATGTCGATATGGAGGAAGTCTCCGTCGTCATGGCGAACCACGCCGATGTTCGTCCGGAAGTGCTCGGTGGATATTCTCTTGCCTTGGTCTATGTTGCAGTGATGTTGGGGTGACCAAACTGTAGATGAGCCGCCTCATGTTGATGTGCTTAGGCTGACGGCATGGACTTTTGTCCTGATGATGCGCCGAAGCCCTTTCAGCTGACGCGCATAGACTTAAGTCCTGATGATGAGCCTTTTATGAGGTTCTATCTGTGCACATGATTTTGACCCAGTTTGATACGCCAGATTTGTTGATGCGCCTCAGATACTTGTTCTGAGCTTCTAAGTATTTTTGCTAATTTTTCTTTGACTCTGTTGCAGTATCCACACCGAAGGCGGAGGCTCTCGTGAGGGAAGAGATACCGCCTTCTCTCATCAAAAAGAGCCGGTGACCATTAAGGAGGAGGCGTTACCAAAGGTCGAGTCAAGGAAGAACCAATGACCATCAGGGAAGAGATTGCTCCCAAGGTTGAAGTTCAGGAGGATCCACCGTCAGAGAGTAGTAGCATCGGGACTGACCCTCCTGTCCCTACAGAAGTTCTCAACCAGATTGTGCTTTCATATGCAAACTGTCTGAGGGAATGGTAAATGCCTTAACGCAACTATGATCCCTGGCTGTGAGGATTCATCGTCTGGCTTGCAGTCGTTGCCGAGGCCGAAGTCGATTTTCCTTTTTAGTGTCTCTGATCTTTGTTCCCTTTCTGAGATGTAACTTTTGCTTTTGTTCCATTCCAATGCTGATGTATTCTTTATTGGATGAGGAAATAAAGGAATACTTGCGTTATTCTTTTTTTGTGATAAACTAAAATTTTGTAGACTTATCACCCTTGGCATACCTTGGTTTTAGGTACGGATGATAAGTTGAGAGAGAGAGAGAGCTAACATATTTACTCAGAGGTAATATGGACATGGTAAATATGGGCTAAAAATGCTAAAGTTTTCCTACTTAGAGGTAATATAGACATGGTAGGAGTGAACTCTATAGGGGTTTATAGAACAACTCAGAGGTAATACGGACATGGATGTTCTATAGTGCAACAACGTAGGAATCGTTGTACGGAATGATTACTCAGAGGTGATGTGGACGTGGTAAACATTGCTTTAAGCATGATCTGGTGCAGGATCCTGCTTGATGGGGTGTAGAGAGGCAACTCAGAGGTAATGTGGATATGGTTGTTCTTCTACTAGGGATAGAATGCAACGAAATGCCTGGGTTCCAAAAGCATACGATTTCAAAAGATGGGGCATAAACTTGGTTTGGTCAAGTTCACCAGTCCTCTCTTTGAGGAGAGGCAGTATGTTTTTGACAGATGTCAAGAGTGGAACTTCTCTGGGGTTTTGCCGTCGATGGAAAGTACGGTTGTTAAGTTGGCTGACAGCACCTTCCTGAAGACTGAGCCGATACTAGTGTCGGAGTCCCAAGTTGAAGTTTCAGATGAGTGAGAATACATGACATCCTCTGCTTCTGATTCTTTAGGAGTGGTTGGAGGCGTGATGTAGCCTACCTTCCGTCGGGTACGGTGATAGTAGTCTTGCGGCTTCCCTTTTGGTACTAGAAGTCATAGGGGAAGGCGTCGACCTTTGTCGTAGTTCAGACCTTGGCCGCTCTTCAAGTTGTAACCCATCTTTTGGATGAGATACTTAGTTCGATCGTTGTACCGGTAGATTTTCATTCTGTCGGTATCGGGTTTTGACTCCGTCGACGGAAGGTCTTAGTGATACTCGACTTTGCCAAAGATAATGGGCTTCTCGTCCTTATTCCGAGGTAGGACTATGTAACAGACTCCTTCATACAGGACGACTCGATTTATATGACTCACAGTCGTTATTTGTGTTTGCAACGACTGAAGAGCATTATCTAGAGTGTACATGGTATTCCAATGTGGAAGACTAGAATAATTGAAAGACACTCTATTATTGACAAAATACGGGATCTTATCCCAAGGGATTAGATAATTAAGGGATGGAGCATCGACATTAGCCGATATGTATTCTCCAAGTTCTTCATCAATGAGAACTAGAGCAGCCTTGGGAGGTTCAGAAGAGTTTTTTGGGAGCTTGCCCCGTACTGGCTCCTGGGACTGTACTGAGAAGGATGTCGAGGTCTTCTTTTATGGCCTGACGGGTGCCGACAACTGAGGAGGTCTGCCTTTTCCCATAGCTTGGCTACATGAGGAGCCGCCACTTGAGGGGGCTTTTCTTTGAAGCATATTTTCAATGGAGCTTCATTGAGTGTAGTGCCCGGAGAAGCTGGCACCTTCCTGCAGAGTTTGACTACCATAGGAGTCGGTATTTGAGGCGGCCTTCCTTTGAGTCGTACTTTTAGGGGCGTATCGATTTCCATGTCCACCTCTAGGTCAGCTTCAATCTCAGCTTCTGCCTCATCATTAGCATCATTGGCTTCATCTTCGAGATGAACTGATTTGTATAGATCAGCGTCTGTGAAGAAGGCTTCAATCCCTCTAAAAGGATCGACATCAGCAAACTCTGTTCGGATGATGTCGGTGGTGGACACGTATTTCATACATTGATGGATAGTAGATGGCACCACCATGTATTCATGTATCCATAGCCGTCCTAACAGCATGTTGTAGTTGATATTTTCATCCACAACATAGCAAGTCACCTCGGTCTGGAGATCGTCGATGTGACACTTCAAGCGGATCTTCCCTAATGCCTCACTCTTACTGGCGTTGAAGCCACTTATGGTAGTGAAAGACGCTGTCAGGCGATGCATCGGTATCCCCAACATCTGAATTAGAGTTCGGGGGATGATGTTGAGAGAAGACCCAGGGTCAATTTGCATTCGATCCACCTTGATGGCACCAACATACCTTGTGTAATACAGGGGTCTGTTGTGCCTGTTGTTCTTGAACAGCATAACCTGTTGAGTAAATATGATGTCGGGGATGACCTCTTCCATATTATGGCAGTGTGAACATGTTGTAGGATCGTCGTCAGGCTGCTTGACCTGACTGATGAAAGACTCGCCGTCCTTCAGGGCTTCGCAGAGAGCCTTCCGAGTATCTTTGTATAGGCGGAGGAGCTCGAATAGGGAAAGCCGTACTGGAGTACTAGTGAGTTGTGCTAGTATGTCAAAGTTGTGGGGCTTGGCTAACCCCAGAGCATTGTCTTTTCGAAGAGGACTGTCGAAGTGGGCCTCCTTCTGCTTTTGTTTATCAGCTGCAGGAGGTTGGGATGAACCTTCTCCTTGGACAGCTGTGGTGATGATAGGAGGCATCACTTCGGACGGAGCCTCCTCTGGCTGGGCGTTCTGCTGTGAACACGTTTGTACGGGCAGTGCTTCCTCAAGGAAGGAAGTCACCATTCGGCAAGACTTGGTCTTCTTGTCTTTGCTTTTGGAGGTAGAGGGTACCCCCGGTTGAGTCAGCTCTGGAATGAGATCTGGGTGAACCCACATGATCTCTCCCTTGGATATTATGAGTGGTATCAGCTCACCCACGTTGTCGCGGGTTGGTGGAAGGTTGACTACTTCCGTTGTCGCCTTTGCGATGGTGATGACGCCATCTTGAGCTGTGGTAGGCGGTAAGGTACCGAACTGGAGCGACACCATGTTGGCCGAGACTGTCTTCTCCTCGTAATCGACTGAGATGACATTCGCATTGATCATGCGTTGTATGTAGTCTTTGAGGATGTAGCAGTCTTTAGTTGGATGTCCAACAAACCGATGGTAGTGACAATACCTCGGGTCGCCGACTCTGCCTACTTCGTCAGGACGCTTGGGATCAGGCAACTTGATTTTGTTGCCCTGCTTCAACATCTCAAAGAGCTGTAAGGTATCCTCATCATGGAAGGAGTAGACCATCTTCGGTCATGGTGCGGTAGGAGGCCTCTGGACAGGACCTTGAGTGATATTAGACGAATTGACAGTCAATGTCTGCTTCTCTTTCGCTTCGTGACTGCTACTGCTGGTCGCAGCCCGTTTTCCTTTGGCATCGAAGGTAGGGAACTTAACTCCCAGAAGGCAAGCATTACGTGCCATCTTTTCAACAACTTCGGCTTCAATAATCAATGTGCTCCAATCAGGCGGGGCAGTAGAGTTGAGCCAGAGCTTGATTGCAGGGAGCATGTTCGTGCTGCATGTTCGTGCTGCATGTTTCGATGAGTGCATGTTCTGGCATACCCGGAGGCAACCTTAGATATGCTTGTCAAAAACGTTCGATGAAGACTCGAACGGTCTCATTCTCAGTCTGCCGCACTTCTATAAGAGATGACATGGTCATGTTTCTCCCTCTGTCATAGAACCAATCTAGGAAAAGGCGTATCAAATCATCGAAGGATGATATGGAGTTATCATGGAGGCTGCAGTACCAGTCATAGGCGACTCCCTTCAGAGCTCAGACAAACAGGCTCGTGATTAGGGCATCTTCCTTTGGAAGATATCCCTTCTGAGACTAGAAGTAGGTCAAGTACCGACGAGGAGAATCCTTCCCATCGTATGGCATCAATGTATGTGGTTTATATATGGGAGGATAAACCACCTTGTTCCACTCAAAAGGGTAGGGTTGAGGAAGCCCCAACTTCTAACGTTTTTCCTGCCTGTTTCGGGCCTCGAAGCGTTCACGTAGGTCTCTGATCATCTCGGCCAAGTCTTCTGTCGAGCTGGAAGCATGTGAAGGTGGTACGGCCTAAAGCTGTATAGTGGAAGGAGCTGATGCTCGCGGTGCGGTGTGGTGTTCCGTCCCTGAAGATTCTCGTTGAGGGGTATACTTGATTCTCCGTTGACCCCTGGATCGGGGCCGGTGGAGACAGGTGCCTTTACCGGAGTGGTTCGAATGTCGAACACCGCCTGGGTCAGGATCTGTATGGAGACAGAGAGGGTTTTGAGACTCCCCTCAAGGGTGTCTATGCGCTTCACGATGTCCAGCGCTTAAGCATCCGATTCTCCTTCATCAACACCCTCTGCCATGTAAGTTTTCATGACATGGGTGGAAGTGGATGGATCGGTCAAGGCTTTGCTTTCAACCTCGCTTTCCTGTGGAGGGGCTTCTTCTTTTGAGGCCTCGTGTTGGCTACCCCCAGCTATGTTAGGGTTGGTTTGTCGAAGCGCTTCTTCGTCTTCGAGGGGATGGTTGTCAGAGGCTTGACTACCCCCAACTGTTGCTTCTGCCAGGGCTTTTATCTTTGCTCGGGTACGTTCGTATACCCCTGGGGATGGGACTACTGTTTTGCTCTTCCTCAGCTGAGTCTTGGATGCAGAGGCTGAGGAGTTGGTGGTTGTCTTTCTCACGGATGAGTAGGAATTGGAGACAACATAACAGGAAGCGATCTTAGGCTCCGCTTTATCTTCATTTGGTACTTTCTTTTTGAGGCGACGTCGGATAGGTGTCGTAGATTGTAGTCGCTGAAATACGGACTGCCTCTGTTGTAACACCCAGTTTTCAAAATGAGAGTATTTTGGTCATTTTCAAAATTTTAGAATTTAATTTGAATTATTATTATTATTTGTAATTAATGTAATTTTTTAGTTATTTTAGAATAATTGATTTTGGTGGTTTAGTGACTTTGACTTACGTTGACCTTGTAGACTAACCTAGTGGCTAACCTAGGTCATGACTAAGTGTTAGGATTTGAAAACCTAGGTTGACTTAAGTTAGTAAGGTTTGACTCATTGGTATTAATTTGGGGAAAATATGAGCTAGTTTGATTAAGGAATGGCTTGTGAAGTCACAAGTCATTTTATGACTAATAGGCTTAATGGCCCATAGCCCACACCCATTGAACCAAGCCCTAACCCTAGGAATCCTGGCCGGCCCACTATGGTCAGCCCCCCTATTTATATCCCCTTGAAATTAGGGTTGCCTCTTTAGGAAACATTGCCATTTGGAAGAGGTGAGTCCCCATCCTTGTAAATTCTTAGAAAATCCATTTCTACTCCAAATTCCTTCAAACAAATTGCAGTAGGACCTAATATTGGTATTCTTGCTGTTATTGATGAGTATTTCTAGGAAAGACACAATTTGAGGAAGTTTGGTGGTTTGTGGAGCTCTTCCCATTTGGAGATTTTGACCCATTGTTCACCTATAGGTATAATCCCTTCTATTGCATTTAAATTCTGTTAAAAATCATTTCTAGGATGTCCTAACCCTAACCTAACAGTAGGATAGGCTAACCCTAGAATTTGGACCCATTTCGTGTCCGTATCGGACACGTACCAATGTGTATAGGTTAGTGTTCGACGAAATAACTCAAAGGGCATTTCGTTCGATTTTTGTGATTGTGTTTGAATGGAAAAATCCATTTTAGGCTCGCTTATGCTAATCCTGGATACTGAGCACGTTTTCGTGTCGGGTTGAGCTGACACGAGCACGTGGACACGCGATCGTGCACCCACGCGCACTAGCAGGTTGATGCCCTGCTACTCGAGCATATTTTCTCTGTGCACAGAGGGTTTCAACCCTCAAATTTTGACATTGGAGTCGTGTCCATGACTGACACGAGATCCCTAGAGTTTCAGGGACTCTCGTGTCGTATCGGACACGTGATGGCCTGTGCACATGTAGTGCACTGTGTAGTCCAGTGTGTAGAGTGTTGTGTTCTGTATTTGAGTTGATTTAAACAGTTTTAATCGTGTTATTAATTATTAAATAGATCCTAAACTTGATGTTTAAGTCTCTGATATATTAGTTACATGTTTTAATTTGGGTTTAATGAGGAATATACATTCGAACCTAGGTTTCCTTATTTTTCTGATACACGACTGTTATTGCTATTTCCAGTTTTCCCAAAACCAGTTTATTTCCCTTTTGTGTTATGTTTCAATTGATATTTGATCCCTACAAGTTACATTTCCTGTTAGCTAAGCTGTTGCATTCAATTATAGGATTTTGATTTTGTGAATGAGGCATTGGTTATTTAGGTTGGTTTTCGAAATTATTGTAAAACCTGAATGCACACTGTTATATTTCTTTTGATTGGCATATCTGAGTTTCATTTTAAACTAGATGTTAAATGAGATATGAAACCTAAAATTGGATGTTGTAACCTGAGAATGCCACTGTACATTGTTTCCTTTCAATTTCGAAATTCTGAGATTGCCTTAGTTCAAAACTGATATGGTTTTCCCCTCAAAACTGAGAATGTATTTTACTATGTACTGATTTGGGGTTAGTGAACCTAGATGTTCCTGTAACTTAAATGATATTCTTAAAACCTAAATTTGAATGTAGGAGATTCATGTATATTGTTTCAATATCATCCTTTAACTGTATATTAACTGATATGGTTTCCCATAGAAACCTGAGATGTTGGTTGACTCCTTTTCCCTTTTGATTACTGAGATTAAGTTAACAACCTGAGAATGGTTCTAATTCACCTTAAACCGATTTCCTTTCCTTTTTAGAAACCTGTTAATGTCTATTCTGAACTAAGGGTGTTGGTTCTCTTGAACTGTCATTCAGTTGATTAGTGAATGTCCGTTTTGATTTCCTTGTTCACTGATTTACTGAGATGGGATGATTTCCAGTTATATGTCAAAAACCTGAGTTGTTTTTCCCCCTAAAAACTGAGATTACTTCCTAACTGTTGTACATTCCCTTTCATTTGGTTTTATGAAACCTGAGATTCATTATGTGTGAAACTGAGGGTATTCCCATGCCTGAGATTTGGGGGTGTAGGTATGGATTTATTTGTAAATTGGTTTCCTTTCTTTGTATTGACTGAGAACTGAATTCTTTTCCTTTACTGTCATATACACACACATCCACATTTGCACAATAAATTGCTCACTGATTTCAGGATTTTTAGTCCCTGTTATTTCCAGTTTTCACTTGAACATGACATACACTCTTGTGATAGCACACACACACCTGTCTAGCCTATGACACACAATCACACTTGTATATTCATGTGTTCCCTCTTTTCCTTCCCTATAGATATATGCTTTGTGTCATATATATATATATAAGTTCCTATATAATATATATTAGTGTTGTACTATACATATTAATTATAAATAGGAATGTGTGATAATGTATATATATACATGATACATTGTGATATGAATGTATATGTATATATGGGATGTTGTGATATGATGTCATAGAGCATGGGATACCATAGGACATAATGTATTGTATATATTATATTATGTGATTGGTATGTTTAGGCATGGTATGCCTAGTGGAACCTAGAGTAGACTTGTTAGAACCTAGAATAACTTGCTAGACCTAGATTAGACTAGCTAGACCTAGATTAGACTTGGTTGACCTAGTTTGACTTCTAGGGTTGACCAGAGTTGACCAGGAGTTGACTTTGGTCTAGATTGACCTAGTTTTATGTAGAATGCATTAATTTGTATCGTATTATTATTGTAGACTCATAGTGACTTGTGCTGTTCTAATAGGAGCCAGACACCACTCCTCGGACAGTATATATTCTCCAGATTCTCAGGATACAGGCGAGTACATTCTCTGATCATTTCATATCTTATTTAGGATTATATTTCCTGCTTTAGATTACTTTACATGATGCTGACACGTTGGAAACACGAATTAGTACTATATGGATCTTGTTGTGCGATGTTATCCCCTTAGCGGATACATTGGGTATTCGTGTTCATATACTTTATCGTGAGCATCGTGTACTCCTTGTATTCGTGATATTCGTGTACAAATCGTGTGAAATCGTGTATACTCATGTATTCACATGATCTCGTGTGCGACTATACTTCGTGTGCAATAACATAACTTAACTAGATCCTTGTGTATTGATTGGGGCGGGGGAGTAGAAGTGGTTATATATTCAACCCAGTAGATTACTCGTGTACAACCTCTGTAGATTACTCGTGTATAATATCATGCCGTCTACATAACCATCTTGTGCTCTGAATCACTAGCACTGTTAGTTCTCTATATATTGTAGCTATTTACTTACAGTCTCTCTCTTTTTATCATATTATTTCTTCAGATCCTGTATCTTACTCTCTAGCATGTTTATATTTCCTAACCGGTTATGATTTTGTTGAGATGTACTGTACTCGCTCCTGTCCTGACTGGACCTGTTGAAAATTTTACAGTGAATGATGAGGCTCTGGTGTCTATCCCTCTTGGTGTAGCATTAGACATCACTAGTGACTTGGACCTGCTAGCAGTTGATGATACTTCTCTAGATTAGGGTTGTCTTTACTTTCTGGATCACTGTATTTAGATTCTGAGATATGTATTTATTTTATTCACTTAGAATTCTGGATTTGTATCTCTGTGATGTTACATTCCTGGATATTATCTACCTTTATCTTTCTATCTCATTCATGTTCTACCTTAGTTGTGATTGAGTTATATTCTGTTATGTCACCCCCATTCGGGGAGTATAACTGTGTTTTACCTTTAATTGTTAGATGTTGTGACCTAGGACAGCGTTCTACCGCCGACACTGTGGCGTAGGCTGGGCGTTGCCACGTCTCGTGCCCTTACTCTAGGATGCGGGTCGTGACATGTTTTTAGTGGTGGCCCATGCAGGTCGAGTTATGTAGTGGTATTCGAACTAGAGTATCACTACAGCCTGCAGTAGGATTAGGATATGCTTTTGAGGGTACTCAATCACAGTTAGAATTCCTTGAAAGATTCCTGGGATGATCCTTGAGAATCTTATTTAAACTTTAATTTGAAATCCTTTCCCTTGTTTTGTTCGCTCTCGCTCCTTGATTACTGAATTTGATTTTTGTTGGATCGTTGTTGATTTTGATTTTCCTATCGAGATAAATTTTATGGCCTGAGTTACGGTACCTTCTGATAACATATGTTGACGGAATAACGGAGATAATAAACGTCTACTTGGTTATGGAACCTTGAGTTTATCGCAGCTATATTAGCTGGCGTGGCGGAAACATAGAGACCTGACTTCGGATGTACGTATCTTGGTTTTGAGATTTAGAATTTCTCGCAGCTATACTAGTCGGCATAGCGAGAATTCCAGACGACATGACTATAGAGGTGCATGCCCCTGTTATGGGCTCTACCGTTTATCGCAGCCTTGCTTACTAGCGTGGCGAGGATTCTGAGTATCATGATTTTGGACAGACGCATATGATTATCAGATTGTATCTTGGAAAGGTTCTTAAATATATCGTCTCTATCTTCATTCCAGTTATTATAAATTATTTTCATCATCATTTAACTTAGGAGTAGGAGTATGAGTAGAAGTAGCTTAGCTGTTATTATGAACCTTGTGTAACTTTTTGCTATAAATTCTTCCTAATACAATGAATCAATGATTTTGCAAGACTTTGACTTAGATTTGATATTGTAACCCTGGTTTCAAAATGGTTCCTTCTTTTAAACAGATAGGCAGAACAGATTTTATCATTATTTTCTTCTTGCCATTAATTCTTGTATTACCCTAATATATATATATAGTGGACACAGATACTTGCCTGACACGTATGCATACTACACTTGATTACCAACCTATCTAAATACATGTTAATATGATTAATGTTAAGTTCTCAAATCCTAGTATTCTAATATAGTGCAGTATCAGTGACTAGTTCTCTGTTACTCCATATTAAATTCGTAATTTAAATTTAAATTTTATGTTATTAGTTTTGCTTGCATCACTACACATGTATGTTATATACAGGGTTTCATTTCTTAAAGAAATTGGTTGAGTTTGTGTTTGAATTTGTCAAATCTGAGACTATGTGCATAGTAAACCGTTAACCTTGGATTCTAAGTGTTTAGTTCAAATTGCAGTTTTAAATTGTAAAGTTTTGAGTCGTATACATGGTTGTGTGCAGGTATATAATGTTAGGTTCGTACTCTTACATGTTAGGTTGTGATTGTGGCAAACATTGAGTTGGTTTGGATGTTCGAATTTCTCCAAAACCTTGAAAACTGAATACATGTTAACATTTTTTTTTACATTGCTTTCAATATGCGTAGTTCAATTTCAGATCTAATATATAATGTTGAGCTAGCTGAATGATGAACCCTTCATTTCAAGTCTTAACCCATGTACACATGACACTCTACACTAATGTACACAACTGCCATGAAAACCTAACCTTTCATCTCTATGTTATGTTCATATAGCTATATAGATATATATATAGTTCTGTAAACATGTTATAATGTATGTAGATGCATAATTAAATCTTTACCTCTCTATACATATAGATATACATATATACATGGTTAGCCATGCATGTTATGAGTAAATAGCTTGTGCCTTGTAGACTACTTAACCAATATGCCATGAATAGTGTAACTTGATAGCTACAGTTGAGACTCAAATCCCCTATACACTTTTATGTATATTTTACACTAACCACATAACCTTTACATAATGCTAGCTTTTCCCTCTAACACTCTCTCTTCTATATATATTAGATTGTGATTGGATTCAATGCTATTGACTTTCGTTCCTTAAACTTTTGGCTTTGATTTTCTTAACTAGTACCCCTTTTATAGGTGATTAGTAGTTATCTTATTTATTTTATTTTATTTTTGATAATTATCAGTTTTCAGATAGGATGGTAGACTGCCACACAGCCTTGATAATTGTTGTTTTCTTTTTATCCTTTCCAGTATGGCACCCATGACCCGAGCCCGTCGCTTGAGAACAGCTGCATCTACTGAGAGTGTGCTTCCACCTCCTATTGCTCAGGAGGTAGTGATCCCTCTATCTGATCAGGGGATAGTGGCACCTCCTGTCATTGAGGAGATGGTGGTAGCCTCGCCAGAGAGTCTTCCTTCACCTCCTGTCATTCAGGAAAGAGCTGCAGATTTGCCTGAGATCGAGAGCCTTTCCCCACCCCTTGAGATGGTACCCCATACTGTACTACCCGGAGGTTTGTTACTTGACGCAGCTTAGGTGTTTGAATATTTCCAAGAAAGGATGTTGGAGTCACAGAGAGTTCATGATGAGGCCATGAGGGAGCAGTACCAAAGGCTGCTATGTCTGCGGGACTCTGTGCTTCCAGGAAGAGAGCCTAGCTCCAAGAGGGCGAGGAGCAGTACACAGTCCTACCCAGAGCTTGATGAGTACCCATATAGCCAGCCTATATCATCATATCCAGCCCAGTCTCCTATCCAGCAGAGGACAGCTGAGCCAGAGCCTATCTGTACCTACTGTAGGAAGTCTGGGCACAAGTGGAACTTCTGTAGAAAGAGACTAGGATTGTGCCTAATCTGTGGGTCAGCTGCACACTGGATGCAGTACTGTCTTGATAGATCTGCCCCAACCAGGGCCATGCTTCTAGGAGGGAGTTCTAGTTCTCAGACCTAGCTGGAGGTGAGTTTTGACCTAACCTTAGTATCCCTTTTTGAGAATATTTGATGCATCCCTTGCTTGTATGTTTTGATACCTTATGTTTGCCTAGTACTGTAGCATGTTGGTGTAACTAGATGAGACCCCAGACTGATATTACATGCCATGACCCCATAGATTACACTTTCCAACTGAATGATTTAAATAGGTTTCTGAGACTTTGATTGTGGGGGTTTGACCTAGAAGGGGTACGATTATCTTAATTTCGAGGACAAAATTTTTCTAAGGTGGGTAGGATTGTAACACCCAGTTTTCCAAATAAGGGTATTTTGGTCATTTTCAAAATTTTAGAATTTAATTTGAATTATTATTATTATTTATAATTAATGTGATTTTTTAGTTATTTTAGAATAATTAATTTTGGTGGTTTAGTCACTTTGACTTATGTTGACCTTGTAGACTAACCTAGTGGCTAACCTAGGTCATGACTAAGTGTTAGGATTTGAAAACCTAGTGTAGGCCTTAAAAATGAACAGTCACGCTGAGTTGATCAGAACAAGTTCAACAGTCACGCTGAGTTGATCAGAACAAGTTCAACAGTCACGCTGAGTTGATCAGGACAATATTTAAAAGTCACGCTGGGAAACAGCTCATCATTTTTCAGAGTGTAATTATGACTGACAGCACGACAGTCGAAGAATGTCTTCTCGTATGCCACGTATGCACAGAACTCGAGAGATCACAGCCGATTATTGCGTGACTTTCGAAATCTTCTTCAGCAAGACTCAGCCTTCACCAAGTTGGCGTACCAAAAGTGCTTCTTATCATTTAATGCAACTGACAAAAGCAATCACTGTCAGAGATTTTGTGTCAGTCGAAGCACGTCGAATCAAGACAGCTGGCAGTCCTGCCTCAATCGAGCATGGATTATGTTTCTTCCCAAAGTCCGCGTATATTTTGAGCTTTCTGTCTCGAGTTTGCGTGGATTCTGAGGTTTCTTCCTTCAAGTCAGCGTGGATTTTGAAGCTTTTTGTCCCAAGTCTGCGTGGATCCTGAAGCTTCTTACCCCAAGTTTGCGTGGATTTTGAAGCTTTCTGCCCGAGTCTGCGTGGATTTTGTCTTCAACAAGTCTGCGTGGATTTCATCAAATTGGAGTACGTGGCAGCCATGCCACTGATCTCTCGCTTGCGTGTCCTGTAACTTGCACACGACTCATGCATGATTGCCATGTGTCCAACAGTTACAAGCCACGTCCAGTAACTGCTCATAACCTTGCGTATGTTAAATCCTGCGTGATTTTTAACTAGGCACAGGCTGTGAAGACAGTTATCCTTTCAGTTATTTTTGACTCTATAAATAGAGTTCTTTTTCTCATTCATTGTACAGATACATAGTTATCTAACTTACTGTCAAAATTTTGAGAGCTTTTCTTCTTCGCATAGTCCAAGGGATAAAGCGATCGTCTTCTAGATCGGATCCTATAATTATAATTTTCCCATATACACAATAAATAAAGTGAATTTATTTATGGAAAACAAATTGGCGACTCTGCTGGGGAAAACCAACTCCTCTTCTGAGATGGCAATAACTCAATGCGACACTTCGTCAGTCGGCTCGACGAAGAAGGTGATGACGATCCAATTCGATCAACTCGCCTATGAAGAAATGCAGCGGGCTAAGAGTGGCAAACCCACTTCAGCCTCCATCATCACTGCCAAGTCGAAGGGACACTCTATTTATGTCCCTAAGAATCAGTTGGCAGCCAATGGTGAAGTCTCTGCCATAGTGTCTACTCCTAACACTGGCAAGGATTCTACTGCAAGCACGCACACTCTTGTGCGCTCGAAGATGACAGCAATCAAAAATCACGCTGACAGCACTGGCTCCTTAGCCAAATCTGTTCCAGCGTGTATTTCCAAAATCAAAAATCACGCTGATGGTACTGGTTCTTTAACCAATTCTGTTCCAGCGTGTATTTCCAAAATCAAAAATCATGCTGACGGTACTGGTTCTTTAACCAAATCTGTTCCAGTGTGTATTTCCAAAATCAAAAATCACGCTGACAGTACTGGCTCCTTAACCAAATCTGTTCCAGCATGTAATTCTAAATCCAAAAGCCACGCTAACAGTACTGGTTCTTTAACCAAATCTGTTTCAGCGTGTATTTCATCTAAGAAGAATAGCTCTTTAGCTATCTCTTCTTCGGTGCCAAGTTCTACTAGAACTGGGGGTGGTCTTCCACACAAAGTTCCTTCGAAAAGAGATGACTCTTTAGTTGTTTCTTCTGTTCCTGTAGTTTTTACTTCAGGAACAGCTTTGACTGACAATTTTGTTAGTCAAAGAAAAGGAGATAGTCTTTTGACTACTCTTCCTTCTGGACATTCTATGTCTCAAAAATTGAATAAGTCTAAGAAGAAACATTCTTTAATGTCTTCTTCTACGACTTCTTCGAATTGGGCACAGAATTTGTCTAGAAAAGGTCTGTTACCAACTCCTAATCAAAGGGGTGGTTCAACTCTTCCTTCTCTGCAAATATCCAGATCAATGGAAGGAAAACTCCATGTGTCAAAAACCAATGTGTCACCTCCAATTGATCTAAGAGCAAAACTTAATCAAATCCGTTTGGAAAATACTTCTGGTGTTAAGAAACCACATCAATCGGAAACAAGGTTAAGAGATCCAGATGCAGAGTATGCTAGAAACTATGTGGCTCATATTAATCACTCTCTGTATAATCAAGAGCCATCAAGACCCAAGAACAGGAAATATACTCCTAGCAATACACAAAGAGTGTTCTCTGATGCACCTCAATCTTCACAAACAGATTTACGAGAACATCTTCAACAGAAGAGAAGGAGTAATTCTGTGACAATGGACCATGATGAATATGATTTCCAGCCGAGAGTCACAATGCAATACAGATGTCAAACAAAACGACAATCTGTCTTCAATCGAATTCAGTGTGAACCTATGCCTGATGAAGATGAGCCTTTGTTTACTTCTGTCAACATGACCTCTCGGGATACTGGGGTAGAGCTGATAGTCCAGATGGAGTATATAGAGGCACAAGAGCAAGAGTTCTGGCCTCTAGTCAAAGAACTTTGATTTCTGAAGATGATTCTGAATTTCTTGGAGAATCTAACTTCCCACCGCTTCCTACTGGGGGTAGTTCTCCTATAATTGACTTTGATGCACAAAGCAATAATTCAGAACAAACAACATCCACCAGTTCATCAATAATCCCTCGCACAGTCACGACTTATATGGTTGATGGGAATACTGATGAACCTTCTTCTTCCTTGACTCCTCAAGAACAAAGGATTGCTTCTTTGGAACAGCAAATGAAGTCTATGGCTGATACTATGAAGTCGATGTATGAACTCATGGCAACTCAGATGCAAAATTGACAGACTATACCAGATGCCATAACAATTGACACTGCTATAAGTCCAGTACAAGTTCCTCCAGCAATACAATCCAATACTCCTGGACCAGCTCTACCAAATCCTAGTCTCTCTGGAGCTGGGGGTAGTGCTTATAATGCTGTTCCTCCTCCCAACTATTCTCTACAAGCTACAACTCCACAATCTTCCGGTGTCGTTAACGAAGAATTGAGGAATCTCAAAACTCAATTCGAGACATTCAAACAGAAGGATGGTTTACAAAGATTAGGCATCAAGCAACCTTATCCGATAGAATGGAAGCAAGTATCGTATCCTCCTAAATACAAGCCTCCTACTATCTCATTCTATGATGGAACCACTTCTCCAAGTCAATTTATTAATCACTTTGAAGTGATGACTGATCAATTGCAACCAAGCAATGCCCTCCTTACTCGGGTGTTTGTTGGATGTCTCAAGGGAACAGCTTATGAATGGTATAGAAGTCTCCCAGATGGGTGCATGACCTCATTTGCCGGTTTCAAACAAATATTTCTTGAAAGGTTCTATGAAGGGCTCAATGACATGACTATGTCTGCTCTTATTAGAATCAAGCAGAAAAATAATGAAACTACAGAGGATTTTATTGAACGATTTCGAAGAGAAGCTCTGAAGATGCCTCTTGGAACTCCTGATGCTGTCACCATCGACACATGCAAATCAAACTTGTTACCAATCATCAGCATGTGGACAGGATCCACCCAATTTCAAGACTGGCCTTCTTTCATAGTTAGTACTAAGGCCGCAGAAATTAGTGCTGAAACCTTCAAAGGTTTAGGAGTGCAGATGACTCCCAAAGAAACAGGTCAAGGTGCTAACAATAATGCTAAAAACAATGCTCGCAAGGGAAAAGAAACTCTTGAAGTTAATCTTCAGAGCAAAGATGTATCAAATGTGCAAACTTCTCCTACTTCTACAACCCAACAAACAATAGCACCTCGCCCCAAGGAAGAATACTCTTTCGATGATGACGATGTCCTTGGTATCTTTGAATGTCTGCTGAAAGGTAATAAAATACAATTACCTGAAATCAAGAAACCTGATGAAGCAGGTAAGACAGATCATCCCAAATATTGTCCATACCACCGAATGTTGGGTCACACAATTCGTACATGTTATGTACTGAAAGGAAAGATCCAAGAAATGATTAAATCTGGAGCTATCTCTCTTACTCCAAAAGAGAAGACCGTCACCTCCAACGTCGTCTCTATGCAATTCGGAGATTTCCCTCCTCAACTCCTTGAAAGTGGGATCGTTCCTATTTCCAAGGCAACTCTTGAAATAGTGAATATTCCTCCTCCACAGTCTGAAGAATTAGTGCCAATTACTTTGGAAACAGGAAAAATCATGTGGATCCATCCTGATCTAGTGGCAGATTTTGAATCGCCTTCTCCTCAAAAGACTACTTCTCGAAAGTCCAAGAAGGCTGGAAAGATTAAGTCATGTCATATGACTTCTCTTGGATCTATCTCTGACACAGAGCCAAAAGACAAAGAAGAAGCACTTGCTGGTGCTACTAGAACAGGGAAACTTTATCTAAAGGATTATTCCAAAAATCCTGAGGATACTCCTGATACCCCTCCTGCTGATAAAGACGCTCCTAATGTTCCTCCAGAAGAAGAATCATCCACCGTACCTGTTCCTTCAACTACCCCAGTTAAACCTGTTTCTTACAAGCCTACAGCTCTTGAGAAAGGCAAACAACAGGCTCGGTTTGATAAACCAATCAAGAAGTCCCCTCCTCTTGGGCTTCAGAAGCTTTATAATTTTGACATTCTAGCTCAACTTGCTAATACTCCAGCTAGAATGTCCCTCTTTGAACTTTTAAGTCTTTCTAAAGAGACTCGGGAGACGTTAAGTGAAGCACTTCTACAAGCTGATTCTTGTCTTGCACAGTTAAAGAAGCTAGATGCAGAATCTGCCACTTGCTTACATTGCAACAGTGTACTGGAGATTATCCCAAATATCACCTTTACACAAGACGGCATGCTACTGGAGGATAATCGACATAATCGGCCTCTCTATTATACCGGTTATATCGACACAACGAAGATAGATCGTATCCTCATTGATCCAGGGTCTGCTATAGGCATAATGCCAAAGAGTCTGTTGGATGAACTAAAAATCCCTCTTCACAAGCTTTCCAAGACAGTTACTACTATCCTGGGATTCAATCAAAGCAGGAGCGAGCCTTTGGGAAAGATTCATCTGAAGCTTCAAATAGGTGATTTCAGATCCAAAGTCACTTTCTATGTGATCGAGATCATGGGATCCTACAATCTTCTTCTTGGAAGTCCCTTTCTTCATGAAAATAATGTGGTGCCTTCTACTCTTCATCAGTATTTTAAATACATTGATAGCAATGGAAGAGTACAAAAAGAAGTTGCTGATATAAATCCCTTCCATGGGGTTGAAGCCTATTTCAATGATTCTCGAATGTACAAAGAAGAATATACAAGGGTGATACAAGCTATGGAGAAAGAGGATTCACAAAGTGAGACTTTAATAATTCCTGTTAAAGGTCGAACTACTCAGCAACAATCTCCCAAACCCTCTGGAGAAAGTTCTTTCATCATTCCGGTGAGTGGACGAATTTCTCCATTACCTCAGTCGTCTACTCAAGATACACTGATCATTCCTGTTAGTGGGCGTACTGCAGTTCCTGCATCTTCACATGTGAAACAGGATACTCTGCTAATTCCAGTTGGAGGGCGGATTACTCTTCCATCTCAAGCTTCAAGGGAGCTCACCTCTTCTGAGCCATTTGTTATCGATCTTAATCGAAACAACGCTTCTTCTCATTCATCTTCTCCCCCTTTAGTCATTGATTTGGCTAAGATCTCTAAGGCTCAGCCTTCTCCCAATGTAAATATTGCTGCTTTTACATTTAATGAAAAGTCTCCATCTTTGTAGTATGTTGATGTGTGTAATTATGTTCATAGTTATTTACATTTGTTAGATGACTTGAGCACAATAACCATAGGAGTTGTACAGACTACTCATACAGATGTATCCCTAGAACCTGTACAATCTTCATACTTTCTAGTTTCTACCAGAAAGTCAGGAGATATTCCAATATTCTTCTACAAAGGGCCCCAAAATCCTTCTGATTTCGAAGATGAGGACAAGAATGATGATACTGGAGGATTACAACTACGTCGTTATAGTCAGCAATCTAAAGACATCATTAAAAATATGGGCTATGCCTGTCCGGATCCCTCCTCTGAAATATGGGAGAACAAAATACGGATTGGGTTATACTGCTCCTACTCCTTTTATCAATATTGTTCATGAAGATCCTGAATCTGACGAAGATAAGAGATCTGATTCTTCTAGTACTACCTCTTGGGATTCCGATACGAGTATCGGTGATTTCTACTACAACATTCTGTCTTCCAACATGGTCTCCATTGACCGTTCTGAAGAAAGTGATGAAGACGAAGAAGAATTTGAAATCTCACCTGAATCAGAACAATGGGCCAAAAGGTTAGATAATCAATGGGAGTTTCGATTCGAGCAAAAGGAACCTCCGACTGAAGACAAACTTGTTCAAATAGATGTTGGTGAAGAGGGATCTCCCAAACCAATATTCATCAGTGAAAGTCTTTCAGAAACTGATAAACAAGACATGATTAAACTTATTCGTGACTACATCGATGTCTTCGCTTGGAGTTATGAAGATATGCCAGGACTCGATCCACAAATCGCAACTCACAAGCTCAATATCTTGCCGAATGCTAAACCGGTCAAACAACAACAGCGACGATTTCGTCCAGATATTATGGATGCAATTGAAGCTGACGTCAATAAACTCATGACCTCCGGGTTTATTAGAGAGGAACAACATCCCGATTGGGTGGCTAATATAGTTCATGTTCTTAAAAAGACTGGCAAGATCAGAGTATGCATAGACTTCCGCGATCTCAATACGGCATGTCCTAAAGACAAATTCCTTCTACCAATCACTGATGTCATGATCGATAATACCTGTGGGTTTGAACGGATGTCATTCATGGACAGATATTTTGGGTACAATCAGATTAAAATATTTCCAGATGACGAGAAGCACACTTCTTTCAGAACGTCGATTGGTACATATTGTTATACAGTTATGCCATTCGGTCTCAAGAATGCAGGAGCAACTTATCAACGAGCCATGAGCACTATATTCCGTGAACATTTGCGAAAAACAGTCGAATGCTACGTTGATGATATTGCAGTCAAAAGTCGACAAAAGGAGGATCATATCCAAGATTTGAAGACTATATTTGATCTAATGCGTAAGCATCAATTAAAGATGAACCCTACTAAGTCCTTCTTAGGCGTCTCTAGTGGTAAATTTCTCGGCTTCGTCATTACCTCTAAAGGTATACACGTGGATCCCGAGAAGATCAAAGCCATCCAGGAGATGCGTCCTCTACGCACCTTAAAAGAGCTACGAGGATTTCAAGGAAGGATTACTTATATCAGGAGATTCATCTCTAATCTTTCAGGACGCTGCAGACCATTCAACAAACTTATGAAGAAAGGTGTCTCTTTTGTCTAGAATGATGAATGTCAGAAAGCATTCGATGATATAAAACAATATCTGATGAGCCCTCCAGTATTGGTACCTTCCGTCTCAGGAATTCCATTCCTCCTATATACCCGAGCAATGAGTCATTCATTGGGTGCATTGCTCGCGCAAAAGAATAAAAATGGTCATGAACAAGTCATCTACTATCTCAGTCGTACTATGACCGGAGTTGAACCTCGATATTCACCGGTCGAAAAAGAATGTCTAGCCTTGATGTTCGCTGTTCAAATGACACAACATTATATCATTTGCCAGACTATTCATGTCATTTCCAGGATCAATCCTATACGGGTCATGATGAAGAAACCTAGTGTTTTGAATTCTCGATTGGCTAATTGGGGAATCTTACTTGCTCAGTATGATATGCACTATATTCCTCAAAAATCTGTCAAAGGACAAGCTTTGGCTGATTTTCTGGCTGCTCATTCAATTCCAGAAAATTCAAAACTCTATGATGAAATCCCAGATGAAGTCCTAGATTCAAACCAAATTGTTGAAGAAGATCCTACTTGGCGTCTATTCTTTGATGGAGCTTCAAGGATAGGTCCTAATGGTGATATTGTCGCTGGAGTTGGAATCGTTCTTGTATCGCCATAAGGTCTTGCTATCCAAAGAGCTTATTCTCTTGATCAGCCGTGTTCAAACAACGTAGCTGAGTACAATGCGTTACTCATTGGTCTTCAACTCGCTAAACATCTGAATATTCGACATTTGGAGGCGTACGGAGACTCCAAACTCATTGTCAATCAGATAAGGGGTACTTATGAAGTTCGCCATCAAGATCTGGTTCCTTATCATAGATCAGCTATATCTATGGCTTCTTCGTTTGAAGAATTCTTCATTGAACATGTTAGGCGAGCATGTAACACAGAAGCTGATGCTCTAGCTAATCTTGCGGCGGTGTTGGCTATTCCGATTAGACGGCAACAAATGATTGTTGTTCACAATCGAGAATTGTTTCATCTGGAAAATAACCTGACCTTAGGACTTCCAGTTGACATTGAAGAATCAACATCTCATGATGTAAACACAACAAGAGGATTTGGATTCAGTCGTAAATCTTTATCATCTTTATCTGATTCCAGCATGGAATTCATCTTCAGTAACTCAGCCGAGAATCAAAATACGGATAAAGAATGGAGACTTCCTTTCTTAGATTTCGTATTGTATGATATTCTTCCAGATGATCTGAGTGAGACAGCATTTATCAGACGACGATCACTCAGATTCTAATACAATCCTACTACAAAAACCTTATATCGTCGAGCTTATGATGGTTTACTTCTTCGATGTGTTGCCGGTGACGAGGCTCAACAAATTATTCGCGAAGCACATGATGGAATTTATGGAGCACATCAGCCTGGACCAAAACTTCAAGACCGTATTCGACGTATGGGTTATTATTGGCCCACTATGGTATCAGACGCCATCGAATATGCAAAGAAGTGTAAAGCTTGTCAAATCCATGCGGATTTTATTCATCAACCCTCGGAATTTCTACATCCGACGGCAGCATCATGGCCCTTCGAAGCTTGGGGCATGGACATTATCGGCCCGATCAATCCGCCGTCATCCAAAGGTCATCGGTTTATTCTCGCAATAATCGATTACTTCTCCAAATGGGCCGAAGCCATTCCTTTATCTGAAGTTAAGACGTCCAATGTCATCAGCTTTATTAAATACCACGTCATCTACAGATTTGGTGTTCCTCGACGCATTATTCATGATAATGGACCATAATTCGTCAGCCAAAAATTTACTCGATTCTGTGACGATCACCGGATCAACAATGTGGCTTCTACCGCATATAATCCGGCAGCTAACGGATTAGCAGAAGCTTTCAACAAGACCATCATTAAACTCCTAAAGAAGTTTGTCTCTACTAACAAACGTAATTGGAGTGAGAAGCTCGGTGAATGTTTGTGGGCTACCGTACTACAGTTCGTAATGCTACTAAATGTACACCTTTCTCTCTGGTGTATAGATGCGAAGCTGTTCTTCCATTAGAAATTTAAATTCTTTCTTTAAGGATAACAATCACTAATGAACTCACCGCCGAGAATAATGATCGTCTTCGACTTCAGGAATTAGAAGCTCTGGATGAGAAGCGATTATTTGCTCAACAGAATATCGAATTCTATCAAGCTAGAATCTCAAGAACTTTTAATAAGAAAGTCAGAGTTCGAGCGTATCAAAAAAGAGAACTTGTTCTAACAGTCAGACGTCCTATGACTATGACTCATATAAGCAAAGGCAAATTCGACACAAAATAGGAAGGTCCCTATGTCGTAAGCAGAGTTTTCTCAAATGGAGCTTATCAACTCTCAGAACTGGATGGTCGAAAAGTTATGATGCCTATTAATGGCAAATTCCTTAAAAAGTATTATACATAAATGTAAATGCTTGTAAATCATCATACAAGTTCATGTTTAGAAATAAAATTTTTATTTTATTTTTAAATCATGAATGATAGTACATGATATTAAGGAAGATCACTATTATCCTTCTTTACATTTTGCGGGCCACTACCGTCCTTCTCGAAAACGCGGTCAGCAAAAGAGCCGAGAACCTCCTTGCTGGAACCCACGAGGAACTTGCAAGCGGCCATCCTCATGGCTTCTTCTTCTTCAGTCCTTTCCGGTTCGAGCAGGAAGTCCAGAATGTCCCTTGGTGTCTTAGGTGCAGACGAACCTTTGCCTGCTTCTACTTCCTTTGATTGAACTGGATCAACAGGGCGTTCTTCAGTGCCCTTTTGAACCTTCAGGGTGATTCCAGCTTTCTTGGATGCTTCTTCAGATGATATTTTTATGTTGAAGAATGGAAGTGTTCGTTCTTGTCAGAATTCTGCTATATTTATATGCAGAAGTTCTTCAAATAATGAAGCGTGACATTCATCCGACGGTTCACACATTCATTAATGCCCAACGGTTCATCCGTTCATTTATTACATTCATCCGACGGTTCATTCGTTCATTTATTACATTCATCTGACGATTCGTCCGTTCATAATCTTCTATTATGGGGATTCGTTATTTATCATGTTTTCATAACCTCTGAATAAATGCCGAATCTACCTGCTCATTTGTTATTTTCTATTCTTGACCACTGCATAGAAATCAATCTATTTTCTTTTCGAGTTCCTACATATTATCACGTCCACATTACCTCCGATAGTATTGAGTACTCTAAATCAGAAAAGAAGATTATCTATCATGTCCATAATTCATTCAAATACAAATCATTGAGCATAGAAGAATTATTATTTCCACTCTCATTTCATCATAAAAAGTCTATTACATTTTCTTAGACTTTCTTACAAATCATAATGGAAATCTATTTACAATTTTGGATTTTCATTCTATGCACACAACAATAACCTAATAGAGATCTATCTTCTTCCTTGGATATTCTCTGTCGGACCTTCTCCGTCAGGTTCGTTGTTGGTGGCAGTTCCTGACTGACTGAGTCCCAGTCACGACTAGATCAGCAGGAATCAAACTCTGGTCTTCTCTCTCAGACGAGAGAAGAACCACAGAGTATGGCAGCCCGAAGGCATATTGCTGCCAATACAACTGGTGGATTGGGAGCGACCTCTCAAAGGAGATAGGAATGTATCCCACATTGGGATACAATTCCTAGTTCTGCCGTGAAAGGAACTCTACTACCCGATTTCTCGGGGTAGAGTTGACTCCACCATCCAACTCTCGTCTATAAAGGCTCTTTCTACCTTCCGAGGAAGACCCTTCTATCCCACGAAGAGTTCTGAGTTGTCTGAGTTACGCGTCAAAAGCGTATGAGCTCCCTGATGTAGGTGTCAACAGAATATTCTCCACAGCATCCAAATCACCAATGCCAGTTCTGAAGAAAAAAAGGTATGCGTACCATTTTTTACTGTACCTATCTTTAAACAGTAAAAAATGGCACGCGTTCTATACTAGACTTACCATCGAGTTTGGTGCTACGGATTGGTAAACCAATGTCTGGTATAGTGTACAGAAATCAAACATTAGAAAGCATTGCTTTCCTGTTTGAGAATGAAATCTCACAAAAAATTCATTCTCAGAGAAGAAGAAGAAGAATAAGGAGATGAGTATCTGTGAAACTCATTTATCTATTTAAAAGACAAAGTGCAAGCCTATTCTTGGATCCGAGCAAATAGCGCTCATAAACCATGGAATGAGTGTCACGTGTGCTTTGGAAGACAGCGCAGCATTAGAAATATTCAAAGAGTGCCGCCTACGGCTCTTCATTGGTGCACACTATTCGGAGTAAAGCTAGCTTTCAGCGTAGATTTGTACCACAGAGAATTTTTGAACATTCAATACAAAAAGGCACTGATGGCCTTACAAAAAAAAAGTGCAACATTTTCGAAAGAGAACAGAAGCATAAAAGACACGCTCTATTTTGTGAAGCGACTGAGCTTAGCGCCCAGTTCTTCTATGCTCTTGACCCCCATACGGTGTAACAGAACATTGAACATTTCACGCTGCTCTGCGAGGCTGCGCCCATTGGAAGAAGACGAGCCGTCCAGGCCAAAGTAGCTCAAGAAATTCTTGGCTAGTTGTGTAGGGTCATCTTTGAACTCGAAAACAAAAGGCTCCGATTCCTTACCCCCAAGAGTAGGGTCACTATGGGCACAGAAACCTAACATTCTTGCTTCTTCTTCAGCTTCTTCCTTCGGAGTCATGTTGACGTAAGATGAACATCAAAATTGAGTTTTCCCCCTGTTTATATAACAGAGCTCGCCGGCGGTTCATATTCCACTATAAACTGGATTCAATCAGTCTCGGAGAATGAAGAGTCATTATGACATTTAATAAGTTCATTTGGATGTTTCCAAAGTATTTTGAAATTTTGAAGTCTTTTCGACTTTCGAAAAAGTTGATGTCATCTCAGCGTGACTAAATTCATTTTATCATCTCGTTTTCAAAGTATTTCGAAATAATTTATCATTTTTTTGAAAACTTTGAAGGGGGTTTTGTAGGCCTTAAAAATGAACAGTCACGCTGAGTTGATTAGAACAAGTTCAACAGTCACGCTAAGTTGATCAGAACAAGTTCAACAGTCATACTGAGTTGATCAGGACAATATTTAAAAGTCACGCTGGGAAACAGCTCATCATTTGTCAGAGTGTAATTATGACTGACAGTACGACAGTCGAAGAATGTCTTCTCGTATGCCACGTATGCACAGAACTCGAGAGATCACAGCCGACTATTGGTGACTTTCGAAATCTTCTTCAGCAAGACTCAGCCTTTACCAAGTTGGCGTACCAAAAAAGCTTCTTGTCATTTAATGCAACTGACAAATGCAATCACTGTCAAAAAATTTGTGTCAGTCGAAGCACGTCGAATCAAGACAGCTGGCAGTCCTGTCTCAATCGAGCATGGATTATGTTCCTTCCCAAAGTCCGCGTATATTTTAAGCTTTCTGTCTCGAGTTTGCGTGGATTCTGAGGTTTCTTCCTTTAAGTCAGCGTGGATTTTGAAGCTTTTTGCCCCAAGTCTGCGTGGATCCTGAAGCTTCTTACCCCAAGTTTGCGTGAATTTTGAAGCTTTCTGCCCCGAGTCTGCATGGATTTTGTCTTCAACAAGTCTGCGTGGATTTCATCAAATTGGAGTACGTGGCAGCCATGCCACTGATCTCTCGCTTGCGTGTCCTGTAACTTGCACACGACTCATACATGATTGCCATGTGTCCAACAGTTACAGGCCACGTCCAGTAACTGCTCACAACCTTGCGTATGTTAAATCCTGCGTGATTTTCAACTAGGCACAAGCTGTGAAGACAGTTATCCTTTCAGTTATTTTTGACTCTGTAAATAGAGTTCTTTTTCTCATTCATTGTACAGATACATAGTTATCTAACTTACTGTCAAAATTTTGAGAGCTTTTCTTCTTCGCATAGTCCAAGGGATAAAGCGATCGTCTTCTAGATCGGATTCCTACAGTTATAATTTTCCCAGATACACAATAAATTAAGTGAATTTATTTATGGAAAACACCAAGGTTGACTTAAGTTAGTAAGGTTTGACTTATTGGTATTAATTTGGGGAAAATAGGAGCTAGTTTGATTAAGGAATGGCTTGTGAAGTCACAAGTCATTTTATGACTAATAGGCTTAATGGCCCATAGCCCACACCCATTGAACCAAGCCCTAACCCTAGGAATCCTGGCCGGCCCACTATGGTCAGCCCCCCTATTTATATCCCCTTGAAAGTAGGGTTGCCTCTTTAGAAAACATTGCCATTTGGAAGAGGTGAGTCCCCATCCTTGTAAATTCTTAGAAAATCTGTTTCTACTCCAAATTCCTTCAAACAAAATTCAATAGGACCTAATATTAGTATTCTTGCTGTTATTGATGAGTATTTCCAGGAAAGACACAATTTGAGAAAGTTTGGTGGTTTGTGGAGCTCTTCCCATTTGGGGATTTTGACCCATTGTTCATCTATAGGTATAATCCCTTCTATTGCATTTAAATTCTCTTAAAAATCATTTCTAGGATGTCCTAACCCTAACCTAACAGTATGATAGGCTAACCCTAGAATTTGGACCCATTTCGTGTCCGTATCGGACACGTACCAATGTGTATAGGTTAGTGTTCGACGAAATGCCTCAAAGGGTATTTCGTTCGATTTTTGTGATTGTGTTTGAATGGAAAAAATCCATTTTAGGCTCGCTTATGCTAATCTTGGACACTGAGCACATTTTTGTGTCGGGTTGAGCCGATACGAGCGCGTGGACACGCGGTCGTGCACCAATGCGCGCTGGCAGGTTGATGCCCTGCTGCTCGAGCATATTTTCTCTGTGCACAAAGGGTTTCAACCCTCGAATTTTGACATAGGAGTCATGTCCATGACTGACACAAGATCCCTAGAGTTTCAGGTACTTTCGTGTCGTGTCGGACACGTGATGGCATGTGCACGTGTAGTGCACTGTGTAGTCTAGTGTGTAGAGTGTTGTGTTCTGTGTTTGAGTTGATTTAAACAGTTTTAATCGTGTTATTAATTATTAAATAGATCCTAAACTTGATGTTTAAGTCTCTGATATATTAGTTACATGTTTTAATTTGGGTTTAATGAGGAATATACATTCGAACCTAGGTTTCCTTGTTTTTCTGATATACGACTGTTACTGCTATTTCTAGTTTTCCCAAAACCAGTTTATTTCCCTTTTGTGTTATGTTTCAATTGATATTTGATCCCTACAAGTTACATTTCCTGTTAGCTAAGCTGTTGCATTCAATTATAGGATTTTGATTTTGTGAATGAGGCTTTGGTGATTTAGGTTGGTTTTTGAAATTATTGTAAAACCTGAATGCACACTGTTACATTTTTTTTGATTAGCATATCTGAGTTTCATTTTAAACTAGATGTTAAATGAGATATGAAACCTGAAATTGGATGTTGTAACCTGAGAATGCCACTGTACATTGTTCCCTTTCAATTTTGAAATTCTGAGATTGCCTTGGTTCAAAACTGATATGGTTTTCCTCTCAAAACTGAGAATGTATTTTACTATGTACTGATTTGGGGTTAGTGAACCTGGATGTTCCTGTAACTTAAATGATATTCTTAAAACCTGAATTTGAATGTAGGAGATTCATGTATATTGTTTCAATATCATCCTTTAACTGTATATTAACTGATATGGTTTCCCATAGAAACCTGAGATGGTGGTTGACTCCTTTTTCCTTTTGATTACTGAGATTAAGTTAACAACATGAGAATGGTTCTAAATCACCTTAAACTGATTTCCTTTCCTTTTCAGAAACCTGTTAATGTCTATTCTGAACTAAGGGTGTTGGTTGGTTCTCTTGAACTGTCATTCAGTTGATTAGTGAATGTCTATTTTGATTTCCTTATTCACTGATTTACTGAGATGGGATGATTTCCAGTTATATGTCAAAAACCTGAGTTGTTTTTCCCCCTAAAAACTGAGATTACATCCTAACTGTTGTACAATCCCTTTCATTTGGTTTTATGAAACCTGAGATTCATTATGTGTGAAACTGAGAGTATTTCCATGCCTGAGATTTGGGGGTGTAGGTATTGATTTATTTGTAAATTGGTTTCCTTTCTTTGTATTGACTGAGAACTGAATTATTTTCCTTTACTGTCATATACACACACATCCATATTTGCACAATAAATTGCTCACTGTTTTCAGGATTTTTAGTCCCTGTTATTTCCAGTTTTCACTTGAACATCAAACACACTCTTGTGATAGCTCACACACACATGCCTAGCCTATGACACACACTCACACTTGTATATTCATGTGTTCTCTCTTTTCCTTCCCTATAGATATATGCTTTGTGTTATATATATATAAGTTCCTACATAATATATATTAGTGTTGTACTATACATATTAATTATATATAGGAATGTGTGATAATGTATATTTATACATGATACATTGTGATATGAATGTATATGTATATATGGGATGTTGTGATATGATGTCATAGAGCATGGGATACCATAGGACATAATGTATTATATATATTATATTATATGATTGGTATGTTTAGGCATGGTATGCCTAGTGGAACCTAGAGTAGACTTGTTAGAACCTAGAATAACTTGCTAGACCTAGATTAGACTAGCTAGACCTAGATTAGACTTGGTTGACCTAGTTTGACTTTTAGGGTTGACCAGAGTTGCCCAGGAGTTGACTTTGGTCTAGATTGACCTAGTTTCATGTAGAATGCATTAATTTGCAACGTATTATCATGGTAGACTCATAGTGACTTGTGCTATTCTAACAGGAGCCAGACACCACTCTTCGGACAGTATATATTCTCCAGATTCTCAGGATACAGGTGAGTACATTCTCTGATCATTTCATATCTTGTTTAGGATTATATTTCCTGCTTTAGATTACTTTACATGATGCTGACACGTTCAAAACACGGATTAATACTATATGGATCTTGTTGTGCGATGTTATCCCCTAAGCGGATACATCGCGTATTCGTGTTCGTGTACTTTATCGTGAGCATCGTGTACTCCTTGTATTCGTGATATTCGTGTACAAATCGTGTAAAATCGTGTATACTCATGTATTCACATGATCTCGTGTGCGACTATACTTCGTGTGCAATAACATAACTTAACTAGATCCTTGTGTATTGATTGGGGCGGGGGAGTAGAAGTGGTTTTGTATTCAACCCAGTAGATTACTCGTGTACAACCTCTGTAGATTACTCGTGTATAACATCGTGCCGTCTACATAACCATCTTGTGCTCTGAATCATTAGCATTGTTAGTTCTCTATATATTGTAGCTATTTACTTACAGTCTCTCTCTTTTTATCATATTATTTCTTCGGATCCTGTATCTTACTCTCTAGCATGTTTATATTTCCTAATCGATTATGATTTTGTTGAGATGTACTGTACTCGCTCCTGTCCTGACTGGACCTGTTGAAAATTTTACAGTGAATGATGAGGCTCTGGTGTCTATCCCTCTTGGTACAGCATTAGACATCACTAGTGACTTGGACCTTCTAGCAGTTGATGATACTTCTCTAGATTAGGGTTGTCTTTACTTTCTAGATCACTATATTTAGATTCTGAGATATGTATTTATTTTAGTCACTTAGAATTCTGGATTTGTATCTCTGTGATGTTACATTCCTGGATATTATCTACCTTTATCTTTCTATCTCATTCATGTTCTACCTTAGTTGTGATTGAGTTATATTCTGTTATGTCACCCCCATTCGGGGAGTATAACTGTGTTTTACCTTTAACTGTTAGATGTTGTGACCTAGGACAGCATTCTACTGCCGACACTGCGGCGTAGGCTGGGCGTTGCCACGTCTCGTGCCCTTAATCTAGGGTACAAGTCATGACATCTGTGGTGGAGCCGCTATTTTGTAACAATAGCAGTTGATGGTGACAATAGCACAGTGTATCCTACGAGGGGTGCATTGTGCTTTTTAGTAAGCTCTCCTGATCTGCATTTGTGACTGATCACATTACGCAAATCATGATGGGAGAGTTACTTTAACATCCCCATCAGACGCATGGCAAGGCCAAGCACCAGGGTGGTCATGTGAATGTTGTACCCTTGACCATGTTCATGCGCATGAGATACGCCCAGATCATTGGTAGAGGAACAACATTTATGACAACTTGAGTCCACTTCATGTGTGTCACCCAAGTGGGCGCATAGACTCAACATCGAAGTTGCCCAGCCAGACTTATTTCGAAACGCAGTAGATGCGCCCAAACGGGACATGGTCTTGGAGACTCGACCTGTTTCTGGCACAGATGCGTCCGAGTCGACTCTGTACAGCTTACCATCAGTAGCACGCATGATTTTAAACGCATGTTTTTTGTTTGCTATTGGCATAACACGTTCGTGGCGCATGGCCTGTGCTGCCTTCGATTTCTTTATACTATCCCGTGAAGGCGTATAGTACTCAAAATCCAATTATGTATCCCATGACAGTGAGTGAGTCTGTTGAAGACAAACGTTCGATCCAGTGCACCAGAGCTCATGCGCTGGAGATTGGTTACACCTCTGCTCCATTGGTGCATCTTCTTCGGCTGGGAAGAAGACGGTTAGGGAATGCAGTCAATACTGTGTTTTCTAGACAGATGTGCCACCAGTGGGCGCATCCTTGTTGCTGAGAACGTTAGCAGGAAGGGCCAGCTATAGTGGCACATTCCCTTCAGTAATGGTGCCAGGCACATCGGCCTTGCGTACCTAGACTTGGCGAGTCTTCTTCGGCTTTGGCAGCCACTTCGATCGACTTACGCTGCCTTCAGAGATGAACTCCTCATATGCCTGTTGGTTGAGGTACACCACAAGTATTTTGTGGGAGAAGCTGAGTTTGATGTCGTCAGATTGCGACACAGCTTTCTCATTGGAGGAGAAAGAGGTCCCTAGTAGAGTCGCCAGCTTGTTTGCCATCCAAATGTGATAAGCTTTTGTGGATTAAAACTTTGGTATTTCAATTACAAACAGAACAGTATATAATGTAGGACTTAGATGTAGTCCTAGGATTACACATTTATTTTTTATCTGGGAACCGTATCGGTGGAGCGAGTGGTAATGCGTTGACTCCGTTGACGATCGGACGCCGATCTTGAACTCACTGAAGGTCTGGGTTGCTCTGGATGCCGGAGCGTTGCGAGGAGAAGCAAACATTAATTGTCTCTTCTGGCCTCTGTATATGGATATAACAGTCTGTCTGTATATATCTCTCTTTGTCTGTCTGTATCTGTAGGTATATATATCCATCCTTTCGAGGTAAAGGAATGATCCTTCCATTTATAGGCAGCAGGCTGGCTGATCATGTGTACATATGCCGGATGTGCCTGGTCGTGGGGACGCCACGTGGCTGATGTTGGCGGGGGCGTATTGTTGATGCTCCCTGAATTGAAGCTAAATCTGCTGGACTGCTATGCTGGACTGCGATGGAGCTGACACGTGGCAGTTGTGGAGATTTGGTTGTTGCTGAGATCTTGGGTGGTTAGCACCCATTCTTGAGTAGAACTGAGTCAAAGGACACGTGGCGCATGTCTGTAGCTCAAATATCTCAGTTTTGGAGGAGAGTGATCTTTAGGGGTGTGCCTAGGATTGGTCGTATGGAGGCGACTTAGTCTATGAGTTTTAGGCATCATGGACGAGTCTGGGCGCATAGCTTTTGTGGCGCACGCAGATCTTTGCATCAGTGTGCACCTAGAATTAGGCGCAGGGGAGGCGACTTGTTCTCATGACTTTTAGGAGCCATGAGCAAGTCCAGGCACATAGCTTTTGAGGCACATGCAGAGCTTTGTCTTCTATTACTTGAGATCAGAAGTGAGCTGATGGGGCGTATGTCCACTGGGGAGCATGTCGTCTTCTGAGCGCATGACCACGAGGCACATACGAATGATAGGTTGGCCACATGGCAGTTATTGTCAACCCAAGATGTAATGATGGTGCTGACATCAGCGGCGCTTCATTTTCTGTACAGCTGTTTGGATGGCTCTTGGAATACGTTGCCGCCTTTGTCGTTCAGCATTAGATATTTGATAGAGAGGGTTGTATTGGTTAGTGCCAATCTGGGCACATGGCTATGGCCCACTAGGCGAAAGCGCATGATATCGACGACGCATCTGCCAATATGTCGCATCTTCTTTGGCCCGCCTGTTAGGTTCTTCGAGGCGTTAATGGTTGCCTTGACTTAGCCAAATACGAGGTGACAGATGCATTTTCTATTAATGCAAATTCATTGCATGGAATTTGGAACGTTAGCCATTTGGCACTCGGGTGTAGGTTGCCCGTGCCTATAAATAGCCTCATGAGAGACAGCTTTGCTTTCATTCTTCATTTCAATATAAAGATTGACTTGGCCGGAGCTCCGCCTTGGCGAACTGCCGAACTCGAGTTCTTCCCAAGGGTGAAGATGCGTTGCCCTAGTCTTTCCGTCGCTTTGAGCTTCTATGATAGTGTATTTTGCATCCAAATATCGGGATCGTCGAATCCCGACACAGGCTAATGGTGCCTGTTGCATCCAAAGATCGGGGAGGCCGCGCTCCATCTTTCGTTATGCTGGTAGAGCCACAGGCTGCCGATTATGTCTGTTGCTTCCGAAGACCGGGGCATCATGCCGCGATCCTTCTCTAGCTAGGAGAGCTCCTCCTCCTGCAATACAAGGGCTGATTGGTGCTGATGCGCTTGTGCCTTAATGACGAGACGATGCGCCTGGATGAGACATCAGAGTGATGCGGCTGACGAATGATGCGCCTGGCATGGGGCGCATAACAGTTGCTGTGCCTAGATGTTAGCTTTATGATCTTTTCTTTTTTTGTAGAAGTTCTTATTTGTAAAGCCTTGCGTTAGACATGTAATAGACTTTCATATAAAATAAAAAGCCTTCTTTTTAATGTCTTTAAACTTTTACTGTTCTTTGCTATGCCAAGTATCTGTTTGAGCTTCCTGCCGCATTTGAGTTGGTCGCATGGTTGGGTTGAGCGCATAGGAATTCTGGCCTATAGATGTGCCTAAAATTCTATGCTTCTACACTAACATTAATAATCATACTAACATGATTATTATCATATATATATATATAGTACATAGATTTAACTAACTACATACTAGTCACAATTATTCATAATACGTACTAGTCGAAAGACTCCTTCTAGGACTAATAAAATTCTACAAAATATAAATATAAAATATTAAGTATTAATTCTTATATAAATCTCTATAATTCTAGAAATATATATTTTATACTTATTAATCCATAAAAACCTATTTAGAAATCAATTCGTGATCAAACTAATCTCTATATTGATAAATCAACGTTATTAGGACTCGTTTAACCATAAATAAAATAGCCTAAATATTCTGTAATAAATGGTAAAAATTATTTAGATTATCAAATATTAATGATCATGAGTCGAGGATCGATGGTTCATGTTACGGCAGAATTTTGTCGTTCAAAGATGGAAAAAAATTGAAGGAGATTGTAGATAATCAAATTACAGTCATTTTTACATATGATATCAAAGGTAAAAGTTATTCTAACAAGATCAAAACCTCCATATACCAAACTGTGTCAGTTCTGGACACCCTTCGGTAAAACGGGTGTCCCGAACAATCTAGAAAGAATTGAGATATAAAAGTTTATATGAAGGTAGTAAACACATAGAGAAAGCTAGCATTTTTGTTTCCATGAAGTTTTGATGTCTAAAAGTGGAAAAAAAACATTCACAAGATGGACATACCTGCTGTGTTTTTTGATAGCAAGTTGAGGGTGTCTTAAGCGGGATTTTGGAACCTATATGAGTGGTTTTCGGTGATGGCCGTCCTTAGAATGATAGAGTGGGGTATTGGGCACATAGAGGATGAAGTCTTTGGGCTAGAGGTAGTCGAAAAGGGGTCGAACAACAGCAAGAAATAGGGGACAATAGTAGCAGGTTGGCAGCAATGGAGTTGGGTTTTGTTAGGGTTTGTGGAGAGGGGTTTTGGTAGGTTAGTGTGTTATATATAGAGAGGGTTGCTAGGGTGTCGGTTATGGATTGTTCTTGTGCAAGTAGGGATGAGTATTGATGGGTTTTGGAAACCAAATACAAGAGAGATTGACATATGAAGATACAAGTTTCCAAATTTAGAAACTTGTATTGATTTAGTTTTCCTAATAAGTTTAACCCAATTCAAGTCTCCAAAAATTTGAAATAAAAATATAGGATGGCCCTATCTATGTGGGGATGACCTTGACAAGTCATCTACAACTTGTTAGGCAAGTTTAGGCTCAAGAAGAATTACCCAATTTGGAAATAGGCTTAAAAAGTCAAATAAAGGGTCGAATGTGTCATTTGAATTTAAATAGCACATGAGGCCTCGATTGAGTGGGATACCCTAGGCATGTGTGTAGTAGGCTCAAAAATAGTCAAAATCATAGTTTGGATCGATGTCGAGTCCGGAATTCAAGTTGGAAGTTATGATAAATCTCATGGTAGATAACTTCTTGGCCTTAATTGACCCCGAAGTTGTGCGAAGCAAATAGAACAAAATAAGACATATTTGTGTGGGACATGATATACCAAATCGAAGATAAACTTGTCTAAGTCAAAACTAATGAACTGTCTAGAGTTTGTCATTTCTTGTGCTCCAAAAATTAAAGGTACGGAAGAGTATATTTTATGATAAAAATAATAGTAGGAAAATATCTATTAATAACTATATTAAACAAAATAATAAAAATAAATTTAAAAAATAACTCTAAAAATCCAAGGGGCTTATAGCTTACCCACCTAAAAGAATTTTGTCCTCGAAATTACACTAACTCATGGTTTAAGAAAACTAACCATATAAGATTTCTAGAGAATGCTAATACTAGTAGGTTCTAAATTATCATAATCTATATTCTAACCATATCTTTTATCATTAAAATAATATGAGACCCCTATATCAAACATGGAAAATATATGCTATATCGCATCAAGATAGTAATACATCTTATGGCTAAATTTAGACTGAAGGATTTTATGTCGCAACCTTGGTTCATAGGCTAACATAGCACAATAGCTCAACCATTCAAACAAGGATAATATAGGCGAACCATGCACCATGACAGTCTATGTCCCTAGACTGCTAATAGAAACAACAACCACCATATATTGTGCTTATGATCAGATAATCATTCATAATATATGGTAATCTCTCTAATACTCTCATCCATGGAAGTCAACCCACCTTAGTTCTTTACCTAGTACTATTAAGCATCGATTCCTAAATTCTCCTTATAAGAATCTTCTAAATTCTTAGGTAAGGCAAAATGGCTGCTCTAGGCTTGTCTACGAAACTACCATAGATAAAAAAATGATTTAGCCTTAGAATCAACAATAGGTGCCACTAAAATAATACCTTCTACTACTATACCCCAAGGCTCCCTTCCTACTGGTGCCATAACATAAGCCAGGTCAATTGTCTGTCCTCCATCATACTGTCTAGCCCTGCCGTACTGGACCTCCTGTGGTGGCAAAGGTGGTCCTCTCTGTTGTCCTACTGGTGCTGCAGTCGCCTGAGTAGGCAGTCTCGGTCCAGGTGGTACTGGTAGTGCTAGTCTCGGAGGTAGATGTTGTGGTCGGTCACTCTACTGCGGATACTCTATGGCACGATGCTGGTCAGGTCCACACCACAAGCATTGTCTTAGTCTTCTCTGGTATTCTTGCTGAATGTGTCCCTTCTTGCCACAATAATGATAAGTCGAGAGCTCTTTTACTGGATACGGGATGACTCGTTGCTGAAGATGTACTCCTGGTTGTCTGATCGATCCTCCATGCTGTCCTCAAAATTAAATTAAATGTATGCATAAATGAAATTGTTTAAACATGATTTCTTGAGGACCCTTATACCGATGGGATTCTAAGTTTAGATGTTCTACTACACATTTCCAGATACTTCATAACTAATATGATGACAACAAAAAAATCATGGTCTGGAATAGTACAACTTTCTATAAAGAATACAAAGATTAGGTATTACGGTATAAATTAAGGCTTTCTAAGGAGTCCTAAGTACTGTGTTATTGGTGAGCAACTTTATAAGAAGAAATTATTACTAACTCAACATTATTCCTTTGTAAGCCAGGCCTTCAACAAAATAGAAGAAAAACAATACTCTACTTCTTCTAACTATCAGCGTGCTATACAATTATTACAAGTACACCTAAAATTTTGCACCTATCTACTAGACAAGGGTTGAAGATGAACTGAACAGATACACACACGTATCGGTCAATCTTCTAGTCATGGTGTTTTATAGATAGTTTCAAGGCTAGTCTTACTATATGTAGAGGTACTTGTCTAGCCTAACTCAAACTTTCATACTCTAGCTAATATTTCTAGGTCACCTATCATGATATTAGCACTCGATAAAAATCTATTTAGTACTTTTATTCAAGGTTATATCTTAGCCAAATGGTAGCATAGATTAGTCTAGTAATCTTAGGGTCTTTTGTTAGGGTCAAATCCTACAATGTACTCTATAATAGCTTCCATCTTAGGGGAATATCTATAAAATTCTACCCACCATAGCTATTTACCTACTCCTACCAAGCATGCGTTCCTATGTCCTCTAAGTAGAAATTTCTGCCGTAGAAGAATACTACTCCTACCTGCTCGGCCCATCTAGTATAAGTGTCTATATCTACCCTACTCGTCTATGGATAATCACTCCCTATAATATTCTATCCCTCTTACTTCTATTACACAATATATATAAAACAGTTCATCAAGCACAAATGTTCGGTTTTCCAAAATAAAAAAGATGAGAATTCGATACACGGAGTTCAAGAGAGGTATGTTCGATTACAAATACGAGATTTAAGGATGATAGTAGATATCAAAGTGAATTCAATAGCAGTTGTAGATTGAGATTCTAATACACTATCCTATTGCAGGCTTGTTCGGTACAGTAACATAACCAAAACAATTTAATTAGGACATGCATGGCTACCACAAAAACATGTCATGCCTAGTTCCAAAAATACTTAGGAACCCAAGGCATGAGCATGCCAGCTGCACGGTCAGAATAAGTATTTCCAATTTAATGGACGTATCCTAATCGTAGTACGTTGTAAAGTAAACTAAATCTACACTATCCCAATCCACAATAATTAACAAAATCAAGAACAAACATTATATCATGGTCTGCAGCCCATCAACATATATATTTGGAATAGACCCAAGGAATAATAGAAGTGCAGTAAAACTAGGCTATGACAACAAAGATAGAAATAAATAGTACAAAGGGCGCGAAAGAGATAATAGAAAATACTACCAACTGTACCTGAATCCTGCAGAACACATCTCAATAACTTTATGCCGAAAGTCTAACTAACAACTGGAGAGATCACCAGGTCCTCGGAGGGACGTAACAAGATACAACAACTAGCCATAATATTAATAGTAAAAGTAATATAAATGAATATGAATATAACTTGCAAGAAAGACTAACCATTTAAGTGTATGCATGTCGAAGACAACTTTGGTACGTATGTATCCGCTAGAGTCTTATATATGTACTAGCATACCTCCAGACCATGTTCTGACGTGCGGTTAGCAGACATTGTCGGATATATACTCTAGCAATACACCCATACCCGAGAAATTATGAACCCATAACCGGGTAGCACTGAGGCTAAAAGGTAGCTATCACATTTGCTTACAAATAGTCTTCCCTGCCCTGGAGTAGTACAAGATCATGTCCATGACTCGCATGACTCGTACCTCACATGCAAGTCCTCTAACTAACACAACTAGTCATATATGATCCTTCGCACGAACCCCTTGTATTGGCCAAGTATAGGGTGCATGCCAATACCAATGTAACTCTTCCTCCAAGTGTCGTGTCATGAGTCGTGTCCAAGTCATAGAAGTTATTGAAAAATAACTTCAACACGAGGAAGTCTATTAGTACGCTAGGTCACACACACACCCTCTATATGGCATCGATGGTATCATTAACTTAGATGTATGCTCCTGTTGCTAGACTGGAATCCATTCGGATGCTTTGAACATTTGCTAACTTTCAAAATTTTAAATTTTTTAAAATGGATGTTAAAAGTTCTTTTCTGAATGGATTTATTAAGGAGGAAGTTTTTGTAAAACAACCCCCTAGTTTTGAAAATCATAAATTTCTCGACCATGTTTTCAAACTCAAAAAAGTGCTATACGACCTCAAACAAGCCCCTAGAGCTTGGTATGAACGCCTAAGCAATTTCTTGCTAGATAAAGGTTTTTCAAAAGGGAAAATTGACACTACACTGTTTATCAAAGGTTTTCTAAACATTATTCTTTTGGTGCAAAATTATGTATATGATATCATATTCGATTCTACTAATGAAAATATTTGCCAAGATTTTGCTAAGTGTATGCAGAACGAATTTGAGATGAGCATGATGGGGGAGCTCACCTACTTCCTTGGATTGCACGTCAAACAAACTTCCCAAGGAACTTTTATCAGTCAGTCAAAATATACAAAGGATATGCTGAAAAAGTTTGATCTTGAAAACGTCAAACCAATCAGCACCCCTATGGCTACTTCGACCAAGCTAGAACCTGATGAAAGCGGCAATCCGGTTGACCAACATAAGTATCGAGGTATGATTAATAGTTTACTTTACTTAACTGCTAGTCGTCCCGATATCATGTTTAGTGTTTGTCTGTGTGCTCGCTATCAAGCTAGTCCTAAGGAATCACACATGTCCGTCGTATCTTTCGATACCTTAAGGGTACTGTTACAATGGGTTTATGGTATCCCAAATACACATCCTTTGACCTTGTCGGTTAGTCGGATGCTGATTTCGTAGGATGTAAAGTTGACCGTAAAGGTACAAGCGGCACATGTCATTTATTAGGCAAGGCTCTAGTCTCTTGGTTTAGCAAGAAGCAGAATTCTGTCGCACTATCTACAACAGAAGCTGAATATATCGCAGCTGGTCGTTGTTGTGCACAAATTCTATGGATGAAGCAAATCCTTGAAGACTACAATCTTTCTTTCATGCACATTCCTATATTCTGTGATAACACTAGTGCTATTAACCTCACCAAGAAACCTATATGTCACTCACGTATGAAACACATTGAAATACGTCACCACTTTTTGCGTGATCACCAACAAAATGGTACTATAAACTTAGAATTTATTGACACTGATCATCAGCTAGCATATTTCTTTACTAAACCACTATCCGAAGAGCGTTTCAACTTTTTGTGTCCTAAACTTGGAATTTTTAATGAAGCTGCTATTCATTAATGTAACCTGCATAAATATCGATTATGTCTTGGTTCTTTACGATGAATTTGTTATGGGTACAAGCCGAAAGGGTCCTTCTGACAACAAGACGTAAAAGCCTAAGCGACACGGTGTACTAGTCCTTAGGATTACCGCTAGCTGGGATCCGACCCCTACAGCTACCCTATGATAGGTTCACCGTAATGAATTGGGTCATAACTCCTTGTTTATTACATGGTATACCTTGATTTATAACTTGCTCAAATCATATTTTCGAATTTCAATTTTTTTTCTCTTTTGATTCAGCTTTAACTCTCTACTTGCATATCTTAATCTTGCATATTCACTCTCCATTTCAATATGTTATTAGTTTCAAATCCTTTTAGCCTGTTTTCTATTCTGGCCCTATAATCCGGAATTCGGGCCGAACTCTGTCTAACACGGAGTTCGGGCCGAATTCGGTCTGGTCCTTCCAGAACCGCAAGCGGGCTTAGTCGCTGATGTAAAATTGATCCAATGGTCCAGATTTGTTCTGACCATTCGAACCCCTAATATTCTAACCAGGTTCTCCCTCTCTCTCTCCTCTATTGCCACCTTCTAAACTTCTCCAAACACTTCCCTTTCAAATCCTAACCCTAGTTCTTCCATCCTAGTGCATATCTCTTCTCCAAAATCAAGGAGAAGGTTTCTTGCGCCATTCTCTTCCATCCTTTATCAACTTTTTGAGGTATAATTTCACTATTCTCTCTATCTCAATCTCTTACATTTTTTTCATCATGGCTCCCGAGTTGTTTAATAGAAGAAAGAGGCTTCGAACCGAGGGTGCGTCCTCTTTGAATCCTCCTCGTCGTGTTGTACAAACCATTGAACAACCTATTCAACAACCCATTCACCCATTGTTCAATCCACCTCACCCTATTGACCCTAACACGTACGATGATCAAATATTTGTGTCACTAGACACTTCCAACGAATGGTTTAGTGATTTTCGATCACGTCCCATGTATGCGGGTCATCCTATTAACTTTACCATATTTTCACAATATGATTCACTATTCCATGATTTATGTCTTGATGAACTTGTCACTACAAATTCAGTTATCTATCTCAATGCCATTCAAATGTTTTATTGCAATCTTACTCATGATGATACACGTTTATATTCACGTGCTGCTGGCATTGACATTTCCTTTGACGACTTTGACTTGGCCGAATACCTTAAAATTCCGGAGCCCAACTCATGGGAGAAACTTGTCGAAGCTCGCAAGTTTCAATTCCCCGATGGGTCATCCCTAGAAATCTTCAAGGACGATTTGTGTACACCTAACACACGTCCACGCAAGCTTCTTGCCAAATATCTCAATCCTTATTTCTATGAACTTCATCGCATTATCTTCAACACTATTCTGCCCAAAGCAGGATCTACTGATGAGGTTACATATTTTGAGATCCCTGCCATGTATCATCATCATTTTTATGTTCCATTTAATCTTCCACGTACCATGATGGACTAGATGATTAATGCTAGGAAGAAGCCTAGGTTATTGGTCTATGCTCTCAATCTTCCTATGATTTTTTGTGCTTTTTATGTTCCCCATGATGAGTGTCAGTTCCTCCCTGCCCTTACCTTCCTATCTAAGGTACGGCGCCTTCAGGCAGCTGTCGGCTATCCTACTGAGTCTGCGCACTTCGATGCTCAGGCTGACGCACCTACTCTTGGACAGGATGCGCCTCCTCCTCTTGCTACTCTTGAGTCGATTCAGACAATGCTTCACAATCGGTTCACTTTAGAAAATGATCCCTGGACCCAGCTTGGCTACTGTACTACCCTACAGATGAGTGCCATCAGCAACTCACTGCATGACATTTGGTACTCTATGTCCCGTCCTTCTTCCATGCCTATCCCTATGGAACGGGACCCTGCTCATGATGGATACCGTATCGATGACCCTTGGGTCATATGCTATCTAGATCCGTATGTGGCTTTCGTGGACCCTCGTCGTTCATTCACTGATCCTTCTGATGACACTGGACCTTCACGAGCTCCGTGATGAATATGGTCTCCTACTTGCTGCTGCTGCTGCTGAGGATCTTATGTTTACTTTTCTGCACTATAAATTTCTAGTTTATGTAGTTGATCTTTATTGTATTGGACTTATTTATGCTTTATGACTCTTGAGACACTTGATACAGTTTTCTTTTAGTGTGCTTGCCAGTTATTTCCATTCTCTCGATAGTTGTGTTTGATAAATGACAAAGGGGGAGAATTATTTGATATTCACATTATCATCATATCATATTGTATTCTATATCTGTGTTGTTTTTGGAAAAGCTTGTATTTATCAGGATATTACATCGAAGCAATGTGTACGGGAGAGCTATTGCTAGTTCCGAACTGATTGCGGGGGACTACTATTTTTTAATGTGTCCAGGTATGAACATTAAATATACAAATATCATTTTGTCAATTATCAATATGGGGGAGATTGTTGACACAAAATCACAGTCAACCAAATATTTATAAAATTGACAATATGATACTTGTCATAATTCAATATGACACATCAAGACTGAACTCAGTACAAGACGGACTACTGCTCGTACCTGTAGCGTACATTGTTTCGAGTCTGTATTTTCTTGAGTCTAGATAAATGTAAACTGAGTTGCACTGAGCAATTTGGGCCTTTATCTATGCCTATACCTTAACCCAAAAGCTCCACCAAACCAAATTAGCCCATAAAACCCAATGGACCAATTCTGTCTTCTGGAGACAGAGTTCGGGCCGAACTCTGCCTCCACACAGAGTTCGGGCCGAATTCTGTCCCCTAAATTATAGGACCCTAATTTTTAGGGTTTATTGTATGCTAGTTGTCCAACGGCCAAAAAATTGAATTTTTGACACAGAATTCTGGCCGAATTCTGCCTATCCAGAACACTATAAATAGGCCTTGAATTCTCTCATTTTCAATCATCCAATCTTCTCTTCTCTTCTCTCTAAATCCTTATACAAGCCTTACCCTTCTCATCTACTAGCCACAAGCTCCCTAAGCCTCAAAGTGCTCAGTGCTCTTCAGTTAGGAGTTTGTGTAAGAGTTCAAAAAGATGCTTGGAAAATTCCAAGCATCGCCACTGCGATCTCTGTAAGAAGTTGACGTGCTCTTCTGAATAAAAGGCACGGGATGTAACTACTATTTCACAAATAGTGGATTTAATCCTGAGCTAGAGTTCTCAGGCCTGGACTAGTCCTCCACGAGGGAAACCAGGTTAAAATCGGCTGTGTTTGCGTATGCTTTTTCGCTCTTTATTATTTCTGCATTTACTCTGATTATTTACTGTTGGTAAAAGAGTTTAATTTTTAATTGGATATTTTGGTCATAAACTCTATTCACCCCCTTTAGAGTTGCCTATTTGTTCTTCAGCGTTTTGGTCGACCTTCTCAGAATCAGAGCAAACTTGGGACACGGGACCATAATTTCGATACAATCCTGCTGGCGCAAGTTTCGTCTCGATACAGCGAATGTACACGAAGTTATGGCCAAATTTGTAAAAGGTCGATAAGGGGGTATCTCGACGGATACGTACTGATTTTGTCACGCACGCTCAACGAAATCGAGTTCCGTCAGTTCCAACACGTCGATAACATCCATACGCGCCTTTCGATGCATTTAGTACGTGACCACGTCGCCCGATTTGTTGGAGCGCATGCCGTATCGGGAATTTTTTCTAAATTTTACAGTTTTAAACCTAGTTTTTCCCGCATCTTTAACAATGAATAACTTTATGAATAGTAATTGAAAAGTAATGTGAACAGGTGCGTTTTAATATCGAATATATAGCCTTGGACTATTTTTAATTAGTTTGTCGAAAACTATGATATATGATCCGAAATTTGGCTTCTAAATTGAGGGTTTGGCAGCCTTACAACCTTGTGCGAGATGGGTTTTTACTCGACTTTACGTTGAATTTTCGGGCTGGTCAATCGTCGATATTCAAATCCACTTAAAGGGGTTCGAAGGAGGTTATATGGGGTATCTATACTAATTTGTAGATAAAAAATTAATGGAGTATACAGAGAGGGAAACCACGATGAACTTGTGTACCTGGAAGGGGTTGAAAACAGGGGACCCTGTTTTGCTTCTCGATTTTCGGTGACTGCGAGGTGCTCCAGTGATGGGTGGCCGGTTCAGCGGGTCTAGGTGGGACGCCTGGTGTTGGGAAGGTTCACAGAAAGAAGACGAAGGTGGTTAGCATGGAGAGACTAGGGTTTCTCCTCGAAAAGAAACCCATGCGTACATATATACGCATATGCTGCTCCATCCCAATCCGTGTATGGTATATATATATATATATATATATATATATATATATATATATATATATATATATATATATGTATATATATATATATATGGTTATCAATTTAGCTACCAATATTTATATAAAAAAACCAAAAAAAAATTTATCCTCACCATTTACTCCATTAGGAATATTACCATAAATTCTTTTTAGAAACAACTCTTATATCCATATAAATAGGTAAATAATACCTATATAATCAATCAATTTATATACTAACAATTATCGAATAAATATCATAAACTACTATAATTCTAAAATAAATTAAATAAATTATATAGAAATATAGGGGGGTCTACATCCTACCCAACTTAAGGAAATTTTGTCCTCGAAATTAAAATAAAGGTCAGGGTGTCGTGTGAAATGCAATATGGGATTGAAGGGAACTTACGACTGAAGGCGTACGTTGGTTTTCGGGCAATAGGGCGGTAGATTATAAAAACACATTGGCTCTGTATCCTATTAGAGAAGGTTTTCTTGGTTCAAGGCTCTACCCTACTTATTGAAGTTGGCTATTCGTGAAAATTGTAGTTACGTGACTTCTGAGAAGGAAAATTTCTAAAGGATGGTACTAGAATATTGGACGCGTCGGACCGCAGTCACAGATTCTAAGTGAGCCTAGACACTGCCACATCATTTTTGGTCAATAACTTCTGTAGGAAAATTATTTCAATTTAATATTGTTCCTATTGGCCATGCTTTCAACAAGATGGTAGCAATCTATTGTTCAAATATACTTAGAACATGTCAGTTCAAGGAATTTTAGTCTTCATCTAACATGGGTAACTAATAGATGGAATTGAAGACCTTAGGAAGAGTAGAATCCATGGGCCAAGACGTGAGAGTCTATAATAAGTGCATGAACCTTACTATAGAATACTATTAGGTAAGTGTCTGGAATCTTTAAGTCGTAAGGACTAGTGGTGTAGGATTGGTGTTTGGGTGTTGTGCTAGAGGCATATGTTTGCTTGGGTGGAATACATATCCCATAGATACAATTCACCTTTCATGGATCACGGGTACTCAGTGTGTTTTGAGGAAATGGGTCGATATTGTATGGTTAAAAAGAAAATAGAAAATAGAAAATAGAACAAAAATGGACCGCTATGGTTTGTTCTAAAGGAATATGTCATACATGTGGTGTAATTGAGATGGAGCATAAGGAGGTGCGCTTGTGTGGGACATGTATGTCAAACGGGCAGCTTGACTGGTCTAGTTTGTACGAAAATTATTGGAAGGGAACGACTAATGTTGTGCTCTACCTATCAAGGCCACGGTCAAGGGTATCAAATGATACGGATAGGAGTGAACGATGTTTATGATAGAACATAATTTAAAGAATCAAGGTTGCAATATTTTGTCGCGGTTATCTAACTGCAAGAGCAAAGGGGTATAAAAGACAATATGAAGATCGTATCGCAACTTTTAAACATATGGAAGAACGGTTATAGTTGGAATCCAATTTGGCATCCCATTCTAGAAGATAGTGGACACTAAGTTCAAGGTTCGACCCACTTAAGGAAGTTTGGTTAATCGTGGGAAGTACATTAATAGACTTCTAAGAAGGCCAAATTCCAAGAAGAGGTATAAGAATACGAGGTTCTTCTGATCGCGGTCACGGACTCTATAGGAAGTCTAGGCATTACATCTTTAACATTGCTCCTATATCAACCATGTCTTATCAAGGCAGTAGGAGAGGTCTTGGTTAATCATAACCGAAAATAAATTTGTACAGAAGGATTCTTTCCTCCCATTACCTTGGCTACAAAGAGGTACGGTTAAGGGACTGATAGAAAGGAGATTTAGTGTGCCAAGAGGTGTGACCTACATAATAGGGGTGAGGGCCTATTTCATCAAATTTGGTTTTATAGTCCAAATATAGCGGTGGGCTATGATGGGTTTAACTGAGTCTCAAAGGTTCCCTAATTGGACTTCAATCCTTGATTGCATGAACTTTAGATTTTTATCTATAGTGGCTAGACAAATCTCGTGGAATCGATTTAAACCATCCCTATTTGGTTAGGGTAATGTAGAATAGGTTCCAATTCAAGTAGTTTGGCAAATTTCTCGTCGGATGGGTAGAATAGGTTCTGTAAGTCATGAGATGTGCCTTCCGTGACTTTTGTGTTTAAGTAGAACAAGAGGCCTCTATTGTGCGGCACACTAGTGGAATATGCGTAGAGGGATTCGAGTAGATCATAACCATATATTGGGCTAAAAGATTTGAGTCAAGATTGGATCTCTAACCGCAGTCTGAAAGTACATCGGTGTTATGGTAAGGGTTATCGCTAGTCCCTTTTCACCTGAAAGTCGTATCATAAAAATAGAGTACAAGGAGATGTAATTGAGTGTGACATGATATTTCTATTTGAAGGTAGACTCGTCTAGGTCTTGCATATGAATTTTGTTGGAAGGTAACAGCTAGTATTACATTCCGAATATCAAAGTCACGGTAAGGGACACCAAAATATCTAAAAAGAAAGTGGGAGTTCACGAGTCACTAATTTATCATCCTAGTGAGAACTAATTTACCTCAATTAATCGGTGATCCCATAATTCCTAAAAGTAAAAATGGCTTACAATCTATTCACTCTAGAGACTAGGACATGGTTTTAGGAATAATGAGGTTAGGAATACTTGAGTCGCAACATCGTACCATGACCTTTGGTAATAATAGTCACGATATGATCGATAACGTGATATGGTAGTTATGAATCAGTTTTGAGGATCGTACCCCAATTTCTAATAAATGGAAATGATTGTGTACAACGATACGTGAGTCGATAGAATAGAAGGATCCACTCTTCTATAGTATACAAGAGCTTATCGATGGGGTAACGAGATTTAAGGCACGTCATATGAAAGATCTCTAATGACTAAGTCATAAATTTCTATTTGTGTTAATCCGATCAGACTATAGTCATAAGATTCCTGATGGTGTTGCATATAGTGCTCATGCATTGTTGTTGATAATTAGTGAATCAATATGATGGAGCATCATGCTACCGGCATTGGCCAAGCTGGTAAAGGTTTTGTTCTAATGTTGAGTCACGTCTTTAATAGTAGAATTTTATACCTAGAATGACACCTGTTGAATCCCTAATCCTTGAGTGGGTGTCTATCACAGTCATTGTAAATGCTTGCCCTTATTTTTGTCCATTCCTCTCTTGTCTAACTATGAGGGCCTGGTCGAGTAAGGATGTGTTAAGGCATAAGGATTGCTAGTTAAAGCAAGATTCAAGCAAAATATTTAGAGACTTACAATAATTTGTTTCTTGCGAATAGTTAGTCTCCTAGGTTGGTGTTTTGACCAAGGGTAAGACCCTAATCATTCTCAAATTCCTATGACTAGACGGTCATGATATTAGTTTTAGGGTTGAGGGTAGGACAAGTAACTCAAGACGAGGTTGTAGTCACATGGCTGGCTGATGGTAGCTACACTTGTGTATACAACTATCATGGCCATGGGGGATACTCCGTATCTATCTACCAATTTCGAGTGTTCATCTTTCCAAATCAGTAAAAGACAAAAGCAATAAAGAGTTCAAAAAAGATGTCATCGAATACAATTACGTGATTCAAAGGCGAATGTATAATTTAAGAGGAATTGTCAATACAGTCGAGGATGAGATCCTGGATACCTCTATATCTCAATTCACGTAGGGTAATCAAATAAAGAGTGAACCAAGTGCACCAAGGTTGATCAGACTATAGTACACTGATTCTGATTAGACAATATGTTAGTAGGCATCCCCAATATACATATGCCCTAAACAAGCTTGATAAAGAATAAGCTTGCAAAATTAGGCTACAAATAGTGACATCAATCATGGTAGTGCAAAGTATAAGTACGGGAGATAATGATGAAAGCAGTTATAAATGGTTCAAGTTCATAAGGACCTAAGTCTTGTCTGGTGTTCCTGCTTTATACAGTCGTCCTACTGCCTCTTGTATCAGGCCGTGGTTGACCAGTAGAGTATGGGCTACAAAAACTCTATATTCTAAGTAAACATATCTTTCTACACTAGCATATATTCAGTGCCACCCGGTTATACTTCATTAATGGATTATAAGAGTCCGGGGTAATAGGTCGTGAGGCGTACTACCCAACTTATAAGTCAACTAATATGGTAACTGAGAAATATAACACATATACATGTATTAGTTATCTTCCTAACCTCCCTATCAAGCATAAAGGAAAAAAAATAAGAATTACAGTGGAAGGAATCAAGCAGAAGGAAGTCAAGCTAATCGGATGAGAGTTTGAATTGAATCTATGGAAGGGGGTCAATCGTGTGGATAGGATTCCTAGATTGTAATCCTATCTGCAGGCTCACATCGGTATAATAACGTAACCGAAGTGATAAAATGGACCTGCATGGGCCACCACAAAAACATGTAAGCCCCAATCCCAAAATACTTAGGACTAAGTACTTAGACATGCCAGATGTGTACATACAGAGTATACTCCAATGTATAGAATTCCCGTATGTGTACATAAGATGTACAATACAGTAAACCATGATAACTAAATCTCATCCACAGAAATAAAGAATAATAAAATAATTACTATGAATTTATCATTTGTACAAGTAGTTGGGCAGAGACAAATCCACTACCAACTAATTTAAATGAGAAAAATATACAGAAAATTGATTGATAAAGATGGCAAGATAAACCAGGAGTAATCATCTTCGAAGGAAAGAGAATACCACGATTTGTGCTAGAGCACCTGCGAAGCATCATAAAAAGCACACACCTGGATAGATAACTAGGTCCTCAGAGGGACGTAACAAGATACAAGAAAACACCATGCCATATAAATTATAATATATAATAGAGAAAAAAAGGAGATGCATACAATAGGGTGCCTACTAGTTCTATAGTGATAATGCAGTTAAGAAAAAACCTTTAACGCATGGGCACTTTAGCTACGGGTACAGGAAACTCAGATATGGTCCTACCAGGATACTAGGGACCTCAAAGCATAACATTCCTCGAATGTCAGAGGCCAGCAGGATCAAGAATTGAAAAGTGCATACGTGGCCCATACGTTAAGGAACTGTTCTCCCTACCCAATGCCTAGTAGGGTCACATCCATGACTCATATGAACCACTAGCAACTGTCAAGTCTACTAGCATGCACATCTATTGGCAGTTACTCCTAACCGTTGTACGTCTCATACTTATCGGTGGTCGACCGACTACGCGAGTACGTATCCTACATGTGACTCACAACTCATGATGACCATGTTTCAAGGCCGTATGAGATATACCAATATCTCATCATCAATGGGTGGTCACTAAGCTAAGTCAATACAAGAGAATAAAACAAAAGCAAGTAAACGACCGATATAGTCCCTTGCACCCAAGTGTGACTTGGATGCACAGTGATATAATACTAACAACAGATAAGTAATGCTGAATATAAATAACAGAAAATAAGATAAAGTAAATCACAGATTAAGGTGGCAAGGTATCTTGCCTGGCATTGCGGGAATAACAACTCCAAGCAATCAATCATGTCTGCAAGAAATCTCAAAATCTATGAACGGCTCTGGATGCTGAAACAAACATCAAGAACGTTTTTCGTGTAAAATATATATCTAGGAAACGCTTGCCTAAAAGTCCTATTCTGGAACAGTGGCAAAATCGTAAGTTCGGGTCAAAACGATGTCTGCTACTGGACCCATTTTGCACCAAAATGCGTGCCAATATCTACGGTCTCTAAAGTCATCAAATTATATGTCTACGGGTACGATTTGAGGAGACGAACCCAACTGTATATCCAAAGTTGGATTCCGACGGACTATGTACAATTTTGCCCGTTGGATCGTGTCACGGGCCCGCCAAATAGGCGTTCTGGTCGACCTTCTCAGAATCAGACAACACTTGGTACATAGGACCGAAATTTCGATACGATCCTACTGGCGCAAGTTTCGGCTCAATACGACGTACGTACACGAAGTTATGGCCAAGTTTGCAAAAGGTCAATACGGGGTATCTCGACGGATACGTACTGATTTTGTCGCACACGCTCAAAGAAATCGAGTTCCGTCAGTTCCCATATATCGGTAACATCTATACGCGCCTTTTGATGCGTATAGTGTACGACCACGTCGTCCGGTTTGTCGGGGTGCACGCCGTATCAGAATTTTTTTTCTAAATTTTATAGTTTTAAACCCAATTTTCCCGCATCTTTAACAACGAATAACTTTATGAATAGTAACTGAAAAGTAATGTGAACAGGTGCGACTTGGACTAGTTTAATTAGTTTGTCGAAAACTATGATATATGATCCGTAATTTGGCTTCTAAATTGAGGGTTTCACAGCCCTACAACCTTGTGTTCGAGATGGGTTTTTACTCGACTTTACGTCAAATTTTTTTTGGGCTGGTCAATCGTCGATACTCAAATCCACTTGAGGGGGTTCAAAGGGGGTTTTATGGGGAATCTATACTAATTCGTAGATCAAAAATTAATGGAGTACATAGAGGGAAACCACGATGAACTTGTGTACCTGGAGGGGGTTGAAATCATGGGACCCTGTTTTGCTTCTCGGTTTCCGACGACTGCGAGGTACTCCGGCGATGGGTGGCCGGTTCAGGTGGTCGAGTTGGGGCACCTGGTGTCGAGAAGGTTCACAGAAAGGAAACGAAGGTGGTTAGCATGGAGACTAGGGTTTCTCCTCGAAAAGAAACCCATGCGTACATATATACGCATATGCTGCTTCTTCCTAATCCGTGTGGGAATTGCATTGCGGGGAAATTGGAGAAGCCCATGTCGTCAAATGGGCTTCATCTTGCAAGATGGGTTGGGCTGGGTTTCTTTGTTATTTATAAGGTAGGTGAGTACTATACTTTCGACTGTAAATCATTTATAGTACAAGAGAGGTGTGGAAATTTAATAGACAATTAGATACATGATAAAAGCAATACCCCTCACACAAGAAAATTTTGTTATAGTGCTAGGACAATAGTATCATGCATGGCAAAATATTTTACCATTATTTCCAACCACAGCTCATACATCCGGACCACCACAAGTATGATTTGGTTGTCCTGGAAGTAGCTAGTAACTATATATGGAGAAAAATTATAATAGTATTTCAAAAGGAATGTCATACTTGAAAAGAATATGACAAGTAATGCTTCAAGGAGCTGAGGAAGTATAAATCAATTTACGGGTCACAAACATGAGTAATTTTACTTAGCGATGCAACTAGACATTATGCACCTAATGGACAAGCTTCATTGAACAAGCAAGGATAAGTAAGAGACTTCCTTCGCTAAAACCGTTAATGGATAAGGTATATTAAATGATCTAACCAACTAATTCTTATAATAAACTAGCAGACATGAAGAAAGATCGAGTCAAGTATGTAGATATACGTATATATGATACTACATTTAACATCATTTGGAATACATTTTCAGATAGTAAGCCATCAATAATTTTTCTATTACCAAAGCCATCTAGTACATTTGAAAATATATCAATATATAGTACAACACAAGAGAAGGGTGTCATCTTCATCCAAGCTTTCTCCTGACAGATAGGTTCAACTGTGGAGCACGATTTACGTTTGACAAAACTCCTAAAAACATAACCAAATTTTGCTAGTTGTCTATCCAACAACAACCCTCCGTGAGCTGATCCCAATTTTCTAGCCACTGAAACTATGATTAGCCGCTGAAACTATGAGCAAAAGAAGCTTTTCCCTAAAAACCTCAAAGATGAAGTAGTAAGGTGCATACCTATATTCTTCTGACTTTATAGTTTGAACTCATACAACCAAGAAACAACTCCTAGAATGAATAGTACCTCAGAACACTGAACACCCATATTAAAATGTTAGGCCATTTGCATACTGGTTCAATGCTATCCAACTTTTGATGGGGCTTTCACGAGGAGACTCGCGACCCCAACATGCTTCTCGTGTTGTGAAGACGAGCGAAGTAGATCTGGCTGTAATGTTGCCCCCGTACCTCTCGCCATGGATCATGAACTTTTCTTCCTGGGAACAAGACCAGGGCAGATGAAAATTAGGGTTCTGATCCGTGTGGAGTAGAGAAGAGTAGGAATTATAGTACCAGTAATGAATAGGAGGCTCAACGTTGTACTGCTGGTCAGGGAGATCGCCATCATCGTCGACGAGGGAAGGGCGATGGCCCTGGCCGGCACTGAGGGACTCGTCGAGGCGGTCATGAGGTTCGTCAGGGAGCCGATCTCGCCTCGGACGATGAGAGGAGAGAGGAGAGTTTGGGGGAAATAAAGGATATCAGGGGGGAAAGGATTTTTTTTCCTTTTATTGGAACACTTTTCTAGTAAGCACATGAGATGCACATGTATGACATTTTCAATTTGAAACGTATTTGGAACACTATAAAAACCCTAAATAAATAATTTTCTAAAAATTAGAATATATATATCAGGAACGCTTTTCTGATTTGGAACACTTTTATATCATTTCAGTACCTAGGTACGGCCAATAACCGTTCCAGATTGAAAAATGTCTAGTGTTCCAAAATAGCCATTTTGGTGTAGTGACAGGCAGAGTATTCTGCCGCGGTGAAGACCGTCACGTGGATACGCTTTGCTTGGGTATAGCCCGTTTGGTTCTCTTGGTAGGAGGAGACGTTTTGATGAGGTACTCAAGTGCGCGGCGTCCTTTCTTCTTTCTCGGGAAGTACTAGAACCATCCGAGGACCTACCACCCGATGACGCAAGCCCTGGAAGACGCACAAGGGCCGACTGAGGTGCCTCCAACTTTGTTTAGGAACGAAATGTAAAATGCTATACTCTAGAGGGGAGGTAAATAGAGTAGACAGCAAAAAATTAGCTATTTAAAAATGTTAGCAACAAGATCACATAATATATATCACAAGTATATAAATAAAAAGCAGAGATCAGAAAGAAATTGCAAACACGGCAATGTATATTGGTTTTTCTCTTATGAGGAATATTCCATACGGAAGAATTCTAGCTTCCAATTGAGTCCAGTATGGAAAAATACCATAAGTTTTCATCCGAAGTCCTTACAACTTCTACAACGTGAGCTTTGATCCGAACTACTCGACCAACTTTAATTGTAAAGTGTCTTCCTTCAATCAAGCCTCTGATTACAATCCCTCTGAAACTTCTATACCATACCGCACAGGCAAATTGACTAGAGGATTGTTACTGGATTAGGATTTAAAAATGAAAGAGCTTAGAACACTTTGGAAGAACGTACTAAGCATAGAGAGAAGAGAGATGTGTGTTAAAATTAGGAAAATTCTTATCTATTTATAGTTTTTCCAAAGGTAGAATTCGGACAGAATTCAGACTGAATTCTTTAAGAGAATCTCGGCAAATAGCCGTTGCATCTGTAACTACGGGATGATCAAGTTCAAAATCCAACGGGCACTAACCGAACTCGGGCAAAATTTGGGCCGAATTCTCTTGGGGTCCAGAGTTAGATTTTTGGGATTTTTGTACATTGGTTTTTTGGTCTTTTTGAAAAATTCAAAAGCAGTCTGGAGCTTTTTGTAAATTGGGCTATTTTCAAAATAAAGGATATTTTGAAAACATTTTGGGATAGCCTATTTGCCTGTACGACTCGGTGTACATCGTATTCCTAGACTCAATAAATATGAAAATTATATTAAATATGAAATACAGACTCATATGGCAAACCGACTTCGATCTTGAACGGAACAGTAGCTGTTCTCAGTAATCGTCCAAGTAGCCCTTATATCGAGACAGGATTAGATCAATTATTAAAATTAGGTTCGACCATGACTAATGGGCCAACAATATTCCCCATTTTGATAATTGACTAACCTTGACCGATATAACATCTCGATCTTTTGATTTGAAAAGAATCAAACTTTGTAAAGTACTTATAACTTGTAATGTACTTGTTCAGCTTGTATGGTACTGTATCCTCAAAAAAAATCCTGTATCCAGCAAAAGATGTTAGATCCTATTTCTCCCCCGTTGTCACCTAGCAAAATAATTTCAAAGAGAGAAGCTCCCCCACAATTCATGCATAAGAAACAAACATTCTAGAAATACAACAAAATATAGACAAAAAACAATTATTTCGTAGGCAGTTTTATGTAAGAAGCATAAACTGAGAAAAATAGTGCTACAAAAAAATGCATACACAGTATAACAGAGAATAATACGATACACACTAAAATGTATACTAATAAGAGAATAATAACTTGATGTTCAAAATACATAAACTCAGCAATAAAAGTCCTAGTGCGAAAAATAAAGAAAGATAAAGTACTATATTGGAATATCAGAGAATTTTCAAGCATACATAGACAAAATAAAGTCTAACTAGATAACATCTAGACAAAGTACATAATGTCTAGATCAAAAATCCCCAGAATCATCATGATCAGCGCTAGCAGCGCCACCATGTCTAGATGGTCCAACTCAAGAAGTGTCAGCTCCAAAAGGGTGTGGAGTAGCACCAGAACCACAGAACTAATCATAAGCGTTACCGGGCTCAAAGAAGTGACGAACCGCCTCATCATCATAGCGGTAGCCAGATACATCTGGATCTCGGGGAAGAGAACTGGCAGAATGACCAGTCTGAGCAAATTGCAGATCCGTGAAGGAATTTGCGAGAGCCTGAAACCGACTAGCATCTCAGAACTCACGTTTCCTCGATGTGTCAGTAATAAATGATCACAAATCAAAAATATGCAGGTGAATACCCTCATAAGACATAGGGTAGTCCTGTGGAGGTGGAGATGGAGAAGTAGGAGGAGAAGGAGGAACAACTGCACTGCGACGAGAAAGCTGAAGATACTTGGGCTCAGAGTCATGAGCACAAGTGGATAGATCAATCTCAAAATATTGAAAGATGATTGGGACGATCATCGCGTAAGCAAGGTTTCTGTTCCTTTCGCGACAACGACCTATCATTTGAATGATAGTCTTGGGGACAGAAAAAGGAATCCCCTTATGAATGTGGTAAAAAGCAGACATTTTAAGGGTAGTCACATCGTCCTTTGAAGTAGATTTGGGCAATATAGTGTAGTAGACGATGTAGGAATGAATTATAAAGCATAATACTCTAGAGGGGTGAATAAAGTAGGCAGCAAAAATTAGCTAATTAAAAATTTTAGTAGCAAGTTCACAGATAATATATCACAATTAAGTAAATGACGCAAGTTTTCATCAAAAGTCGAAAGTCCTTGTAACTTCTACAACGCGAGATGCTAGTTAAATCCACAATTTTAGTAGCAAGATCACAGATAATACATTTCCCTCTTGTGTGGACTATTCCAGTCGGAAGAACTCAAGATGCTAGTTAAATCCACAATAAAAAAATAACGCAAGTTTTCATCAAAAGTCCTTGTAACTTCTACAACACAAGCTTTGATCCGAAGTACTCGACCAACTTCAATTGTGAAGTGTCTTTCTTCAATCAAGCCTCTGATTACAATCACTCTAAAATTTCTAGACCGTACCGCACTGACAAATTAACTAGAGAATTGTAACAGGCTAAAGATTTAAAAATGAAAGCTTTAGAGCACTTTGAAAGAACATATTAAACTTAGAGAGAAAAGAGAAGAGAGGTGTATGAGTGAATTGAAATAATTGAAATCCTTCTCTGTTTATAGGTTTCTCAAAGACAGAATTCCGACAGAATTTGGGCAGAATTCCGGCAGAACACTTTAAGAGAATCTTGCCAAATAGTCGTTGCATCCGTTACAACAGGATGACCAAGTTCAAAATTTAATGTCCACTAACCGAACTCTGGCCGAATTTGGGCCGAACTCGGGCTGAATTCTGTTGGAATTCTATAAGGGTTTTTGCATATTAGTTTTTAGGATTTTAAGAAGTTATGCAGTTAAGAAGTAGTTTGGGCTTTTGTAAGTGGTCTTGTTTTCAAAATGAAAGGATATTTTGAAAACGTTTCTTTGGTAGCCTATTTGCCAGTATGATGCAGTATACATCGTATTCCTAGACTCAATAAATATGAAAATGAAATTGATAAAATAGGAAAACCAATAGCCCTTTGATGACACCTTTCTTCTGATATTTGAGTAAACCTGAAGATGCTTTTTTTCTTGATGGCGGTCGTCCAAAAATAAACAGATATGGAAATCCCCGATGCGAGGCCCCGAATAGGTTGTTGGGCGGTTCAGAGAATCTTCTTATATAACACCGTCTTTGGCCCATTAATAATTCTTCATTACATATGTCCTAGTTTGATCATGTTTGATCATGCTTACTGCATGTCTGAATGTATATGTTAGGCAAACAAAGCAGTATGATGCATTATGATACAAACATGGCAATAAGATAACATTTAGTGAATAATAGGACAATGCTAAGTTTAAGTAGCAACATGATAGTGATTACATGAATATTAGTGATATCATTATGTTAAACTTAATTGATTAGCCATATTCAAAAACATGATATAATTATTGGGCAAATAATCTCCACCTTTTTTATTATGGCAAATCAGTTAAGTTTAAGATATATACAATAGATGCATGTATCACTAATAAACACAAAATACTAGAATATTGTGTGCTAAGTTAAACTTATTTCTTCCCCTTTGATAAGATCAAAAAAATAAGCTCCCACGTAATAAAAGATAAAATGAACTCAAGCATCAGTAAATGAGGAAGGCAAAAATAATCATGATTAAGGATTATGAGAACAATATAATGACAAGTTTAGAAAATTACACAAAATAAGTCAAAACACAATATAGTTGGTTAACAAAGAAAAATGAAATCAAACAATACATAGTTTACCAACTAGAAATCCAAAAATAATATTCAAAACATAATATGATGAATAAATGTGACTGTAGTTTTGAAATGGACAAATAAACAATTTTAATAAGCAGTAGATATCAATAATGTAGAAATCAATCATTGGTCATAAGTAATCCATGAGAAAAAAACTCGCAGATCTAGTATATACCAAAAAATAAATAAAAATATAATGATACTTTTAGCAATGATCACAAAAATATATATTCATAATTTTCCCATACAAATTAGTGAATCAATTCCATAAAGAATGTAATCATCGAAAAGAAATCAAAATAAGTATACTAGGATCTATGCAAAATCTATATCAAAGTTCATGTGTTTAAACTCAATTACCTTATCATGTTATATGAATATCCATGAGATAAACATGAAGGTAATAGAGACAAAATTCTTTAGAAGGAGAAATTCAGTCGACATGAATGCTCCTCCGTAAAGTATGATCAGTCTAAATATAGATAATTATAAACTTTGAGATAAAATCTCAACAAGGAATGCCAAAATTAATTTAAACTCAAGGAAAAATCAAATAAGGATAACTAAATATATTTGGCAAGATAACTTTTAGAAACTAAAAAAATAAATAAATAATAATAATCATATATTTTCTCATAAACTTACTAAAATAAAAAAAAATCATGAACCAATCAAGAAGATATGCTAAGTAAAATAATAGATGTTCATGTTGAACTAGGTATACCACATATTAAGGGCATAAAAGAATTGAAACAATTAATTTTCTCCTCCTTAAAATATGCTTATCTAGTTTTGAAGTAATTTATATGCAAAAAAATAGATAAAATAAATAATCAGAAGATCTAAGGAATATCCAAGATATGCATCTTTCTTTCTTTCTTTCTTTCTTTTAATCAAATGCATATAATGTTCCAAAAGAAATTTTGTGACAGTAAAGAAATTTTGAAGACTGTCTTAATGCGAATAACGGACAAAATAAATCAAAGAGAAATGAAAAAGACATGAAATACGAAATTTATTATTAAAAGTTGTGGCGAAAAAATATTAGAATGCGTCCATTTAGTCCTCGGACTGAAAGTTGGCGATTCAAATTTTTATTTCACAAAAATAGTTTTAATAAAAGAATCCATAAATCATAAATAACCTATTTTGTACAAATAAACATAACTAGATAAATGTCCAAAAAAATGTATTCATTTCAAGGGGATAATTGATTTGAAACAATTAACTACTCCACCTTTACATGATTATATCCAAAAATACTAGTATTGAAAAAAAATTCAGAGATATACTTCCAGAAGTAGGAAACTAAGTCAAAAATATTAGGGGCCCGTTTGGTTTGCAGGATTGGACAATGTAATGTGATTGGCATTACGTTGTCAATCTAACTCGGGTGTTTGGTTGGACAAAAAAATTAGATGTAATGTAATCGCGATTACAAATTTGATTACATTACATCAGTTTCTTCTAAACTCAATTACATCATAAAACCTATGTAATCGCAATTACATTACAACTTAAGTGGAATGTTGGTATGCTATAATTTGGTCTATTTGTTCGTTTTTAGTCATTTTTTGTTGTTTTTGGTCGTTTTTTTGTCGTTCTTGTTCGTTTTTTGTTAGTTTTCTGTCATTTTTGTTCGTTTTTGGTCATTTTTTGATGTTTTTGTTTATTTTTGGTCGTTTTTGGTCTTTTTTGTCGTTTTTCTTCGTTTTTTGTCATTTTTGTTCATTTTTGTTTTTTTTTTGTCGTTTTTTTTCGGTTTTTGTCGTTTTTTTCGGTTTTGGTTGTTTTTGTTTTTTTGTCGTTTTTATTCGTTTTTTGTCATTTTTGTCCATTTTTGGTTGTTTTTTTTTATTTTTTCGTCGTTTTTTTGCCTTTTTTTAGTTTTTGATTGTTTTTTTTGTCGTTTTTGTTTTTTTTTTCCTTTATTTTATTTTTTTAGTTTTTGGTTGTTCCCTCTTTTTTGTCGATTTTGTAAAAAAAATTTCGGTTTTGCACATTTTTATTGGTTTTGCTTTATTTGCACGTCTTTTACCTTTTTGCACACTTTTTTTTTATCGTTTTTGGTCAATTTTTTACGTTTTTTTCGGTTTTTGTCGATTTTGCACATTTTTTGCCATTTCTGCATATTATTTATCGATTTTTGTCGATCTTGTACGTTTATTACCATTTTTTACGTTTTTATCGTCTTCTATCGTTTTCGGTCGATTTTGCACTTTTTTGTCGCTTTTTTTTTATTATCCTTTTTTGCTTTTTTGGGATTTTTTTTTTACTTTTTTTGTCATTTATGCTCATTTTTTCTTTTTGTTTGTTGTTTTTGTCGTTTTTGTTCCCTTTTTTGTCGTTTTTGTTCCCTTTTTTGTCGTTTTTGGATTTTTTTTGTCATTTCTGTTCCTTTTTATCATTTTTATTTTTTTTTGCTCTTTTTATCGTTTTTTGTCATTTTTTTGTCGTTTTTGTTCATTTTTTGCCCATTTTTTTTTTTTTTTTCGTTTTTTCGTCTTTTTTTCCTTTCATTTATTATTTTTTGTCAATTTTTTAATCATTATTGGTCACTTTTTATGGTTTTCACATTTTTGATTTTTTTTTGTCGTTTTTCTTTTTTATCGCTTTTTCATTTTTGGTTTTTTTCCTTCTGTTTTGTTCGTTTGTCATTTTTTATTTTTTGTCGGTTTTTTCGTTTTTGGTCTTTTTTTAGCAGAAAACAAACGCTAAACATAGTAATGTAATTGTAATTCCATTTTTTCCTTCTGTTTTGTTCCTTCTGTTTTGTTCGTTTGTCATTTGATTACATGTTTCAACCAAACATAGTAATGTAATTGTAATTCCATTACATTACAAACTCAATTACATTACAAATTCAATTCCATTACGATTACGATTACATTACAATGAACCAAACGCAACCTAGGTCTTGTTATCAAAGTTCATTTCTTCCCTTTTGAAGCTGTTGTACGGTGTCCATTAGATAACCGTAGGGTTAAAGAGAAGAAACACTTTGAGAGAGAGAAATTCAATATGTATGACTTCTTCCCTGTAAAGAGTTACTATTGTAGACAGTAAATAACTTGAATCAGAAAATAATAATAAGTGGAGTCATCAGTAGATCCAAAGACTCATTCTGTATTCACGTTGAATTTTTTTGACAAAGAGAGTCATCAGTAGATCCAAAGATAATATCGTCAACGTAAATTTGAATTAAAAGAAGATTTCCATTAAAAGATTTTATAAACAGTGTAGTTACAACCTTGCCTTTTGTAAATCCGTTATCAAGTAGAAAAGAGCTTAAATGATCATACCAAGCATGAGGGACTGGTTTCAAACCGTATAAGGCTTTTTTCAACATGAAAATATGATCAGGGTTTTTGAAATCTGTAAAACCTAGAGATTGAGCTACATAAACTTCTTCTTTAATAAAAATGTTAAGAAAAGCACTTTTAACGTCTAGTTGAAAAAGTTTGAAATTTAGAAAACATGCAAATGCACATAACATGCGAATGGATTCTAATCTCGCAAATAGGGCAGAGGTCTCATCGTAGTCGATACCTTCCTGTTGATTGTATCTTTGAGCTACGAATCGAGCCTTGTTATGAGTAACTAAACCATTCTCATTAAGTTTATTTTGGAGTACCCAGCGGGTGCCAATTACCGGATGATCAATGGGCTTGGAAACAAGATCCCAAACTTGATTTCGTTCAAATTAGTTTGAATCCTCTTGCATAGCATCTAACCAAAAATTATCGCTACATGCTTCTTCAATAGTTTTGGGTTCTAGCTGTGAAATAAATGTAACACAGGAAACTATATATCTACTAGAGGAACGAGTACTTACACCCCTGGTAATCTCACCTATTACCAAGTCCTTGGGATGGTCAGCCAAAAACTTTATTCTTTTTGGCAGACTTTTAAGGTAGCTGGTTTCGGCTTCTGGTTCTGTACGTGATCTGCCTGGAGTATCAGCTGATGCCATGCTTGATGCTGTACTTGGTGTACTTGATGTCTGCATCATCATCATCGATTGTCTGTTGATTTCGGTCGTCAAAGGTGACATTTATTGACTATTCGATGATCATGGTTCTTTTGTTGAAGACTCGGTGCCCTTTGCTTTTGGCCGCATAACCTAAAATATATCTTCATCGGCCTTTTCGTCAAATTTTCCTAAATTATCTTTAGTATTAAGAATAAAGCATTAACAACCAAAGATTTTAAAATAAGAAACAGATGGTGTCCTATCAAACCATAACTCATAGGGACCCTTCTTCGATTTTGGTCGAATTAGAACCCTATTGAGAACATAAAAAGTTGTATTGATAGCTTCAGCCCAAAAGTATTTAGGTAGAGTAAACTGATTTAACATAACTCTAGCCATTTCAGATAGAGTCTTGTTCTTACGTTCCACAACTCCATTTTGTTGCGGAGTCGTAGGGTAGGAGAACTCATGCAAATAATCGTGTGTGTCACAAAATTGCTCAAACTTTGTATTCTCAAATTTGCTGCCATGATCACTTTGATTACGAATGATCATGAATCCTTTCTCATTCTGAACTTTCTTGCAAAAGGAGACGAATTCAGATAATGCACCGTTGTTGTGTGCAAGAAAATATACCCACGTGTATCTAGAGAAATCATCTACTATTAAGAAAGCATATAACTTACCACCTAGGCTAGCAATTCTACTAGGCCCAAATAAATCCATATGCACTAATTGTAGAGGTCTAGTGATACTTACCGTATTCTTGGACTTAAACGTGGATCGGGTAGCTTTGATATTTTCACATTCACTACATACCGTATACTTCTTGAAAGTGATGTCCGGTAAGCCTCGTACTCGTAAAATTGTGTCTATGTTTGCATGACCGAGTCTCATATGCCATAGTTGACTCTCATCATTCTTAGTGATTAGGCATCTAGTTAGCCTCTTCCAATAGATAGAAAACATATATATTGTCCTCCCTAATACCTTCAAAGATAGTACTACCAGTTGAGCTATCAACTATAGCACATTTGTCTTTGACAAAGTTAATACCATAACCATGGTCAGCTAAATGGCGTATGCTGAGTAGGTTATGTTTTAACTCAGTTACTAGACAGAAATCTTTCGTCACAGGATAAAGAGCCTCACCAATATTGTCGATACCTACTATATATCCTTTAAGATTATTACCGAAGGAGACGTATCCTTCTTTCTTCTTCGACAGTGTTGCGAATAATGAAGCATCACCGATCATGTGCAATTAGAAACCGCTGTCGAGGATCCACTTGCTTCTAGCATGCGTTGGATGTTCTACCTACAAAATAATTTGTAGATAAAACTTTTGGTACCCATTTCTTGTAGGGTCCTGAGATATTAGTTTTCGGTATACATGCACATATCTTTAAATCAACAAGCTTTCTAACTCTACATGCTGGAGAGATGTGACCAATGGTGCCACAATAATGACATCTGGCATGTTGAGTGTTAGATGCAGTGTGTTGTGCATGATTGGTAGTTCTTGGTTTTCTAGTTGGATATCGATAATAAAATACACGCCTATTAGTCATCTTGGGCAAAGGTTTGGTTGGGTTTGGTCTGACAGTGTTCCAGTGTTTCGGTAAGTGACACATGTTAGGGTAGGAAGCAGTTACTTCAGGATGTTTTTCTAAACTAATTTTCAAAATTATGGAAGTGCATACAATGTATTATGGTCAGCAGTGAGTGCATCATTTATGACTAGTGCTTGCTGAAGACTTTTCATCTCTTTGAGTAGTCTTCCTCTAATTTGGTAATGGTCTTGTCTTTCTCATCGGATAGTCTTGTGGTCTCGTGTAACTGCAACTTAACAGATGAAAGCTTACCTACCACACTAGAATTATCATTACTTCTAACCTCAGCTAATTGTAGAAGCATGAAAAAGTGCAGCCGTGACAAAAGTGCAGGTGATAAGAAGCCATGCTTACAAACTTCACAAAAGCCCAGGTATCCAAAAGCGCAAACATGATAAAAAGTTACGACAGACAGTTATGGTGCATAAAAAGTTATTTATTAAAATTATGTTTAAAATTCTTCATGATTACATATAAAGACTAAAACACCTAAAAGTCTACAAGTGGACAATCTTCAGAAAGTGCGCAGCCCCTCAAACGCGCAGCATGTCAGAGCGAATCACTTCCTCGTCAAAGCAAGCCGCTTCCTAGCCAGACGCTGAGAAACTCCAATATGGCTAATGAAGCAGCCATTGGTCGAACCCAGAACGTAGCTCCTGCTCGCCATACTACTGCGACTCTTGAGCAGGAAATAACACAACCTATGGCTCTTCGGATTGGCAATCAATCCAAATACGGAAGCATGGTTCTCGAAGACCTCCAAGATGTTGTTCAGGTTCAAACTCCTCATGCCAAATGCTTAAGTGCATCTCAAGATCCAGTAGCAGTTCTTCTACAAGGACATAGCTTCTTTAAACGAAAAGATCCACAACCAATAGTCGACTTGTGCAAGGCCAACGACATTTGAAGCCAAGTAAGGATCGAGCATGTCGGTGGGAATGCTAAGAGACAATGGATGTAACCCTTCAGAAAAGCTTCCCTTTATATAGGCTGAGTGTAGTCCAACACATATGCCACGTGGCCGTAGGTCAAAGACTCCCAAATTAATGGGATGAACCTGAGACTTAGCATATTGAATCTCATTTAATATGTTCATTTGACTGAATCCTAGGCCATAAACTTCTTGAATTCCCCAAATGATGGTGGCAGTTAAAGAAGAGGATGATTGACTCATCCGTTAAAAGAGCTGTCATTTAATTGCACTTATGACTTCGACAAAGACTAGCTCCTTCGACTCAGAAGGGCAGCCATTTTAGTTCGACTCAAAAGTGCAGCCACTTCAGTTCGACTCAGAAGCACAGCCACTTCAGCTCGACTCAAAAGCACAGTCACTTCGGTTCGACTCAGAAGCCCAGCTCCCTCATTTCAACCCAGAGGTGCAGCTCCTTCAATCCCACCTGGAAGTACAGCCTGTTCAAATGGTTCCTTCAGTTGACACTTTGTTGCCTCAAGCACAAGTCTCCTTGTCGCTCCAAAGTAGAGTGACTCAGTCGTCTTCGAAACACAGTCTCCTTGTCGTTCCAAAGTGTAGTGACTCTATCGTCTTCAAAACACAGTATACTCATCGCTCCAAAGTATAGTAACTCTATCGTCATTGAAATATGGTCTACTCGTCGCTCCAAAGCACAATGACTCCGTCGTCTTCGAAACACAGTCTTCTCATCGCCCAAAAGTGTAATGACTCAGTTGTAGTTGAAACACAGTTTTCTCGTCGCCCAAAAGCACAGTGACATTGAAGCCTCACCAAAAGTACAGCTCGTATAGACGTGCAGCCCTATGAGGTGGCATTGTTCTACGTGGCAAAGTCGGGTATTTATATATTTTTAGATATTACCCAATCGGTTTCATTTAAACCTCTGCTTTTAAGATAAGAACAAGCTTGATTCTGTTGATAATAGCAATATCATATCGGTTTGTTTAAACCACCATTCCCAAAGATAAGGACGGAGTTTGTTCCAGTAAACGAGGGTCGTATCCGATCGGTTTGTTTAAACTAATGTCCCTCTAAGATAAGAACAAAATCCAACTTCGGGGATAGGATCAGAATCTACTCAGGTTCATCCAATCAACATTAAACGCACACCATGTGTTGTTTACCTAGTTATGCTGATAACTCACCAAGGTCTTGATAAAAGAGAATCCCAGCATCTGTCACATGTCAGCTCAGTAGCAGCCCTCTCCGTGCAGCTTTAAGATTCTCTCATATCTCCACGTGCAGCGTTCCTGCACAACCCTTATGCACATTGCATATGTGCTTCTCTATAAATATAAGGAGTTTTTCTTTGACAAAGAGGCTTCAAAATCTTCATAACTTTGGTGACATCTCGATTGGCAACCGAGAGTTCCAGTCACAAGCACAAGAAAGCCAGAGCAAGTTCAACTCGTCGTCAGATCGTCAACGGAGTAAAGGAGCCACTAAAGTGCTCGATCTCCACCGTCATACTTTTCTAAAAATTTTATACTTAGATCTTCTGTTTAAGAATCGATTGTACACTTTGTACGTTTAATATACAGAAAGTTTGTATAATCTTTTGTCATGCAAACAAGATGGCGACTCGGCTCGGGACTTCCTCCTCCTCCAACGATAAAGTGGTGACGTAATTTGACGATAACTTGCTGGGATCTATTCAAAAGATATCAATCGTACGTTTTGACCAACAAACTTTTGAAGATCTCCTTTCTGAAGAGAAGTCGAGTCCTTTGAAGCAGTTCGTAAAACTGAAGAAGACTCGATGTACATGGGTGCTGAAGGCTGCTACGACGAGCAGTACGATGGAGGGGACTGCGCTCCAGAACTCCCTAACGACAAAGCCCCGTAGAAGATTTCGACTGCTACTGCCATGTCGCCTCACTCAAATCCCACATCGGGAAGGAGCAACGAGGAGTGTGGCTCCCCTATAGCAGGCTTGAAAAAGGCACAATGCCGGAAGAAGCGTGCAATGACCCACCCACTGACGAAGGAAGCTGCGCATACGAGAACTTTTGTCATTGAAAAAATTGCCTAACCATCGAGTAAGGCTATGTTGGATTCTGAACGTTACGCACCTTCTAGGGGTAACGTGAAGAGATCCAAGGCAGCACGTGCCTTATATGGCAAAAGTGCTATGCCACTGTTGGATTATCAATACTATACGCCTTCTAGGGGTAGTAGGAAGAAGTCCAAGGCGGCACACAACTTGTGCGATCAATGTGCTATGCCAACAGCTGATCGAAGGCCCGTATTAACAGTCATTCATGCAGCTAACAAAAAGTTATACAAAACTGGTCTGAGTGATTCGAAGACTCGACCGATAAAAAACTACTGTCACATGAGCGCTCATGTACGTTATTCAAGTCAGGGGGTACCTACTATCGAGATAGACTCGTACGAACGGTGTTCCTTTAAGCGTGGAAGGAGTCTATCTCACGAGCAACTCTTAGATCAGGGCCTAAGCGTATCTCACGTGCAGGAACTAACAAGTGGGAAGCTATCTCCACATCCTCACTCCTGCGTGCAATGTCCCTGCGTGCAAAAAAGGAATGTGGGAATGAAGACCTCAACAACTCCCCACAAACGTAAAGCAAGGAAGGAGTCTGCGGTGCAGGGCATGTCTAAACTAAGGCACAACTACACCCAGAATAATGTCAACTGTTGTTGTTGCCAATCAACCGCTTTACCACCAAATAGGCAGTCCATCTTCTAAAGACTGCGACCGAAGGCATCTGGCAAAGAAGAAGATGAACTCCGCGTTGCTTCTTTTAACGAGTCGCCGGGTTCTCCATCTCTCAAGAAGCTTTCCAAGAATCCTCCCGTGTCGGCCAACAAGCAAAAAAATTGGCCTGGGGGTAGCAAAGCGGCACTGTCCAGTACGGGGGTGTTCCAAGGCAGGCACTCAAAATCATGATCCTTGCCGCAAGAAGATAACGCTTCAGCTACAACATTAGCTGGGGGTAGCCAACCCTCTACCATTCATGACAATCCCTCATTTCAACCTAATGAAGGATTATATGACACAGACGCTTCAGCGGGTACAGGCAGTCAAAAAGTTGGGGGTAGCAATTACAATAAGTCCGAAGATGATTACAACCTACCAGTTTATCTTCAAGACGACGAGACTCAGGTATCTGAACGAAAGAGCGAAAGATCCACCGTACCTTCTACTTATCTGCACATGATGTCTGTGTTCATAGCCGAAGGCGACAACGTGGATAGTAGCGAAGGATCCAGTCAGCAGAAGCATATAGAGGCTCTTGAGACGGGCCTAAATATATTGAATAGTACTATGAAGACCTTAGCTTCCGTCATCTTAGAGATCAAGGAGAAATTGCCATCCACTGTCTCCACTCCTGTAAACCAAGACCCGGGAACTAACGGTGGGTCTAATACGCCTTACATTTTGAGCCCAGTAGTGCCTCCGTCATCTACACTATCAACAATGGGACCTACAAAGTCAAGTGAAGTACAGCAGGCCCTCAAAGAGTTTTACGCTCGCCACGACGCCAGAGAAAAGTGATAATCACTCCAAAAGATAGGAATTGGGCAACCATATCCTGCTGAATGGGATAACGTGATCTTTCCTCCTAAATACAATCTGCAGACGCTTACGCTATTCGATGCGACGGAGTCTCCTTATCGATACTTGAGGTACTTCATCTCATTAACCGAGCATCTACCAAAGGATGACGCTCTACTTACCAACATATTCATCGGAGCTCTGCAGGGGGTAGCCAAAGAATAGTTTTGTAGCCTCCCAGACAATTGCATCTCATCGTTAGAAGACTTAAAGTGCTTATTCCTCAATCGATTCTACGAAGAAGGAATGGATATGACAATATCGACTCTCATGGGCATCGTCCAGAAGGAGAGGGAACCTGTACCCGCGTACATTGAGCGCTTCTGCCAGGCATCCCTAAGGTTACCTCCTGGGATACCCGAGCCTATGCTTATGGACTCATGCCACAAAAATATGCTTCCTTCAATCAAATTGTGGCACGGTGCCCCATTCATAGAGTGGACGCCTTTCATTCCAGAGGCAGATGTAATGAAAAAAAAAGCCCAAAATGCACAGCTATTGGGATTTGAGTTTCCCATCACTCGAGGACAAAAGGAGGCGCTTATCTAGCAATAACCCCGTTCCCAAGGACGGTAAAGGAAAGCAGGACATAACCATCAACAACTCCAAAGGTTCAGTAACAATGAACCCGAAGCCGACTGAAGTGCAGAGGCCAAAAGAAACCTACTCTTTCAATGACGAAGACACACTAGAACTCTTCGATATATTGATAAAGGGTGGCAATCTTCAACTCCCGCCTCCAAAGCGTCCCGATAAAGTAGGAAAGGTGGACAACCCGAAGTATTGCCACTATTACCAGTATGTCCATCATTCGACATACAATTGCTATGTATTGAGTAGACAAATCCAGTGCCTCATCGACGCCAAAGTCATCTTACTTGACTATAAAGAAAAGAATGTTACTGCTAACATGGCCACTCTCCTGTTCAGAAGTTTTTCAAAGACAGAGGCTCAAGACGACATTGTCCCCATCCCGAAAGTGATAATGGAAGTAGTCAATCTTTCATCGGCCCGTGACAGCGCTCAAGGCCTCATCCCATTTACAACGCCGTGGGACAAAGTTATATGGGTCCATCCTGATCTTGCCCAGACATGATGATGCCTACAGCGTACTCTGCCATAGGAAAGAAAGTGAAATCTTGTCGCATGGCCTCCATATAGACCGATGACACTCTGGTTACCACTCGCTCGGCTTATCAATGAGGAGATAACCAAGCTCCAGAGGAAGAAATATCTCCATCGGTTGCGGCCGCTACCTCCGAGGCGTCAGAAGCAGGCCCGTCTTAAGCCCCTGCCACAGACAAGCAGAGGCAGAAGGAGGTTCGTTTTGACAAACCTCTAAGAAAAGAATTGGCTACAGGGCCGATCAAGCCCTATAATTCGATATATTGGCACATCTTACCAATACTCTGACTCGACTGTCACTCTTCGAGCTCCTTCGTCTTTCTAAAGAGACTCGAGATGCCCTCAAAAAAGCTTTACAGAATGCTAACTCCTTCATCACTCAGATGCAACGGCATAAGAGGGATCCTGCTGTTTGCCATTAAAATCTTTTGATTGCAAATTTCAATTACAAACAGAATAGTGTTACAATGTAGGACTTAGATGTAGTCCTAGGAGTACACTTTTGTTTATCTGGGTCGCTGTGTCGATGGAGCGAGTGGTAATGCGTTGACTCTGTTGACGATCTGACGACGATTTTCGGTTCTCTGAAGGTCTGAGTTGCTCTGGATGCTGGAGCTTGCGGAGAGGAAGAAAACATTGAATGTTTGTATATGCCTCTCTCACTGTGTATGTAGGCCTCTGTCTGTCGATATGTCTTACTTTGTGTTCGTGGATGTGGAAGAAGGAAATGATCCCTCTATTTATAGCTTACAGACTGGCTGCTCATGCGCGCATAAGTAGTATGCGCCGATTTGTGGGGATGCCACATGGTGATTGCTGATGGAGGCACATAGACGATGCGCTCTGAGGAGTTGAACCCTTCCAGTTGTCTTTGTGGGCTGCGGCCGAGCTGACACGTAGCAATGGAAAGGATCTTTCAGTTACTGAGATCTTGGGTGATTAGCACCCCTTCATAGGTTGAATCAAGTCAAAGGATACGTGTCGTAGGTCCATGGCTCAAAGATCTCAGATTTGGTGGAGAGTGATCTGATAGGATACGCCTGGAATTAGGCGCATGAGGAGACTTTGGCTTGTAACCTTTAGGAGTCACGAACCAGTCTGGGTGCACGGTTTTTGAGGTGCATGCGGGGCTTCATTAGTGACTTGACTTCTGTCTTTAGAGATCAGAGAAAAGTCCGAGGCGAATGACTTTTGAGGTATATGCAAAGATTTGGACGCATGGCTGCGAAGGCACATGTGGAATGGTTGGGTGGCTACGTGGCTCGCGGCTACCGAAGGAAAGTAATGATGATGCTAACGTCAGTGTCGCTTCATTTTTTGAAAAAGCTGTCAACTGTTCAGTCCTCGGTGACTGGCTGCTGTCGTGTCAGTCTTCAGCATTTAATGTTCTTTGACGGGCGATGGGTTACTGAGTGGGTGCATCGATCTTCATTCCAATAGGCGTATGGGGGCACGTGGGACATATTCTTATGAGGCACTTGGTGCTGATGGGCACGTTTATATGATGCGCGGTCCGACCGGCGTATCCGTTTGTATGACACGTCTTTATTGGTCCGACTGTTACGTTCTTCGAGTGCTTTAAATAGTCGTTTTTGACTTGTCCGAATTCAAAGCGTTAGGTTCATCACCATAAATGCAAATTTATTGTACGGGATTCGAAGAGCTCACCACTTGGCGCAAGGGTTTGATTTGCCCGACCTATAAATAGTGGCAAGGAGAGAGTTTGCTTCTCGTTCTCTCACGTCCTCTCGAATGAACTTGTTTACTCGAGCACATTCTTTTGACGAGATGCTCCCGAGGGTGAAGATGCGACGACTTGTCTTTATTTATGCACTCGTGAAGGTGACTGTTACATCCAAAAGTCGGGGTCGAAGGCTTCTGAGGCAGACGGAAGGTGCCTGTTGCTTCCAAAGATCGAGATGCTCGAGCCTCATCTCCGTTATACTGGAAGAGCCGCAGATCAAAATTGCGGTGCTCCCGACTTTGGAGGCTCTTTCTTCTGTCAGAGTGGGTGTTGCCCATTCTGGTTGTGTTGAAAGCCTCTTTTTATCGCAGATCGATTGCGGTGCTCTCCTCTTCCAGCTAGAGGTTGATTGCTCGCCCTCGTTCTGCTCAATAAATGCTTCATTAGTCGAAGCACTTGATTGGGTCGAAGTAAGGCGCATATGCTGAGACTTCATGATATACATAATTGAGACTCTTGAAGAGATGCGCCTGACTGAGACGCCGAAGAGATGCGCCTGACTGAGATGCCGAAGAGATGTGCCTGACTGAGAGCATATGGCGGTTGCTGCGCCTGGCTGTAGACTTAGGGTTGTAGAAGTTCTCCTTTGTACAGCCTTTTTTCGATATGTAATAGACTTTTATATAAAATAAAAAATCTCCTTTTAATGTCTATGCTTTTGCTGTTTGCTGTGCCAAGTACTTCATCTGAGCTTCCTAGCGCATGTAGTGTTAGACGCATAGGATTTCTGTTCCTAAAATTCCATGCTTCTACAAGACCCCCTTCAAAGTTTTCAAAACTTTTTGTCATGTTTTGGAATACTTTGAATAAGAAGCATGGTGGTGTCTTCAACGGGGCGCATGACTGTTCGGGCGCATGAGTACTCTATATATCAGTGATGGAGCACATGCTCCTCTCACTTAATGCAAATGATAACGCTTCGAAGTAACCAAAAGGATTAATGATGATCTTTTTGGATTTATTTGTGGTTATCATTTCATGGAACCCAAGGCGGCGGCTGATGTCACTCCTCATCGGTTTTTGCGTATGCCTAAGCCTATAAATAGGCGTCTGATGGAGAGAAAGGGTTCTTCTCCACTTTGCTTTCTTCTTCTCTAGAGTTCTTCTTTCGAGAAATCCTAACTTCTTCTTTCACGAGATGGCCTCTAAGACTCCTCGCGGTGGTGCTGGCAAGGGGAAGGAGCCTGCGGAGTTCGTCGAGAAGGACGCTCCTGTCACTATCATGACTCCGGCCGACGTTCAGCCTGTGGTGACGGGTGGGTGTGATCCCTCTACTTTTTAGACAAGTTTGGAGCACATGGATTGCTGTGCCCTAACTCTTTATCGCCGACGCACATGGACTTCTGTCCTGATGATGCGCTGAGGTTATTTAGCAGACGTGCATAGATTTAGGCCCTGATTATGTGCTGAGGTTTTGCTGTAGACGCGTATGGGTTTAAACCATGATGATGCGCCGAAGCCTCCCTGCTGACGCGTATGGGTTTAAGCCCTGATCATGCGCCGAAGCTTCCCTTCTGACGTGCATAGGTTTAAACCCTGATGATGCGCCGAAGCCTCCCTGCTGACGCGCATGGGTTTAAGTCCCGATGATGCGCCGAAGCTTGACACACTCAATATTTTGTCTTCTTCAGGTTTCTATGTTGCCTGACTTCTGTTTTTGCTATGTCAGTGTCGATGACTATCCCTTTGTTGAATGAAGTCCTTCTGGATGCTTCTCTTTGCCAAATGGGAGTTGATTTCAACGAGGAGGTTATTAACCCTGCGAAGGCTGCTATTCTACTGAATCTGCCTTCCGAGAGTCTGCTGCAAATTCGAGATCAGTCGCCTATTTACTTCCAGAGTATGATGGAGAGCGGCAAACTGAAATCCACCGAGTCCGAGGATGTGACCTTCTTGAAACTTGCCTTTCTATTTGGTGACCTCTTGACTTCTACCGCGACAAAGGTGCTAAAGATCAAGGAAGTCTAGTTTTTCTCTGCAAAGGGCATGGTTCCGTACATGCGGCAACTTAAACGCCAATTGCCGCTGACGGCCTTCTATTGTTTGGCTTCCAAGAGAAGGATGCTATGGGAACTTACTCCTTCTCAAGGAGGGGCCGTGGGGGGTACCCTTTCGATTGATGTTACTTCGAATCAAAGGGATACCTTGGCCACCTCCCGAGTCGGGCCTTCGTTCAGTTGCCGAACTTTGTGCCCTGGGATCCTTTATAATGATGTCCCTAATGACACCTTTGCCTTTAGTGCTTCGACCTTTACAAATCGGATGCTAATATCGAAGGTTATGTATCCGAAAGGTGGCTTTAGGGTTAAAGGTTGGTGTCACCATGTGTCGAAGTAGGACGAGTTAACCCTTTGGGTGTTGTCGAAGTTCAAGGCCGAGCTTAAAGAGATTGGACTGACGGCCGCTATCTGTGCCACATAGGCCGGCGTGGATCTCAAGAAGAATATGTTCCTTGTACTCTTGGAAATATTCAACACCCAGACTGGCACTTTCTTTACTCTAGTGGGGAAGTTGGGATTGGCTCTCCATGAGATGTACGAGGCGTCCAAGCTTTTCTGGAGCTCGGAACCATATGAGGAATATTTTTCGACAAATAAAAAGATCTTTCTTCTGGAAAAGAAGGACCCGGAGATGATGGCTGTCTTCAAAGAGGTGGCGAGCCATCATTATCTGCTGCAATGGAAGGATAAAGGCAAGTCACAGTCTCATGTGACTACTTAGAGGGATTATGTCTTCAAGCAGGACCTGGCGGACTCTACGAAGGTTTGATTTACGACTCCACAGGGACTGAAGCCTGCGGAAGTAACCTCCGAAATGAGCCGACTAGGTGAGAAAGCTCCTCGTTCAAATGAGAGTGGCGAAGATGTATATAGCTATTTCTGGCATTGCGTGCAACGGATGTCATCCAAGGCAGTGTTGACTGCATACTTGATAATATGGCTCCGGGACTGTGTGTTCTCAGGTGGGTCTGGCTCTGTTGAGAGGGTGACCCGGAACCTCATTTTGCCTGCAGTAAAACTGGTTTTTGGTCGCCCTTTGGCCCTCCTCCCCGCGATGGTGTGTAACCTGCTGCGGGGTTTAAGGGATTTCACGGACGATGTGGTCCATGAGAAGGGCAGGAAAGACAACTTTCCCCGTGCTGAGCTACCATTCGATTATCTGATGGGATGGTTGATTCTGTATCACCCGAACGTGATGAGTCCTGGTCCTGAAGACGATCACGTTGAAGGTGATACCTTTATCCGCCGCTTCTATAAGAGGAAGTGGCTGCACACCGACGTCTCCGTCTGTAGGAGAGTCTTGTCTTATCTTCAGGGGTGGGATATCGTCAAGGTCAGTCCCATCTTCAAAGATTTTGAGGCTGACCTAGATTTGAAAGATTCTGGTGAGGATGCGATCACTCTGCCAAAATGGGGGTTTCGTTGGTTGCAGAGTATTCGACCTTCCCATTTGGTCTACCGCAACCAAAACAAGTATTATTTGGAGCCATATCTGTCGAGCCAATTTGCTCGCTAGTTTGGTTATACCTAGCTAATGTTACGGAACCCCAGTAACAGTCTAGGGTTTGCAGGAAGTTTACTGGATGGAGCCCGGGGTTGGCAATATTACAATGCCGGGTGCACCGGGGTTCGCTTTAATACACCAGTTCACTAACCTCGACCACAAATCCTGTATTCGACCGTTAAGCTATGTTGTGCCATGAATACTGTGTCTTCTGATTATGATAGGGAGACTAGTTTCATCGTTGGAACTCAGCTAGAGGCTACGAAGAATATGTTGGCGGTGGCCCGGTCATATCGTCTACCAGAGGTGACGGGATATCGGGCTACTGCTGCAGCGTCAATGGGAGGTACTCGAGAAGATCCCCTAGCGGGGAAGAGGCGGGCTAACACAGAAGCCGGTTCGTCTGCACCAAAAAGGTCGAGAAAAATGACGATTCCAAAGGCTACAGGAGTGCCGCCGGTAACGCCACTGAAATCAGTTCCTGCTTAGGTAAAGTCGTTCTCCATAATCTAGCTCCTTCTGTCATTTTTGTGACATATACTTTCTTTTTGTAGGAGCCGCTGAAAAGGAGACCCCGAACTCCAAAATCGGGTGCCAGCAGACCAAAGGAGGTGGCGGGCTCATCTGAAGAGCGCATTCCTCCGATTGTGATGTCTCCAGTGGAGGAGAATTCGGACGATATCGTTACTGCAGAGATTTTAGAATCTCCAGACTATGTTGGAAGGGAAGCTGAGGTTGAAGTAGTTCCCGGAAGGGTGCAAGCTGCCGTGGGGGCTTTTGACATTGAGGACCCAGCAGATAAGGGGCTTCCTGATGAGGAAGTGGAATGGAGTTCGTCATCTTCAGATGACGTTCCTCCAGAGATGAGTGAGCCTGTTGCAGGAGCAACAGATATGATTGAAATAGAGGAGAGGGCTGATTTCCCTCCTTGTCATGATGAGGGAAGGTCGGCTGTATCGTTGTCGGGCCCTACCCCAGACTCAGCAGCGGAGGCTGAGGTGGCTGCCGACCAGGAGGCAGCGAGAGATTCTATCACCGCGGAGGGATTTGATGAGGAAGGTGAGACTCGTCCGCCGAACCTGACTCAGGGGAACCGAGTCAGGAAACAAGTGCTGATCTCACTGCCTTGCCAGAAGGGAAAGGTCCCGTACGGCTTGCTGATAGTGTGTTGGATACAAAGGAGATAGCCCCTGACGTCGAAGGTCCCTCCAAGCTTGAGAAGGGTAAGGGTTTGCTGGAACCCCCTGTTGCTCCTTCTACTTGGGGCAGGATATCGATGCCCCTCTTGGCTCCTTTCGCTCCTCGAGCCGGTGGCGAAGTTCAAGCCCCTGTTGAGGGAGAGTCCGTTGATGCCGAGGTTTCAGTCTAGCAGATTGAAGCCGACGGGTCTTCTTCCGGTCCGCCGTCTAGAGCATCCCCTGCAACTCCTGCTATGAAGGTGGAGTTACGATCTGCATTGGACGCCAGTATAGTGGAGGTTAATGCTTTGTCTCCTTGAAGACCAGCGGACCCAACTCTTGTTAGCATCTAAGGAGGAGGAAGCAGCTTTCACCCGCCAAGCTCTTTCCTTGGCCCAGCAGCGGCAACAGCTGGACGGGAAGCATGAGGATGACACTTCCCCTGAGGCCATAGAAATGATACGTCAAGAAGCCGAACGCCGAGTCCTGGCGATCGCAGAGACTCAGTCGGAAGACTTGAAGCGTCGGATCGACGAGCTTTCAGCCAATCCCGGTGATGCTTAGGGATTGTAGCCTACCCCCTTTTTTTGTTTTGGTGTAATTTACAACTCCTGCTGGGGATGTAATCCTTTACTTTTAAATAAAGAATAAAGAGTTTTATGGTGTGTTCATTCTTGCTGTCATGAACTTGATGATTTGTGTGGACCTATTATCCTTTGCGCACCTTGGTTCTTAGGTACAGATAATAAGTTTGAGAGAGTCAACATATTTGCTCAGAGGTAACGTGGACGTGGCAAATATGGGGTTCAAATGGTAGAATCTTTCTACTCAGAGGTGTTATGGACGTGGTAGGAATGACTCTGGGGGGATATGCGGAACTACTCAGAGGTAATGCAGACATGGAAGTTCTACGATCAATGTACAGCAACGCAGGGGTTGTCTGTACGGGATGTTTATTCAGAGGTAATGTGGACGTGGTAAACATGATAAGCTGCATAATCCTACATGGTGTCAGATTATGTTTTGCAGGGCGTAGAAGATCAACTTAGAGGTAATGTGGACGTGATTGTTCTTCTACTGAGGATAGAACTCCAAGGAACAACCGGGTTCCGGAAGCGTAAGATTTTGTGGAAGGAAGGTGTACGTGAGCCCTGATGATTGGGTCAATAGACTCCCTTGTTGGGTGGAGATAGAAGTACATGTCTGAAGGATGTCAAGAGTAGTACTTCTTTAGGAACTTACCGTTGATGGACATCATGAACAAGTCTCTATTGGGTTTGGCAAGGCGGTAAGCACCGTTTGAGTATACCGTCTCTATGATGAAAGGTCCCTCCCATTTGGGCTTGAACTTTCCTGGTGTCTTATGAGTTAACACCATCGGCCTCCTGACTGCCAGAACCAGGTCGCCTACTTGGAAAGTCCTCTGCTTGACCTTCTTGTTGAAAGCCTGTGATATACGGGCTTGATAGAGTTCGATGCGCTATTGAGCTAGGAGACATTTTTCATCAAGTGCTTCCAATTCTCGTAGACGGCAACCTTGATTGTCTTCCTCTGTGAGTTGATTTGTGATGGCTACACGGAGTGAGGGTATCTGGAACTCGAGAGGCAGTACCGCTTCGCTTCCGTAGACTAAAGAGAATGGTGTGTTGCCCGTCGGGTTCCGTACCGTTATGTGGTAGGCCCAAAGGCATTCGCCGAGCTTTTCGTCCCAGTCATTTTTGATGGATGACACGACCTTTTTGAGTAGCTTGACAATAGTTTTGTTAAACGCCTCGGCCAATTCGTTAGCTGTCGGGTTGTAGGCGGTTGATGCCACGTTCTGAATACGATTCTTTTCACAGAATCTGCTGAAAACATGGCTGATGAATTGTGGACCGTTATCGTGGATAATCCTACGAGGTACCCCGAAACGGTAGATGACATGGTGCTTAATGAAGCTGATCACCCTAGAGCTCTTCACTTCCGCCAGCGGAAGTGCTTCTGCCCATTTGGAGAACTAGTCAGTGATAGCTAGGATGAAGTGGTATCCCCTGGATGAAGGAGGGGTGATAGGTCCCACAATGTCCATGCCCCAAGCTTCAAAGGGCCAGGAGGCGAACGTAGGATGTAGTGGTTCCGACGGTGTATGGATGAAGTCAGCATAAAGCTGGCAAGCACTGCATTTTTTGGCATAGTCGACAGCGTCGGCTGCCATGGTTGGCCAGTAGTAACCCATACGTCGCAGTCGGTCCTGCAACTTAGGCCTAGGTTGATGAGCCTCGTAATTTCCGTTATGAGCTTCTCGAAGGGCTTCAGCTGCTTCTTCGTTGGACCGGCATCGAAGGAGAAGTCCATCGTAGGAGCATCGGTACAGCATTTTAGTAGTTGTATCATACTAGAATCGAAGGGAACGCCTCCTGACTGAGATGATTTCTTTCGAGTCTTCTGGGAGAATTCCGTAGACAACGAAGTCGATGAACATGAACCTCCAATCTCGGACATTAATACCAGCACTTATTGACATGGCATGGGCCTTTTGAGAGCATAGGTTATTTTTAGGACATACCAAGTCTCGACCAACTACCGTGACGTAGTATTAAGTCCCGAGGGGTGCTGCCAATGAGGCTGCGAGGCCAGCCAGAGCGTCAGCCTCCAGGTTTTGTAACCGGGGTACGTGTTCTATGAAGAACTTGGTGAAGGTTGAAATAATGTTCAATGCAACTTCATGGTAAGGAACCAGATCTTCATGGCGGACTTCGTATTGCCCTCTGACATGGTTAACGACGAGTTTTGAGTCACCGTAGGCTTCTAGATGATCCACCCCCAACTGTTGTGCCAGCTGAAGTCCTATGATAAGAGCGTTGTACTCGGCAATATTGTTGGAGTACGGCTTCGAAAGGGAGTAAGCACGCTGGATGTCTAGCTGATCGGGAGAGACTAAGACTACCCCCACTCCAGCGATAATTTGGCCTTTGGGGCCTGTTCTCGAAGTGCCATCGAAAAACATCCGTCAGACGGAGCTTTCTTCGGTGACGTTTGATTCTTGGACCTCATCCGGGATGTCTTCATAGAGTCTGGAGGACTCTGGGTTGAGGTGTCCGGCTAAAAAGTCGGCTAGAGCTTGACCCTTGACAGCTTTTTGTGGAAGGAACACCATGTTGTATGGCGTCAACAGGAACGCCCATATAGCTCGCCGGGAGTTCAATGATCCTGGCTTCGTCATGAAAACCCTGAGTGGATTGACTCGGAAGATGACATGAATTGTCTGGCCCGAGACATAATGGCGAGTCTTCTGGATGGCGAACACCAAAGCCAGACACTCCTTTTCTACGGAGTTGTACCGGTGTTCGGCCCCGATCAGTGTCCTACTGAGGTAGTAGATTGCTTTCTCATAGCCTGCATCGTTGTTCTGAGCCAGCAAAATGCCGAGGGAATGATCCATGGCACGGACGTAGAGGAGAAATAGTTTGCCGGCGACGGGTGCCACCAGGACTGGCGGGCTCGTCAGGTAAGCTTTGATGTCATCGAATGATTTCTAGCATTTCTCTGTCCAGACGTAAGAGACTCACTTCTTCATGAGCTGAGTGAAGGATTGGCATTTTTTGGAAAGGTTTGCTATAAACCTTCGGATGTATGCCAGACGCCCCTGCAGGCCTCAAAGTTCTCGGAGGTTCTTCGGAGGGTCCATGTCAACACAGCCTTGGTCTTCTCCGGATCGACATGAATGCCTTTCACCGTGATAACGAAGCCCAGGAACTTTTCGCTAGAAACCCCGAGGAAGGATTTAGCGGGGTTCAACTTGAGTTGATGCGCTCGCATGAGATCGAAGACTGTTTTTAGGTCTTGTAGGTGATCACCTTTGAGACAGCTCTTGACAGCGATATCATCAACATAGCATTCAACTATTTTGCAAAGATGTTGACGGAAGATGGTACTCATAGCTCATTGGTATGTAGCAGCAGCGTTCTTCATGCCAAAGGGCATCTCTGTGTAGCAAAAAATACCCTTCGGAGTCCTGAATGACGTATGTTTTGCGTCATCGGGGAACATCTTGATCTGGTTGTTGCCCGAATACCCGTCCATGAAAGACATGTGTTTGAAGCCGCATGTATTATCGATCATTACTTCGGTGATGGGAAGCGGGAATTCGTCCTTCGGGCAATCGGTGTTGAGGTTCCTGAAGTCGATACAGACTCTTATCTTTTCGTTCTTCTTGGTGATAGGGACGACATTGGCCACCCAATCCGGGTGTTGTTCTTCACGGATAAACCCGCTGGTCAGGAGTTTGTCCACTTCTTGATCGATAGCGTTTATGATGTCAGGACGAAAATGTTGCTGTTGCTGTTTTATAGGTTTGGCATCAGGTAAGACGTTAAGCCTATGCTTCGCGATCTGAGGATCAAGTCCCGGCATATCTTCGTAGCTCCAGGCGAAGACGTCGATATAATCTTTAGCCAGTTGGATTAAAGATTCTCGGTCTAGTCCCTTCACGCCTGCTAATGAAGATGGGTTTGGAAGAAGATCCATCCCCAAGGTCGATCTGCTCGACTTTGTCTTCGGTAGGGGTTCATGTAATTCAAAATGAGACTCCCACTGCGATCCTAGGCATTGAGCCCAAGGTTCTTCTTCGAAGAATTCTGGCATTTGGTCTTCGCCTTCATCTTTTTAAGATTGTGCAGATGCCATGTTGATTGATAGCACCTTCTTGAAGACTGAGCCGATACTAGTATTGGAATCCCAAGTTGATGCTGCGGACGAATGAGAATGTTCTACTTCTTCTGCCTCCGAACTCTCTGGAGTTGTCGGTGGCGTGACATAGCCCACTCCCCATTGGGTTCGACGATAGTAGTCCTGCGGCTTTCCTTTAGGTGTTTAGAGCCGAAGAGGAAGACGTCGACCCTTGCCGTAGTTCCGGCCTTTATTGCTTTTTAGGTCGTATTGGATGAGGTACTTTGCCTTGTCCGTGTACCGATAGACTTATATCTTGCCGCTATCTGGTTCTTGCTCGAGTGGCAGGAGGTCTTGATGACGCTCGACTTTGCCGAAGATGATGGATTCTTCATCTCGATTCTGCGGTGGAACTACAAAACAGACCCCTTAGGACGGGACTACTCGATTTACATGATTGACGGTCGTTATTTGTGTTTGCAACGACCGTAGAACATTATCTAATGTATACATGGCATTCCAATGTGGAAGACTAGAATAATTAAAAGATACTCTATTATTGATGAAATATGAGATTTTATCCCGCAGGATTACATTGTCCAAAGAAGGCGCATCTACATTAGCAGATATGTACTCACCTAGCTCTTCATCTGTGAGTACTGGGGTTGGATCGGGAAAGTCTACCGCAGCTTTGACCTTGGAGTCTGAGAGGGCTATGTGGGCCTTCTCCGGCAGCTTGGATGAGACGGATGATTGCGGAGGCTTGTCTTTAAGACGTACCTTCAGAGGTGCCTCAACTGCGCCTTCAGTGATTGGTGCCTTCTCCTGTAGTTTCGCCACAAGGGGAACCGATGTTTGAGGCGGCTTTCCCTTGAGCCGTATCTTCAAGGGAGCTTCAGTAGGTGTTCTACCTAGAGCAGTTGGTGCTTTTCCAGGTAGCTTGATGGTCATGGGAGGCAGCATCTGAGGTGGTTTCCCTTTAAGTCAAATTTTCAAAGGAGCGTCGGAAATAATCTCTGGCTCCATATCCGGCTCTGCCGTCATTTATGCTTCATCGTCAGCATCATTGGCTTCCCCTTCGTCGGGCGACTTGTACAGGGTAGAAGCAGTGAAGTAGGCTTCGACCCCCTTGAAAGGGTCAATGTCCACGAACTCTGTCCGGATGATGTCGTTGGTGGATACGTACTTCATACATTTGTGGAGTGTAGATGGCACCACCATGTACTCATACAGCCACGGACGACCCAGTAGGAGGTTGTAGTTGACATCGGCGTCCACGACATAGCAAGTCACCTCTGTTCTGGGGTTACCAATATGACACTTCGGCCGTATTTTGCCCAGCGGCTCGCTTTTGCTATCATTGAAGCCGTTGATTGTAGTGTTGGAAGGTGCCAGACGGTACATTGGGATCCCCAATGTTGAGAATAACATCTTTGGGATGATGCTGAGGGAAGACCCTGGATCGATCTGAATCCGCTTTACCTTGACGGAATCGACATACCCTGTATAATACAGTGGCCTGTTGTGTCGGTTGTGCTTGAGTAACATGTCTTATTGGGTGAAGATTATGTTGGAGATAACTTCATCCGTACAATGGCAGTGCGCACATGTGGTCGGTGTATCTTCAGGCTGCTTTACCTGACTGATAAAGGACTCAGCATCCTTCAAGGCTTCACAGAGAGCTTCACAATTGTCCTTAGAAAGACGAAGAAGCTCAAACAGGGATAGGCAGGCAGGAGTACTAGCAAGTTGTGCCAGTATGTCGAAGTTGTAGGGCTTGGCTAGCCCCGAAGCATTCCCCTTCCGCAAAGGCTTATCGAAACGGGCCTCTACATGCTTCTATTTATTGGCCGCTAGAAGCTTGGATGGACCTCCTTCTTCGGAAGCAGGGGCAGTGCATGGAGGCACCACCTCAACGGCAGCTTCATCGGGTTGGACGTTTAGCTGCGAACGGGTTTATACAGGAAGAGCCTCTTCTGTAGAGGAAGAGACCATACGGCAAGACTTGATCTTCCTGTCCTTAGTTTTGGAGGCATAGCGTACCTCCGGTTGAGTAACCTCGGAGACGAGATCGGGGTGAACCCATAAGATCTCTTCCCGAGATATGGTAAGTGGGATGAGTCCACTCACGTTGTCACGAGTAGGTGGTAGATTGACCACCTCCATTGTCGCCTTTGGGATGGGGATGACGCCATCTTATGCTGTGGTTGGCGGCAAGTTGCTAAATTGGAGTGACACCAGGTTAGCTGAGACCGTTTTCTCCTCGTAGTCGACGGAGATGACATCCGTATTGATCATACGCTGGATGTAGTTTTTGAGGATGTAGCAGTCCTTAGTTGGATGTCCGACAAATCGATGGTAGTGACAGTACCTCGGATTGTCCACTCTCCCAACCTCGTCAGGACGCTTCGGGTCCGGCAACTTGATCTTGTCACCCAGCTTCAATATCTCGAAGAGTTGCAGGGTATCTTCATGTAAAACCCCTCAAATTTTTACATTTTATGTTATTAATTTTTTTTTATTTACTTAATTATTAAATAGATGTTATTTAATTCATTATTAATTATTTATATAGTTAGATATATATATGTGTATATATATATATATATATATATATGCAAGTGTTTGTGTGTGCATTGTATTAGGAACTCCCTAAACCTTAATCCTAGTCTAGAAACCCTAGAATATGAAAAATTCCATATTCTAATTAATTAGTTATTGTTGTTTATTAATAGATAATTTATTTTAGTTATTATTAATAGATATGATTATCTATATATACTAACTTAGAACCCTAGAATCCTATATATATATATATATATAGCCTTCTTTAACCAAGTTCCTCATAACCCTAACCCTAGAGTTTTGTCTCCAAGCCGCCCCCTCCTGACCTCGCCTTCCCCTCGCCTACCTCCTCCCTCAACCCGAGACTCCTCGCCGACGTACGGAGGAGCACGAGGCCGGACGGGACTGCGGCTGCTGCGAGCAGCAGAATCGGCGATCCCGGCGACCACCGGCTGTTCCAGGCGCAGCCACCGCACCCAGACGGCGGAGCCACCCCCCTGCGGCGTGGCCAGGTAGCCCTCGAACCCCCCACGTGGCGCTGCCACGTGGAAAACCCCCTTGCATGCGTAAAACCTAGTTTTAGGGTTTTTAATCCAATTAATTCAGTTTTTATGATTAATTATTGTCTAATTATTGGTAATTAATTAGATCTAATTAAAGGGGATCAATAGTAATTAAGTATAGGATCTACATTAAATTTTGTGTGAATTAATATTATTTATTAGTATTTATTATTATTTATTTATGAATTTTTTGTGACGTTAATTAATTAATTGTATTTACTGTTTTAATCAGTAATTAATAATTTTATTGTTAATTAAATAAAACTTTGTAGACGAAAAAGTTCGTAAAATTAATGTAGTATTTAATAATAATTTTTCCAGAAATTATAGAATTTTATTAGTAATTATTTTATATTAAAACCGAGAACTTTAGATTTTTTAATTTAATTCCAACTACTGTTTTTAATTTATATTATTTAATTGGTTGTTAATTAAATAATATATATTATTTAGAAAATGTTTGTAAAAATATACTTTACTGTATAAAAATAATTCCAGTATTTAATTATATTTATTTATATTTATTTAGATTTTAGTAAGGTAATTTTGATTTACTAGGTATATTATATGATTAATTGATATTAATTATATAATTATTTGTAAATTGGTAAATGTTAGGGTTTCTGTTGTAAATATTTAATTAAATTATTTTGGGAATTATTTTAGGTATTTTATAATTATTTACTAATTTTTAGGAATTAAAAGTAATTTCTAGAATTGTTTTAGAATTATTTATTAAGTTGTTTAACAATTATTTATTAAATTAAATAATTATTAATTATGTGTTATTATCGTGTGGAATAGTGAATTTAGATTTAATGGTTAAATTTAGGGTTATAGTGAATTTTCAGGATTTATTTCGAATTATTATGTATTCATTGTTATTATTTAATTATTTATTTAATAACTAGTTTTAATAGTAATAAATTCATTTCTGTGAAAATATATATATAATATATATTTATTATTCTGATATTATTTAGTTTATTAATAAAATAGACTAAAAATAATTTTTTCAGGATTTTTACTATTTTTGTTAGTATTATTAGGAATTGTGTATACCTGTGTGTATTAAATTGGTTGGTTAATTATTTATAATTAATTAATTAATTAATTATTAAATATTTGGTTATATATAAATTTCAGAATATAAATTGCATGATAATAAGTATATTTTACATACTTATTATTGTTCATAAATATTGTTACTAGTTAGCTAGTAATAATAGATTAATTTAAATTATAGATTACTTAGCAATTAAATAAATTGTTTAATATGTTTAATTAGTAATTAATTAGAGATAAATTTTGTTTAGGATTATTTGCTTCTCGGGACTCGGACTCTACTTTGGACCCGGATACTCAGTTGCTGGGCACAGACAAGTACACCTTGCTTGACATTTACTATGCAGTATTTACATTTGACCAGTTATTACTATTGTGTGCACTCGTCTCCATTGAAGACTACCTTGTATAGAGTTAGTATAAACTTGAACCCGTCTCAGACACGTATCACATATGAGTGAGTTGAGTGCAGAGGTTCTGTGTTGACTGGCCCTTAACATATGATCTTGAGTCTGTTAGCAGTTTGGTTTAGTTACATTATATTTACTATGACGTCTTGCATATTGTTCGTACCGCGTATACGACACGAGTACATTGGGTGGGGAGAGTCTACTAGTGGTGTATGAGAATTTCTGTTTCCAATATACGCTGGATGCTCGTAGCCCCTCGTTTCTCAAACTGTAGAACGCTTGGTGGCAGTTTCTTCTTCTTCTCCCCCTCTCATGTGCCATTAGAGATGTCTCGAAAGCATTTACACATAGATGGTTAGAACACCTTTATTGCTTACCTTGTATTTCCTATCCTTGTATGGTTAGGGAAATACTTGGTTGCATACTTTATAGTTACTTTTACATTACTGCTCAGTATTATCATGCATGTTGATTTCCTGTGTACTTGTTATGTCCCTCTGAGGACCTGGTATCTTTTCCAGAGCTTGATGAGAACTTATTCCCGGCTGATTACGGAGTAGAGGGACTTGTTGACGACGACTTTGAGGTGGAGCCGCAGCCTTGATCCTCTGGAGGCTAGCTACATCTTCAGACGTGGATTTCATTTCCAGTATTCCGTTTATTTCTATTTACTACTCCATTTCATTCCATTTGTACTCATTTACTTATTTAGTGGACTGTTCTCCTCTAGTCATAGTTGACATTTGGACTCTGTGGTACTGATGAATTTCTATTCAGTTATCTCTTACTTTATTTCATGGATGAGACTAGTTTACCTGCCTGTGATGTTACTTTATTAGTTTTACTTCAGCGTACTACGATCATATCATAATCCATTAAATTGGGTTTAGCTATGCTTGATTGTACAGCTGGCATGCCACGTGTTCCCAATCTGATTATTTGGAACAGGGGTGTGACATATTTTTAGTGGTGGCCCATACAGGTCAGAAATTTGTTTGGTTACGTTACTGTACTGAACAAGCCTGCAAATTAGGTTTAGAATATTAGGTCTCATCCATACTTGACTATATCATTCTTGATTATCCTTGAACAAATTCTTTTGCATCTCGTTTGTTTCCGTCCTATTCTCAATTCCTTCTATCTTATCTCTGCAGAATCATGAATCTAAAGAGTGGACGTACCGCTGCCGGTAGAGACAACCAGTCATCTAGTACGGATGATCAGTCCGTAAGGGTAGTTCCAACCCACCCTTTTGCTACCAGGGCAGACGTCTCAGCCAGTTGGTGCACAACCGACTGGGGTACCTCCTCCTCCCCCGCAGTACCCTTAGACATCATATGGAGTGCCCCCTACTATGCCTCAAGACAGTCAGGCACAGATGTTTCAGTTCATGCACATGATGATGCAAGAACAGAGACAGCAAGCAGCGGAGCAGAGGCAAGAAGCAGCTGAGCAAAGACGGGAAGCTGCTGAGATGAGACAGGGATTCTTGACAGCTATGGAGAGGATGACAGCACCAGCACCTGCACCAGTTCCGACACTAGCTCCCGTAAGACCAGCACGGGTAGGTTCAGTGAAGGACTACGTGCTGATGAACCCCAAACCTTATTTGGGAAATGAGAGTCCGGAGGATACTACTACTTGGATCACCAGCACCAAGAAGCTATTGCAGGCATCTCAGTTGCCTGAGGATTTATGGATGACTGGCGTAAGAACTCAGCTGGAGGGGAATGCCCATCACTAGTAGGATTGTATGGAGCGTCAGTTGGGTACTCGTCATTTGTAGGAACAATTCCTGGAGTTTTTTTGATAAGAAGTACTTCCCTACTACTGTGAAGAATGCCTTATATAACCAATTCCTACACCTGGAGCAAGGGAATAAGACTGTTGACGAGTATGACTCGGAGTTCAGTCGACTCAGCAAATATGGGGAGGTACTGATACCTAATGATCTGGAGAAGGCCAAGAGATTTCACAACGGGCTGAGGCAGGAGCTACAGCATTATACCAGCTCCCAGTCCCGAATCTTTTATGCTGAGTTGCTGACGGAGGCCAGGATTCATGAGACAATTAGCAAGGGGAAGCTGAACCAGCAGAAGAACCAGCCAGTGCAGACGAAGATGCAGCAAGGAGGTCCTATCAAGAGACCTATGGAACATTACCAGCATCAGCAGAAGACTGGACCCTACCAGTCTAAGGAGCTTCCGACTTGCCATTTCTGTGGCAGGAAGGGACACTTACAGAGAGAGTGCAGAAGGATGTTGGGTACTTGCTTAGCTTGTGGATCGAGCCAGCATCAGGCTCGAGATTGCCCAATTCGGGGAGCCATTGTGCCAGCTGGAGGACAGAAGCCACCAGCACCAGGAGGTCAGCAGAGAGGACCTATATTCACTTCATAGTCAGCACAATTTGAGAAAGCCAAGCAGCAGACAGGAAATATGAAGCAAGGTCAGATTTTTGCTCTCACTCAGGGGAAAGATGGAACTGAAGGTGAGGCTATCACAGGTACTATTCTAGTAGGTTCATTGCCTGCTACAGTATTATTTGATTCTGGTGCCACCCTATCATTTATATCATCTAAATTTGTAGCCGTGCATAAGATAGCTACTTCTACAATGCCTAAGAGTTGGAAAATTATTACTGGTGGAGGTATAGTACCTGTGACTAGTACATGTAGAACCTGTTCGGTCGTCATTTGTGGCCGGAAGATGAGAGCTCGACTTTTGGTATTTCCTATGCCAAATTTTGACGTAGTATTGGGTATGGATTGGCTTAGTCAATATCATGCGATATTGGACTGCCACAGGGGTTGTGCTATATTTAGACCGCCAGGCCAGCCATAGTTTGAATTTCAGAGAGGAAGCATTGAGAAGGGAGTATCTCAGTATCATGGAGCTTGCATGGCAATGGAGGTTGCCCCGCCACCGATCATTGATGAGTTTTCTGATGTCTTTTCCGATGATCTGCCGGGTCTACCACCCAATAGAGAGGTTGAGTTCACCATTGAGCTCATACCAGGAGCGGCACCAATCTTTTCAAATGTTTATCGACTGGAAAAGAAGGAGCTGGATGAGATGAAGGTGCAGCTGCAGGAGTTGCAAGACAAGGGATTTATCAGACCAAGTGCATCACCTTGGGGATCCCCGGTCTTGTTTGTGCCAAAGAAAGATGGAACAGTTCGTATGTGCATTGATTATAGGGCTCTTAATGCTGTGATGATCAAGAACAAGTATCCCCTGCCCAGAATTGATGATCTATTTAACCAGCTGACAGGAGCCCAGGTGTTCTCGAAGATTGATCTGAGGTCGGGATACCATCAAGTGAAAGTTCGAAAAGAAGACATCCAGAAGACGGCATTCAGGACTCGGTATGGTCATTACGAGTTCTTAGTAATGCCCTTTGGTTTGACAAATGCATCGACTGTGTTCATGAATTTAATGAACAGAGTATTCCATGAATATCTTGATAAGTTTGTCGTAGTATTCATCGACGACATTTTGGTGTATTCAAAGAACCATGAAGAGCATGAGGATCACTTGAGGAAGGTGCTGGAGATCTTGAGGCATCAAAAGCTGTATGCAAAGCTGAGTAGGTGTGATTTTCTTCGAGATCATGTTTCATTTCTTGGACATATTATCTCAGGGAAAGGCATAGAAGTGGATCCGACGAAGATATCAGCAGTGGAGTCGTGGCCAACCCCAACTGATGTTTCAGAGGTACGAAGTTTTCTTGGACTTGCCGGATAATACCGGAGGTTCGTAGAGAATTTTGCAAGAATTGCGGAGCCTATGACGAAGTTGACTCGCAAGGATCAGAAGTTCGAGTGGACGGAAGAGTGCCGAGCTGCTTTTGATGATTTGAAGAAGCGCCTTACTACTGCACCAGTCTTGACCATTCCATCAGGATCAGAAGGTTTTGTCATCTATAGCGATGCTTCTGGGAAGGGATTAGGATGCGTCTTGATGCAGCATGGGAAGGTAGTTGCATATGGTTCACGGCAGTTGAGGACCCACGAGAAGAATTATCCCACGCACGACTTAGAGCTTGCGGCCGTGATATTTGCCTTGAAGCTTTGGAGGCATTATCTGTATGGAGAAACAGTGGAGGTATACGCAGATCATAAGAGTCTCAAGTATGTCTATACTCAGAAGGATTTAAATTTGAGACAAAGACGTTGGCTCGAGTTGATGGCAGATTTTGATATTGAGTTACAGTACCATCCAGGGAAGGCGAATTCAGTAGCAGATGCATTGAGCCAAAGGCCTATGGTACACTTCCTGACATCACAAAAAGAGTTGCTATATGACTTGGAAAAGATGGGCATCGAAGTTGTTAGGCCTGGAGGAGTTGCAAAGATGATGAACCTTCAGGTTCAATCTTCATTAGTAGAGCGGATCAAGGCGACCTTACCAACAGATGCCAGATATCTGAGGCTTCGACAGAGGACAGAGCAAGGACTGCAGACTGGATTGAGGATTCACGAAGATGGGACCTTGAGGTGCGGAGATCGCCTCTATGTTCCTAATGGAGAGATCAGGCATGAGCTGATGACAGGGGCTCATAGCTCAATCTATTCTATTCATCCAGGAGGTACGAAGATGTACAGGGACCTGAGACAGCACTACTGGTGGCATGGAATAAAGCGTGAGATAGCACGGTTCGTAGCAAAGTGCTTGGTGTGTCAGCTAGTCAAGGCTGAACATCAGAGGTCTGCAGGATTATTGCAACCGCTTCCCATACCTGAGTGGAAGTGGGAGCACATCACTATGGATTTCGTTACGAGAATTCCAAGAAGCGCAGCTGGACGAGATGCAGTTTGGGTAATTGTGGACAGATTATCGAAGTTTGCTCATTTCATACCATTACGAGTGGGGCAATCTACAGAGGTATTGGCAGATTTATATATGAAGGAGATAGTGCGATTACATGGAGTACCAGTTAGTATAGTCTCCGATCGAGATTCGAGATTCACATCGTACTTCTGGAAGAGCATGCAGGAAAGTCTGGGCACAAGACTGAAGTTCAGCACTGCTTATCACCCCCAGACGGACGGACAGTCAGAGTGTACCATCCAGACGCTGGAGGACATGTTGAGAGCTTGCATATTGGATTTTGGAGGATCCTGGAAGGATCACTTGCATTTGGTAGAGTTCTCTTACAACAACAGCTACCAGGCAAGTATCCAGATGGCCCCTTTCGAGGCATTGTACGGAAGGAAGTATCGATCGCCAGCATGTTAGGGTGATGTAGGCGAGAGACAGATATTGGGACCAGAGTTAGTGACTCGTACAGTGGATATAGTCAAAAAGATTCAGGGGCATCTACGAGCAGCTCAGGACCGGCAGAAACAGTGGGCAGACACTCATAGGCGACCTCTTGAGTTCAAGGAAGGAGATCATGTGTTCTTGAGAATCTCCCCGACTAGAGGTACAATCAGATTTATAGTCAGAGGAAAGCTCAGCCTAAGGTACATCGGACCATTCGATGTGTTGGAGAAAGTTAGCGAGGTTGAATACAGATTGGCACTGCCGTAGTCATTGGAAGGCGTTCATGACGTATTTCATGTCTCCCAGTTGAGGAAGTATGTGGCAGACCCTAACCACATACTTGATCATTCAGAGATCACCGTGGGACCGACTTTGTCCTACGAGGGGCAGCCTGTGGAGATCCTAGACCGCAGAGAGAAAGTATTGAAGGGGAAGACCATTCGACTAGTCTGAATTGCGTGGAAGCACCATTCACCGGACGAATCGACGTGGGAGCGGGAAGATTCTATTCTGGAGCGTTATCCATACCTTCGTGAGGCGTCTGGTATGATTTAATTCTGCAATTATTCACTCTCTAGATTATGTTTAATTTAGTCTGTAAAATTTCCTAGATTTAGAAATATGATTGTGTGTTTTCTTTTAATCCTAGCTTCTTTTTAATTTCGGGGATGAAATTCTAATAAGTTGGGTAGAATGTAAAACCCCTCAAATTTTTACATTTTACGTTATTAATTTTTTTATTTTATTTACTTAATTATTAAATAGATGTTATTTAATTCATTATTAATTATTTATATAGTTAGATATATATATGTGTATATATATATATATATATATATATATGCAAGTGTTTGTGTGTGCATTGTATTAGGAACTCCCTAAACCTTAATCCTAGTCTAGAAACTCTAGAATATAGAAAATTCCATATTCTAATTAATTAGTTATTGTTGTTTATTAATAGATAATTTATTTTAGTTATTATTAATAGATATGATTATCTATATATACTAACTTAGAACCCTAGAATCCTATATATATATATATATATATATATATATATATATATATATATATATATATATATATATATAGCCTTCTTTAACGAAGTTCCTCAAAACCCTAACCCTAGAGTTTTGTCTCCAAGCCGCCCCCCCTGACCTCGCCTTCCCCTCGCCTACCTCATCCCTCAACCCGAGACTCCTCGCCGACGTACGGAGGAGCACGAGGCCGGACGGGACTGCGGCTGCTGCGAGCAGCAGAACCGGCGATCCCGGCGACCACCGGCCGTTCCAGGCGCAGCCACCGCACCCAGACAGCGGAGCCACCCCCCTGCGGCATGGCAAGGTAGCCCTCGACCCTCCCACGTGGCGCTGCCACGTGGAAAACCCCCTTGCATGCGTAAAACCTAGTTTTAGGGTTTTTAATCCAATTAATTCAGTTTTTATGATTAATTATTGTCTAATTATTGGTAATTAATTAGATCTAATTAAAGGGGATCAATAGTAATTAAGTATAGGATCTACATTAAATTTTGTGTTAATTAATATTATTTATTAGTATTTATTATTATTTATTTATGAATTTTATATGCCGTTAATTAATTAATTGTATTTACTATTTTAATCAGTAATTAATAATTTTATTATTAATTAAATAAAACTTTGTAGATGAAAAAGTTCGTAAAATTAATGTAGTATTTAATAATAATTTTTCCAGAAATTATAGAATTTTATTAGTAATTATTTCATATTAAAACCGAGAACTTTAGATTTTTTAAATTAATTCCAATTACTGTTTTTAATTTATATTATTTAATTGGTTGTTTATTAAATAATATATATTATATAGAAAATGTTTGTAAAAATATACTTTACTGTATAAAAATAATTCCAGTATTTAATTATATTTATTTATATTTATTTAGATTTTAGTAAGGTAATTTTGATTTACTAGGTATATTATATGATTAATTGATATTAATTATATAATTATTTATAAATTGGTAAATGTTAGGGTTTCTGTTGTAAATAGTTAATTAAATTATTTTGGGAATTATTTTAGGTATTTTATAATTATTTACTAATTTTTAGGAATTAAAAGTAATTTCTAGAATTGTTTTAGAATTATTTATTAAGTTGTTTAATAATTATTTATAAAATTAAATAATTAATAATTTTGTGTTATTACCGTGTGGAATAGTGAATTTAGATTTAATGGTTCAATTTATGGTTATAGTGAATTTTCAGGATTTATTTTGAATTATTATGTATTCATTGTTATTATTTAATTATTTATTTAATAACTAGTTTTAATAGTAATAAATTCATTTCTGTGAAAATATATATATAATATATTTTAATTATTCTGATATTATTTATATTATTAATAAAATAGACTAAAAATGATTTTTTCAGGATTTTTACTATTTTTGTTAGTATTATTAGGAATTGTGTATACCTGTGTGTATTAAATTGGTTGGTTAATTATTTATAATTAATTAATTAATTAATTATTAAATATTTGGTTATATATAAATTTCAGAATATAAATTGCATGATAATAAGTATATTTTACATACTTATTATTGTTCATAAATATTGTTACTAGTTAGCTAGTAATAATAGATTAATTTAAATTATAGATTACTTAGCAATTAAATAAATTATTTAATTTGTTTAATTAGTAATTAATTAGAGATAAATTTTGTTTAGGATTATTTGCTTCTCGGGACTCGGACTCTACTTTGGACCCGGATACTCAGTTGCTGGACACAGGCAAGTACACCTTGCTTGACATTTACTATGCAGTATTTACATTTGACCAATTATTACTATTGTGTGCACTCGTCTCCATTGAAGACTACCTTGTATAGAGTTAGTATAAACTTGACACCGTCTCAGACACGTATCACATATGAGTGAGTTGAGTGCAGAGGTTCTGTGTTGACTGGCCCTTAACATATGATCTTGAGTCTGTTAGCAGTTTGGTTTAGTTACATTATATTTACTATGACGTCTTGCATATTGTTCGTACCGCATATACGGTATGAGTACATTGGGTGGGGAGAGTCTACTAGTGGTGTATGAAAATTTCTGTTTCCAATGTACGCTGGATGCTCGTAGCCCCTCGTTTCTCAAACTGTAGAACGCTTGGTGGCAGTTTCTTCTTCTTCTCCCCCTCTCATGTGCCATTAGAGATGTCTCGAAAGCATTTACACATAGATGGTTAGGACAACTTTATTGCTTACCTTGTATTTCCTGTCCTTGTATGGTTAGGGAAATACTTGGTTGCATACTTTATAGTTACTTTTACATTACTACTCAGTATTATCATGCATGTCGATTTCCTGTGTATTTGTTATGTCTCTCTGAGGACCTGGTATCTTTTCCAGAGCTTGACGAGCACTTATTCCCGGCTGATTACGGTGTAGAGGGACTTGTTGACGACGACTTTGAGGTGGAGCCGCAGCTTTGATCCTCTGGAGGCTAGCTATATCTTCAGACGTGGGTTTCATTTCCAATATTCTATTTATTTCTATTTACTACTCCATTTCATTCTAGTTGTACTCATTTACTTATTTAGTGGACTGTTCTCCTCTAGTCATAGTTGACATTTGGACTCTGTGGCACTGATGAATTTCTATTCAGTTATCTCTTACTTTATTTCATGGATGAGACTAGTTTACCTGCCTGTGATATTACTTTATTAGTTTTACTTCAGCGTACTACGATCATATCATAGTCCATTAAATTGGGTTTAGCTATGCTTGATTGTACAGCTGGCATGCCACGTGTTCCCAATCCGATTATTTGGAACTGGGGCATGACAGTTCATCGTTGAAAGAATAAACCTCCTTTGGCCTTGGTGTAAGTGGAGGTTTCTGAGTGGGTGCTGATGCACCTTTGGAGGCATTGACAGTCAATGCCTACTTCCCCTTCGTCTCTCGTCCAGGGTTGTTGGCTGCAGGCCGTTTTCCCTTATCCTCAAAGGCAGGGAAACTGACCACCAGAAGACAAGCATTGGATGCCTTCTTTTCTGCTGCTTCGGCCTCGATGATCAAGAAACTCTAGTCGGGAGGAGGAGTGGAGTTGAGCCAAAGTTTGATCGCAGGCAACATGTTCATGTTGTAGGAGGAGAGGACTGCATGTTCTGGCATGCCTAGGGGCAGTCTGAAGCAGGCCTGTCGGAACCGTTCGATGAATGCTCGAACTGTTTCCTTCTCCTTCTGACGTATCTCTATGAGGGACGCCATTGTCATATCCTTCCCTCCATCGTAGAAACGACCGAGGAAGAGATGCGTCAAGTCGTCGAAGGAAGATATGGAGTTGTCGGAGAGACTGCAGTACCAGTCGTAAGCCACTCCTTTCAATGCCCCGACAAATATGCTGGTGTACAGCACGTCTTCTTTCAGGAGATGTCCCGTTTGAGACTGGAAGTACGTCAGATAGCGGCGTGGAGAGTCCTTCCCATCGTTTGGCGTCAAAGTTTGCGGTTTATACTTGGGAGGATAAACCACTTTGTTCCATTCGAGGGGATATGTTTGGGGGATCCCCATCTTGTGGCGCTCCTCTTGTCTGTTCTTGGACTCAAAGCGCGCGCGCAAGTCCCTGATCATCTCCACCACGTCTTTCGTGGAGCTGGGAGTCGAGAAATGTGGTACAGCCAGGAGTTGATCATTTGATGGCTCCGACGTCCGAGGTGCTTCACGGTGATCTGTATCCAAGGATACCGATTGAAGGGGTACACTTGATTCTCCATTGGCCCCTAGGTCAGGACCGGTAGATGGTGCTCTGGCCAAAGCTGACCGTATCTCAAATACTGCTTGAGTCAGTATTTTTATGGAGGCAGAGAGGGTTTTGAGTCCTCCCTCCAAGGTATCCATGCGCTGGACGAGGTCTGCTGGCAGCGCATCTGGCTCGGCATCACCCTCAGTCATGTATACTGTCATGACACGGCTGTAAGTGGATGGATCGGTTGAGGCTTTACTTTCGGCCTCACTCTCCTGTAGGCGAGTTGCCTCTCCTGGAGCTTCATCTTGGCTACCCCCAGCTATGTCCTGGGGGATATCATCGCCTTCGGGAAGGACTTGGCTACCCTCATCTGTGCTCTAGAGGACGTCTTTGTCTTCAGGAGGACGATCAGCAAGGACTTGACAACCCCCAGCTATGTTCTGGAGGACGTCTTCGCCTTCAGGAGGACGATCAGTAAGGACTTGGCTACCTCCAGCTATGTTCTGGAGGACATCTTCGCCTTCAGAAGGAGGATCGACAGGGGCTTGACTATCCCCAGCTTCCTCCAAGATCTTCTTTCTCCTCCGAGTGCCTTCAAACACTCCAGAGGACGGGGCAGTCATCTTGGTTTTCCTCGGCTGGCTTTTGGATGATGACGAGGAATTACCAGTCGCCTTTCGGATTGACGAGGAGTTAGTGATTACGTTGCATGAAGCAACCATTAGTTCTGGTTCCTCTTTAATTGACACCTTCTTCCTAAGGCGACATCGGAGAGGTGTTGATGATTGCAGCCGCTAGAACACCGACTGCCTTGGTGGGACCGCTGTCTTGAACAGCAGTTGATGGTAACTAAAGCGCAGGTATGCCCTGTGAAGGGCGCATTGTGCTTGTCAGTTGACTCTCCTGGTCGGCGTTTACGAGTGATCACGTTACGCAGATCATTGGAGGAGAGTGCCACCTTCGTACCCCCATCAGGCGCATGGCAAGGCCAAGCGCCAGGGTGGTCAAGTGAATGCTGCGCCCCCTGATCCAACGCAAAACATGTGCTCAGATCAGTAGTAGGGGAACAACATTTACAGTAACTTGAACGAACCTCAGACGCACAACCAATGGAGGCACGGGAGTTCAAGACCACAGGGTTTGCCTTGCTTGACTTGGTTGCGAACACAGCAGATGCGCCCAAGTTAGACAAGGACTTTGAAGGTCGGCTCGTTTCTGGCCCAGAAGCACCCGAGTAGACCTTATACAACTTACCATCAGCAGCGGGCATGATTGTGAGCGCATGCTTCTGGTTTGCAGCCGACATAGCACGTTTGAGTCGCATGGCCCGTACTGCCTTGGACTTCTTCGTACCAGCCCGCTGGGGTACATAGTACTCAGAGTCCAAATTCTCCTCGCCACGACAGTAAGTGAGTCTGTCAAAGACAGAGGCCTTCTGTGGCACATCAGAGGTGATGCACAGGGCATTAGCTGCACCCTTGCTCCGTCGGCGCATCTTTCTTATCTGAGAAGGAGATGGCAGGAAAATATGGTCAGTACCACGCTTTTTTGAGAGATGCGCTGCACCGTTGGGCGCATCCTGGCTGCTGTGGTCGTCAGCGAGAAGGGTGGACTGTATCGGCGTATCCCCTTCAGTGGTGGTGCCAGGGGCCTTGACCTTGCACACCCAGACTTGGCGAGTCTTCTTCGACTTTGGCAGCCTCTTCGAAGGACTTGTGCTGCCTTCAGAGATGAACTCCTTATACGCCTGTTGATTGAGGCGTACGACCAGCATCTTGTGGAAGGAGCCCACCTTCACGTCGTCGGATTACGACACAACTTTCTCGGTGGAGGAGAAAGAGGTCCCTAGCAGAGTCGCCAGCTTGTTTGCCATTAAAATCTTTTGATTGCAAATTTCAATTACAAACAGAACAGTGTTATAATGTAGGACTTAGATGTAGTCCTAGGAGTACACTTTTGTTTATCTGGATCCCTGTGTCAATGGAGCGAGGGGTAATGCGTTGACTACGTTGACGATCTGACGACGGTTCTCGGTTCTCTGAAGGTCTGAGTTGCTCTGGGTGCTGGAGCTTGCGGAGAGGAAGAAGATGTTGAATGTCTGTATCTGCCTCTCTCACTGTGTATGTAGGACTCAGTCTGTCGGTATGTCTCACTATGTATTCATGGGTATAGAAAAAAGAAATGATCCCTCAATTTATAGCTTGCAGGCTGGCTGCTCATGCGCGTATAAGTAGGATGTATCGGTTTGTAGAGATGCCACATGGTGATTGCTGATGGAGACGTGCGGACGATGCGCTCTTAGGAGTTGAACCCTTCCTGTTGTCTTTGTGGGCTGCGGCTGAGCTGACACGTAGCAATGGAGAGGATCTTTTAGTTGCTGAGATCTTGGGTGATTAGCACCCCTTCATAGGCTGAATCAAGTCAAAGGACACGTGTCATAGGTCCATGTGTCACTTTCCGTTCCCAGAATACGTATTTTTAGACATATATTGCCTTAATATATATTTAATATTTATCATGTATTATTCTGTAATTAAACCCTTTTAATTTTATGTTAATTAATTTTCTGCAATTTTATTCCTGTATTTTATTTTTTGCTTTCATACTCTGCTTTAGCTTTGCTTTGGGTTCGGCTTGGATTGGATTAAGTATGTTGGTTCATCATGAACCGAAACAAACCCACCTACCACCACCCCTTCCATTTAAAGACATCCCCTTTCTCTCTCTTCATTACTTCACCATTAATCTTCTTTTTCCTCATAACTCCTCCGCCACCTACCAGCTGCCAAGGTAAGTGCCAACTTGCTTCTTGATGGATCTCCATTTTTATTGTTCCATCATCTTCCTTACTTGATCTTAAGCCTTTTTAGTACTTAGCAATTTTAATTTCCATGGTTCATTTCATGTAGATCTAAGTTTAATGCATTTTCGGATTTCTTAGGTTTTGATCTAGTAAACTTTGTTATCTTCAAGTTTTGATGGTTCCATGTTGTAGAGAATTTCGTTTTACCCAATTTTGACCTATGGAAGTCCGGATTTGGGCTTAGAACGAAGGATTTATGGAGCTTAGAAGCAATGACTTCCCATGGTTCTTTCTCTCGGAAAAGAGGAGAATAAGAACAGTGCTTGACCGCATGAGTTTTCATGCGGCAAGTCTCCCTTGGCCGCATGGGCTTAGTTAGCCGCATGGGCTTAGTCAGCCGCATAAAAACTTGATCGGCCGCTTGCCGCATAAAGATCAGCCCGAGCCGTATAGAGTTATCTGACCTAATGAGACTTATCTGCCGCATATAGGCATGCACCCATTTCAGCCGTATGGCGCTGACCATTTTCAGCCGCATGGTGCTGATCATTATCAGCCGTATGGCACCGCGTGACTCCGTAGCCACATGAGATATTTTTCAGCCGCATGGGCGCACGATTGCTTGCAGCCGCATGAATTTGAAACCCGAGCCGCATGAGGCCAGTCATCCGCAGCCGTATGAACTCCCATTGTATCTTAGCTGCATAAAGCTTATTTACATCCAGCCGCATAGACGTGTTCTTTGAGCCCTATATGAATTGTTATTCCTAGACCGCATAGATGGAGCCCGACCTGCCTAGCCGCATAAATAGGCATCTGCCTATGGCTGTCCATAATGCCCTTTTGGCTGATTCTGTCCCGAGTTGGCATTAATTAAACATAAATTATTATTTTGGCATTAATTGACATTGGTTGACATTTATCACTATTGATTGATTGACTTGGCATTTATTAACATTAATTATTATCTTGTCATTAATAAACGAGGATTGTCATCTTAATTTAATAATAGATCATGCGTTCCTAGTTGGAACTAAGAGGCTGGCTAGTCATCTTATTGAATTAAATAAATAAGACACGAACTATGGTAATCGACTGGCCGATCCCGAATATTGGCATACAGGCACATGCAGGCTTCAATTTATTTATTATTTATTTATCTTACCAAAACAGCATGTGTACTTTATGGTCAAGGCATGATTATTTCGTGGTTAGTTTTGATTGTTGCATTACGCTATGTAAGACCTACAATCTAACTGCACGGGTATCGTTGTAGAGTTGTGCATATCGTACCCCGTACGAAACTACTCATTCTGAATGACCATGATCCACGGCATGGGACTTTACTCAACGTAGAGACTATTAAGCTAAATAAAATAATGATTACATGGAGAGAATGGATTCCCGAGTTCTTATATGGCAGCCCTCTTGGGACTATTAAGTCCCCGACAGGCCGGCTGGTTCCCACAGGTACTACAAATCTGCCATACGGGCCGGGTGCAGTATCTGCTTATATTATTTAATTGTACATGGAATACTAACGACGAGCGTCCCGCTGGGACTCGTCTAAATACATGATTGGCACAATTGATTGACTGGATAGACTAGCCTTGCTTGCACATAGTAAGAACTGAGGAATCCTCTATTGCATAAATCCAGGATAACTTGGAACTCACAGTAGCAAGCCGTAGTAGTTGTATGGCCGTTTAAATTGATTTGTTTGTGTACTGTACCTACTCTGTTACCTAACTGAGATGATCAGAATGTCAGGACATGACGGGCAAACTTCTGTCCTTATTTGGTTGGGAGGTTAGTTCGAAGTGTCATGATGTTATGTGAATCCTAGTAGATAGCAGAGATCTATTATCACATTCTCTTATTACTGGCTTTATTCCTATATTGTGCTCCCTTGCGGTACTTGCTATTAGAGGTCTAACCTCACTGGTTTTGCATGGCCAGATTTAGAGCCGGTCCCCGAGGATCCAGCTTACTTCTACCTCCAAGATGGTCAATACTAGAGGAATGATCACAGGAGGATTCAAGTGGGTTCCTTACTTCCCCGCTCGTTTTGTTAAATACTTTATACTTTGTCGTTTGGCACCGACATGTTAGTCGGATTGTCTTGTACCTACTTTTGCATAATTGTAACTAAGTCAGGCTGCAGCTGATAATAATTGTATATACTTACTACATCATCTGGCTGTGTTTTGTAAAGCCAGATATCAAGAATATTTTGACTGAGCATTTGGGACGCCTTACTGCTTTATCTCACATGTTCTCTATTTCTGTTTCTTGTTTGAAAGATTGAGACAATAGATGTAGAGTGACCATAGCGAGACTTTTATGTAGTATGTACCCCCTCGTCTTATTAGACAGCATTGATCATATTATACGGTACTCATCTACCCATAATACGTAGCTGGCTGAGTCATTCCCCCGCTCTTCAGTATTCTGGTTCTGGGGCGTGACAAGGATTTAGTGGTGGCCCACGCAGGTCTGATTTCAGACTTGTGGGGTATTTTAATAGGATGTCTCAATCACACATGTCCCCCTTGATCTCATGATTCGTTGATTCTCAACTCCAGCTTGACATTCCAGTATCCCTTGACTTCATTGATCCTTCGTGTCCGGTCGTTTGATTGTTCTCTTGTCCCTTTTCTTAGGGGCACTTCATCCGTACCTGTCAGAGCTGGACAACAACAACATGGACAGCATGGACAACATGACCAGATTGGTCAGCAACAAGGGCCAGTACTAGCTCAAGAGACTATCCAGGAAGAAGTGATAGTGGAAGCAGCAGCTGGATCGCAGTATCCAGAGGTTCCATCACCGCCAACAGTTCCACCTACCCCTGTGGAAATGGACACACCGGCTCTTCTAGAGATCATGAGAGGGATAATGGCTGCTCAGCAACACCAGATATTAGCCCAGCAGCGCATGCACGCTCAGTTGCAGGAGCAGAACGTACTACTCAACCAAGGGTTACAGACAGCTTTGGAAAGAGGGACAAGACCGGATTCAGGAGCATCAACCAGATTTTGCAAGTTCAACCCCCGTCGTTTCGAGGGCACAGAAGATGCCATCTCAGCAGATGCATGGCTTAAGGATATTGAGGCTATTTTGACATCAGCTAAGGTACCGACGAAAGAACGTGTGGATCAAGTGAAGTTGTTACTTCAGGATCTCGCACGTGATTGGTGGGAATCAGAGGAAGTAGGTATCAGACGTCCTGTTGCTTGGGACAATTTCACAGCAAGGTTTAAGACAAAGTACTATGGAGTTGTGGCACAGTTTGAGCTACAACAGAAGTTTATCAACCTCAAGCAGACCGGCAAGACAGTAAATGCTTATGCAGCGGAGTTCTGCAGATTGAGTAGGTTTGCCCCAGAGATGGTAGCAACGGAGAGCCAGAGGGCTATGAGATTTCAGCAAGGGTTTCACCTCGAGCTCTTGTATTTGACAGAGGGGCACAATTACCAGACTTTTGATAAGGTATTGACGGCAACTCGAAGGCATGAGATAACCATTCAGAGGATCACGGTAAGGACTGGAGGTCAGAAAAGATCCCATAGTCAGATTGAAGGAGGAAGGGGAGTAGCACCCCGAACAACAGTACCATCCCTTGGCATTCGCATTCACGATGTGGCAATGCGAGGGCCAGCACCACCACCCAGCAGCAGCCACAACAACAGAGGAAGAATCAGCAACCCCTAGCGGGCTGCACTTATTGTGGGAAGGTAGGACACACTAGAGATGTGTGTCGGGCATTGAACGGACTGTGTTTAATATATAGAAATCCAGATTATCGGGTTACCACCTGTCCTATAAATTCGAGGTCAGAAGGACCAGTGCAGCAGTTTTCTGTTCTACCAGCACCAGGGGCAGGCCAGTATCGAAGACCAGCAGTGGCAGTGAGACCATTGGCCCAGCGTCCGTTGATGCCACAGGCTCAGATGTTTCGGCAGCAGGGACGGCTGATACAGCAACACCAGCATAGACCACCCCAGCATCATCAAGGCAGGGGCTAGCAGCAGCACCAGGCTAGGCCACAACATGGGAACCAACAAGGAGGTCGAGGGCAGGCATTCACTCTGCCCTTGGAAGAGGCATTAGCATCGGAAGATGTTGTGGCAGGTAACATTCTCGTCTCCTTATATCCCGCAGTAGCATTGTTTGATTCGGAAGCATCACATTCATTTATATCTGCATAATTTGCGATACGGCTAGGAATGGAGTTCGAGGCATTGCCAGGGAGGTTGAATATACTCACTGGCAATGGGCTCGTAGGAGTTAGTAGAGTTATTCTAGCGTGTAGCATTATAGTTTGCGGACATTCCTTACTCGCCTGGTTGATAGAGTTTTCTGTTAGAAATTTTGACGTTATCTTAGGCATGGACTGGATGAAAGACAGTCATGCGACAATAGATTGTCGTAGTGGGAGTGTATCTTTTGATATTCCAGGCATGAAGAGATTCACCTTAGTCAGATCAGAGGCAACTCAGAAAGAGCAGAGAGTAACAACGGCAATATAAGAAGTTCTAGTTCCGAAGGTAGTTGAAGAATTTCTAGACATATTTCCCGAAGAACTTCCAGGTCTACCACCGGTTAGAGATATTGAGTTCAGCATAGAATTGGCACCTGGAACTAAACCGATATCAGATCGGATTTACAGAATGGCGGATTCAGAGCAAGTCAAGGTATATCAGCACATAGAGGAACTGAAGGGGAAGAAGTTTATCCAAGCTAGCATATCGCCATGGGCAGCACCAGTGGTACTTGTGGGGAAGAATGATGGATCATCCAGATTGTGCATTGACTACAGGAAGCTTAACGCGGCAACAGTAAATAACAAGTACCCACTACCCAGGATCGACGACTTGTTTGATCAGTTGAGCAGGGCTAGAGTTTTCTCCAAGATAGATCTTCGTTCAGGGTATCATCAAGTGAGGGTTCGGAAGGAAGATATTCCCAAGACAGCATTCAGGTCAAAGTATGGGCATTATGAATTCTTAGTAATGCCGTTTGGTTTGACCAATGCTCCAGTAATATTTATGGATTTGATGAACCGCATCCTTATGCCATACTTAGATCGGTTTGTCGTTGTGTTTCTTGACGACATTCTCGTATACTCTGTTAATGAAGAGGAGCATGAAGACCACCTCAGGAAAGTATTACAGGTTCTGAGAGAGAACCAGTTGTATGCCAAGCTCAGCAAGTGTGAGTTCTGGATGGACCACATTTCATTTTTAGGTTACATCATATCAGGAGCTGGAGTAGAAGTAGATCCCAAGAAGGTAGAAGCAGTAGAGAGTTGGCTAGTACCTAAGACCGTAGCTGATGTGCAGAGTTTCTTGGGATTGGCAGGTTATTACAGAAGGTTTGTATCAGATTTTGCAAAACTTTCAGCACCCATGACCCGCTTGACACGAAAGGATGTACCATTCGTCTGGTCGGCAGAATACCAGGCATCATTTGAGAATCTAAAGCAGAAGTTGATATCAGCGCCCATTCTTACATTGCCAGTTGGACCCGGAGGTTTTACAGTATATTGTGATGCGTCAGGTAAAGGACTTGGGTGCGTCCTTATGCAACATGGGAAGGTGATAGCATACATATAGGCAACTTCGAGACCACGAGAAGAATTACCCAACTCATGATTTGGAGTTGGCAGTTGTAGTATTTGCTTTGAAGCTATGGTGGAATTACTTATATGGTGATCGAGTGGACATGTACACAGACCATAAAAGTCTGAAGTACATCTTTGCTCATAAGAAGCTGAACATGAGGCAGAGAAGATGGTTAGAGCTGATCAAGGATTATGACATGGAGCTTCAGTATCATCCAGGCAAGGCTAATATGGTAGCAGACGCTCTTAGCAGAAGAGGTGGCGCATTTGTGTTGACAACCCAGAAGCACATCTTAGAGGACCTTCAGGAGATGTGCATCGAAGTTATACTTCCAAGTGATGTAGGAGTTCTAACAAATTTACAAGTTCAATCTGACTTGGTAGACATGATCAAGGCAGCTCAGGCACAGGACCCAAGAATTCAGAAGCTTAGAGCAGAATGTGAGTCAGGACTCAGAAAGGAGATACAAATTCATGAAGACGGTACCCTTAGGTTTGGATCGTGCCTATATGTACCTAGTAGAGATATCAGACAGGAGGTTATGACAGAAGCTCACAATTTCCAGTATTCTTTACATCCTGGAGGGACCAAGATGTACCAAGATATCAAGCAGCACTTCTGGTAGAACAGAATGAATAGGGAGATAGCAAGATTCGTTTCCCGTTGCTTGATATGTCAACAAGTGAAGGCAGAGCAGCAGAGGCCAGGTGGGTTATTACAACCGCTTCCTATTCCGAAATGGAAATGGAAACACATCACAATGGACTTTATGATCGGTTTACCGAGATCACCAAGTGGTAAAGATGCTATTTGGGTGATAGTGGACCGACTTACAAAGGTAGCACACTTTCTTCCTTTCAGAGTAGGGCAATCTACAGAAAAGTTAGCAGAGTTGTATTTGCAACAGATAGTCAGACAGCATGGAGTCCCTATCAGTATTGTGTCAGACAGAGATACTCGTTTCACATCACATTTATGGAAGAGCTTACATCATAGTCTAGGCACCAAGTTAAGATTTAGCACGGCTTACCATCCACAGACGGACGGGCAATCAGAAAGGACAATTCAGACCTTAGAAGATATGTTGCGAGCTTGCACCCTAGATTTTGGAGGATCTTGGGAGAGCCACCTGTACTTAGTCGAGTTTTCATATAACAATAGTTATCAAGCCAGTATCTAGATGGCACCATTCGAAGCCCTATATGGTAAGAAGTGTAGGTCGCCACTAGCATAGGATGATATCGGGGAGAGGAAGATGTTAGGCCCGGAAATGATTGTTCAGATAGTTGAATTGGTTAAAGGAATTAGAGAGCGACTTCGAGTTGTGCAAGATCGGTATCGTCATTGGGCGGACCAGCATCGTAGGCCGTTAGAGTTTTCTGTTGGGGACCACGTGTTCCTACGGATCTCACCTACCCGTGGGGTCATTAGATTTGGCGTTCGCGGGAAGTTGAGTCCGCGATACGTAGGCCCATTTGTTATCCTTGATAGGGTAGGCGATGTTGCTTATCGTTTATCCTTTCCACCTTCGTTACGAGAGGTAGATGATGTGTTTTATGTATCTCAGTTGTGAAGGTACGTATCGAACCCAAGCCATAGCCTTGATCATTCTGAGCTGGTTGTTAGTACCAACCTGTCTTACGAGGAGCAGCCTGTGTCCATCTTGGACCGAAGAGAGAAGATACTCAAGAACCGAACAATTAACCTTGTCCGGGTTGCTTGGGGTTATCACTCATTAGGAGAGTCAACGTGGGAACGTGAGGATGATATCCGATCACGGTATCCATATCTGTTTGACTCACAAGGTTTATTTTTCCCGTATACCTTGACTGCCTTAACCCCTCATGCTAGTCACCCTATGGATAGAACTACTTGATATCATAGATTGTTAATATAGATTTGTTATCTGCTAGTTAACATTGAAGAATGATTGCTTGCTCAAGTTTTTTGTACTTAGATTAGTTTAGCTTTGATATTCCTATCCTGCTTGGATTTAAAATTTCGAGGACGGAATTTTTCTAAGGAGGATAGACTGTCACTTCCCGTTCCCAGAATACGTATTTTTAGAAATATACTGCCTTAATATATATTTAATATTTATCATGTATTATTCTGTAATTAAATTTCTTTAATTTTATGTTAATTAATTTCCTGCAATTTTATTCCTGCATTTTATTTTCTGCTTTCATACTCTGTTTAGCTTTGCTTTGGGTTCGGCTTGGATTGGATTAAGTATGTTGGTTCATCATGAACCGAAACAAGCCCACCTACCACCATACCTTCCATTTAAAGCCATCCCCTTTCTCTCTCTTCATTACTTCACCATTAATCTTCTTCTTCCTCATAACTCCTCCCCCACCTACTAGCCGCCAAGGCAAGTGCCAACTTGCTTCTTGATGGATTTCTATTTTTATTGTTCCATCATCTTCCTTACTTGATCTTAAGCCTTTTTTAGTACTTAGCAATTTCAATTTCCATGGTTCATTTCATGTAGATCTAAGTTTAATGCATTTTCGGATTTCTTTGGTTTTGATCTAGTAAACTTTGTTATCTTCAAGTTTTGATGGTTCTATGTTGTAGAGAATTTTGTTTTACCCAATTTTGACCTATGGAAGTCCAGATTTGGGCATGGAACGAAGGATTTATGGAGCTTAGAAGCAATGACTTCCCATGGTTCTTTCTCTCGGAAAAGAGAAGAAGAAGAACATTGCTTGACCGCATGAGTTTTCATGCGGCAAGTCTCCCTTGGCCGCATGGGCTTAGTTAGCCGCATGGGCTTAGTCAACCGCATAAAAATTTGATCGGCCGCTTGCCGCATAAAGATCAGCCCGAGCCGCATAGAGTTATCTGACCGCATGAGACTTATCTGCCGCATATAAGCATGTACCCATTTCAGCCGCATGGCGCTGACCATTTTCAGCTGCTTGGTGCTGATCATTCTCAGCTGCATGGTGCCGCATGACTCCGTAGCCGCATGAGATATTTCTCAGCCGCAGGGGCACGCGATTGCTTGCAGCCGCATGAATTTGAAACCCGAGCCGCATGAGGCCAGTCATCCGCAGCCGTATGAACTCCCATTGTATCTTAGCCGTATAAAGCTTATTTGTATCCAGCCGCATAGACTTGTTCTTTGAGCCCCATATGAATTGTTATTCCCAGACCGCATAGATGGAGCCCGACCTGCCTAGCCGCATAAATAGGCATCTGCCTATGGCTGCCCATAATGCCCTTTTGGCTGATTCTGTCCCGAGTTGGCATTAATTAAACATAAATTGTTATTTTGGCATTAATTGACATTAGTTGACATTTATCACCATTGATTGATAGACTTGGCATTTATTAACATTAATTATTATCTTATCATTAATAAACGAGGATTGTCATCTTAATTTAATAATAGATCATGCGTTCCTAGTTGGAACTAAGAGACTAGCTAGTCGTCTTATTGAATTAAATAAATGAGACACGAACTATGGTAATCGACTGGCCGATCCCGAATATTGGCATACAGGCACATACAGGCTTCAATTTATTTATTTATTTATTTATTTTATCAAAGCAGCATGTGTACTTTATGGTCAAGGCATGATTATTCCGTGGTTAGTTTTGATTGTTACATTACGCTATTTAAGACCTACAATCTAACCACACGGGTATCATTGTAGAGTTGTGAATATCGTACCCCGTACGAAAGTACTCATTCTGAATGACCATGATCCACGGCATGGGACTTCACTCAACGTAGAGACTATTAAGCTAAATAAAATAATGATTGCATGGAGAGAATGGATTTCCGAGTTCTTACATGGCAGCCCTCTTGGGACTATTAAGTGCCCGACAGGCCAGCTGGTTCCTACAGGTACTGCAAATCTGCCACACGGGCCGAGAGCAGTATCTGCTTATATTATTTAATTGTACATGGAATACTAACGACGAGCGTCCCGCTGGGACTCGTCTAAATACATGATTGGCGCAATTGATTGACTGGATAGACTAGCCTTGCTTGCACATAGTAAGAACTGAGGAATCCTCTATTACATAAATCCAGGATAACTTGGAACTCACAGTAGCAAGCCGTAGTAGTTGCATGGCTGTTTAAATTGATTTGTTTGTGTACTGTACCTACTCTGTTACCTAACTGAGATAATCAGAATGTCAGGACATAACGGGCCAACTTCTGTCCTTGTTTGGTTGGGAGGTTGGTTCGAAGTGTCGTGATGATATGTGAATCCTAGTAGATAGCAGAGATCTATTATCATATTCTCTTATTACCGGCTTTATTCCTATATCGTGCTCCCTTGCGGTGCTTGCTATTAGAGGTCTAACCTCTCTGGTTTTGCATGGCCAGATTTAGAGCCGGTCCCCGAGGATCCAGCTTACTTCTACCTCCAAGATGGTCAATACTAGAGGAATGATCGCAGGAGGACTCGAGTGGGTTCCTTACTTCTCCGCTCGTTTTGTTAAATACTTTATACTTTGTCGTTTGGCACCGACATGTTAGTCGGATTGTCTTGTACCTACTTTTGCATAATTATAACTAAGTCAGGCTACAGCTGATAATAATTGTGTATACTTACTACATCATCTGGCTGTGTTTTGTAAAGCCAGATATCAAGAACATTTTGACTCAGCGTTTGGGATGCCTTACTGCTTTATCTCACATGTTCTCTATTTCTGTTTCTTGTTTGAATGATTGAGACAATAGATGTGGAGTGACCATAGCGAGACTTTTATGTAGTATGCACCCCCTCTTCTTATTAGACAGTATTGATCGTATTATACGGTACTCATCTACCCGTAATACGTAGTTGGCTGAGTCATTCCCCTGCTCTCCAGTATTCTGGTTCTGGGGCGTGACACCATGGCTCAAAGATCTCGGATTTGGTGGAGAGTGATCTGATAGGATGCGCCTGGAATTAGGCACATGAGGAGACTTTGGCTTGTAACCTTTAGGAGTCATGAACCAGTCTGGGCGCACGGCTTTTGAGGCGCATGCGGGGCTTCAGTAGTGACTTGACTTCTGTCTTTAGGGATCAGAAAAAAGTTTGAGGCGCATGGCTTTTGAGGCACATGTAAATATTTGGGCGCATGGCTGCAGAGGCGCATGCGGAATGGTTGGGTGGCCACGTGGCTCTCGGCCGTCGGAGGAAAGTAATGATGATGCTAACGTCAGCGTCACTTCATTTTCTGAAAAAGCTGTCAACTGTTCAGTCCTCGGGGACTGGCTGCTGTCGTATCAGTCTTCAGTATTTAATGTTCTTTGACGGGTGATGGGTTGCAGAGTGGGCACGTCGATCTGCGTTCCACTAGGCACATGGGGGCGTATGGGGCGCATCCTTACGAGGCGCTTGGTGCTGATGGGCGCGTCTATATGATGCGCGGTCCGACCGGCACATCTGTTTGCATGATACGTCTTTATTGGTCCGACAGTTACGTTCTTCGAGTGCTTTAAATAGCTATTTTTGACTTGGTCGAATTCGAACCGTCAGGTTCATCACCATGAATGCAAATTTATTGCACGGGATTCGGAGAGCCCACCACTTGGCGCGTGGGTTAGATTTGCCCGGCCTATAAATAGTGGCAAGGAGAGAGTTTGCTTCTCGTTCTCTCACGTCCTCCCGAATGAACTTGTTTGCTCGAGCAAATTCTGTTGACGAGATGCTCCCGAGGGTGAAGATGCGACGACTTGTCTTCATTTATGCACTCGTGAAGGTGACTCTCACATCCAAAAGTCGGGGTCGAGGGCTTCTGAGGCAGGCGGAAGGTGCCTGTTGCATCCAAAGATCAGGATGCTCGAGCCTCGTCTCCGTTATGCTGGAAGAGCCGCAGATCGGAATTGCGGTACTTCCGGCTTTGGAGGCTCTTTCTTCTGTCAGAGTGGGTGTTGCCCATTCTGGTTGTGTTAAAAGCCTCCTTTTGCCGCGGATCGATTGCGGTGCTCTCCTCATCTAGCTAGGGGGTTGATTGCTCGCCCTCGTTCTGCTCAATAAATGCTCCATTAGTCGAAGCACTTGATCGGGTCGAAGTAAGGCGCATATGCTGAGACTTCATGATGCACATAACTGCGACTCTTGAAGAGATGCGCCTGACTGAGACGCCGAAGAGATGAGCCTGACTGAGACGCCGAAGAGATGTGTATGACTGAGAGCGTATGGCGGTTGCTGTGCCTGGCTGTAGATTTAGGGTTGTAGAAGTTCTCCTTTGTACAGCCTTTTTTAGACATGTAATAGACTTTTATATGAAATAAAAAATCTCCTTTTAATGTCTATGCTTTTGCTATTTGCTGTGCCAAGTACTTCATCTGAGCTTCCTGGCACATGTAGTATTAGGCGTATAGGATTTCTGTTCCTGAAATTCCATGCTTCTACACCTGCCGCTTGCCACAGTATGGTTGAGGTGATTTCCAACATCACCTTTACTCAGCAGGACATGTTGCTGAAGAACAACCGACACAATAGGCCCCTGTATTACACGGGGTGTATTGGTTCCATTAAGGTCGATCGCATCCACATCGACCACGGCTCTTCTCTTAGCATCATCCTTCGGAGTTTACTCCAAGCTTTGGGGATCCCGATGCATCGGCTGACTGCATCAAATAATACAATCAGCGACTTCAACGCTGGAAAGAGTGAGCCCCTAGGCAAGATTTGCCTGAAATGGTAAATAAGCGATCTCCAGAGAGACGTGACTTGTTACGTCATTAATGCTGATATAAACTATAACATGCTATTGGGTCGACCATGGATTCATGAATACATGATCATGCCCTCCACTCTACATCAATGCATAAAGTATGTGGCCAGCGACGGGTCTATCAAGACCGAGTTCGCTGACATTGACCCATTCTGAGAACTCGAAGCATATTGTACAGATGCTGAAGTGTACAAGTCAGTCCCATGGATGATGATACCAATGATGACAACAACGAGGCAGATACTGTACTTGAAAGCGTGGCTAAGGCAGAAGAACCATCGAGGGCTCGATTGAAGGAGAAACCTCCCAAGACGTTAGCTCCTCTCGTCATCAAGCTTCGAGGAAAGGCTCCGGCTCGGTTGCCCTTGACGATATCAGCTGCTAGCCAGGAGCCTATGCAAATAAAGCTCCTCCGGAATGCTCTAAAGACAACTCTGAAGTAGCAAGAACCTCCGACTACAGCCACCTTGGTAGTCAAGTTGAAGGGAAAACTGCCTCCACCTTCTCCCATGGCAGCCCTAGTGCTCACAGATGAAGAGTTGGTAGACTACATACATGCTAATACCGAGGTGCACTCCTTAGATGATGTAATCCCCTGGGATAAAATTTCGTATTTTATTAATAGAAAGTTAGTCTTTGAATTACTCATGTGCACACTAGAACACTAAGTATTTCTTAGACAATGCTTTGTACATGTTACAAACACAATGACAATCGCTAATCTCGCAAGCCGAGTTGTCTCTCCCCGAGGTGCCTACTTTTTGGTTCCAGCAAACAAGAAAGAGGAAGAACCCATCATTTTCGGTCGATTAGAGCATCCCCAGTGGCTAGCTCCGGCAGAACCAGAACTCGATAACGGCAAGATGCAACTCTACCGTTACACTGCCCAAGCTAAACACCTTATTCAGAAGATGGGTTACGACTTGAACAGTGACAGAGGACTAAATTATGGCAAAGGCCGACGCCTTCTTTTACGACTTTTAGCTCCAAAGGAAAAGTCTGATAATGACTACCAGCATACTCGCTGGGGGTTGGGTTACATTACACCCATAACAACTTTATAGAGCTCAGAGTCGGAGGTCCTGATGCATTCACATTCCTCCGACTCCTCAACCTGGGACTCTGATACCAGTATCGGCCAAGCCTTCAAAAGGATACTGACCGTCAATATGGTCTCTGCAGATCCCCAGTCGAGATGAAGATCAAATACTCAAATTCTTCGAGGATGAACCGTGGGCTCAACGCCTAGTATCCCAATAAGAATGGCACTTCGAACAGTGTAAACCTTCCACTGAAGATGAGGTCATCCAAGTCGAGCTGGGTGATGAGGCTTCCCCTAAGCCCACGTTCTTCAGCAAAAGCTTGACTGGAGAAGAAAAAGAATCTCTGATACAGCTTATCCAAGAGTACATCAATGTCTTTGCTTGGAGCTATAAAGACATGCCGGATTTAGACCCGCAAGTCGCCATGCAACGTCTCAACATCTTACCCGATGCTAAGCCTGCCAAATAGCAACAACGTCATTTTTGCCCCTAACTTCATGGATGCTATCGAGAAAAAAGTTGATAAACTCATAGAAAGTGGCTTCATTCGCGAGTAGCAACATCCGAATTGGGTGGTCAACATTATCCCAGTCAACAAAAAGAACGGGAATATTTAGGTCTGCATAGACTTCAGGGATCTCAACTCGGCCTGTCCGAAAGACGAGTTTTTCCTTTCGATCACCGACGTGATGATTGACAACACTTGTGGCTTCAAGCGTATGGCCTTCAAAGATGGTTTCTCAAGCTACAACCTGATCAAGATATTCCCTGAAGACGAAAATCATACTTCATTCTAGACTCCAAAAGGGATATACTATACACGGTAATGCCCTTTGGGTTGAAGAATGCGGGAGCAACATATCAGCGGGCTATGAGCACCATATTCCGCAAACACCTCCGAAAAATGTTAGAATATTATGTTGATGACATTGCCGTTAAAAGCAAGAAAAAAATCCAGCCATTTGCACAACTTGAGGATGGTGTTCGACTTGATACGGATACATCGACTAAAGATGAACCCGACCAAGTCTTTTTTGGGAGTCTCCAGTGGCAAGTTCTTGGGCTTCATCGTCACAACCAAGGGCATTCATATTGACCATGAGAAGACTAAGGCGATCTTGGACATGGCTTCCCCGAAGAATCTTCGTGAGTTTCGAGGCCAACAAGGACGCTTGGCATATATCAGAAGATTTATAAAAAATCTCTCTGGTCGATGTCAACCCTTCACCAAGCCGATGAAGAAGGGGGTTTCTTATGTCTGGACCGAAGAATGCCAGCGCACGTTCGATGATATCAAAAAGTACCTCATCAGTCCTCCAGTACTGCTAGTACCGGTCGTGGAAAGGCCCTTTCTGCTATATGTCTGGGCTATGGACCATTCTCTCGGTGCTTTACTAGCCTAGAGAAGCAACGAAGGCCACGAACAGGCAATCTACTATCTCAGCTGGACCATGATTGGGGCCGAGCATCAGTATAATCCTGTAAAGAAGGAGTATCTTGCTCTGTTCTTTGTCATCCAGAAGATGTGCCATTATGTGGCCGGACAGTCAATCCATGTCGTCTTCCGAGTTAACCCCCTCAGAGTCCTAATGACTAAGCCGGGGGCTTTAAACTCCCAATTAGCCACATGGGCGATACTCTTGACTCCTTATGACATGGTGTTCGTCCCACAAAAGGCATTCAAGGTGTAAAACCCCTAAATTTCTACTACAATTTTTTAATAAATATGGTATTAATTTTTTTGTACTTTGTATTTGTACGTCGCGTACGAATTTGTGTTTCGTAAATTTTTCTTCAAGTGCGAATAAGTACGAAGTACATATTTTTATAAAACGTTTTAATTATGTAGATGTAGAAAATATTTCAAAATAATAAACGATAAATATTTTATATTGCTTGAAGTTGTAAATACGTCGCACAGAGGATTTCCAAACTTTATTTTTATTTTAAAACGGCCATTTTATTTTATGGTACAAGTATAACTAGTAATTTATAAAAACTGTGTTTTATGTAAGTATTATTTTTGCATACGAGTGTATATATATTTGTATTTTTGAAACTAATTATTATCATTAATATATTATTTCAAAAAAGGTATATTAAATATGGGTTGATTTAATATGTAATTAATTATGGTGATTTAAGTTGGAAAAAATTATTAAGTTATTTAAATATAGTTTAAATTAGAGGTAGAATCTATCTACACTGGATTATATTTGATTGAGTTACTTTTAAATCAATTTGAATTAAATAGTGAAAAATCTACGGGGAATTAAAACTCTTCTTGGTCCTTATCTAGATAAGACTTTTGTAAACCCCCTGATTTTTCAAAATAAATATTTATGAAATTTTTGGATTTTTAAATAACTATTTATTGACTTATTATATAATTTATATTATTTTACATATATTTAGTATAGTGCTTATTAGTGAATTTAGTATAAAAATATATAAAGCTATTTTTCTAGTACATTAAGGATCTAAACTACATTATACAATTTTTCTCAAAATTTTAGGATTTATTTCATAAATTTTATTACTTTTTACATGTTACTTATATTGTACACTATTTACATAATATAGAATAAATGTCAATTTAGTATTAAATATTTCAGCTTGTATAAATCAGATTAGATAAAGGTTGTTTAAATAAATATTAACTCTATTTATTATCTATAGTAATTTTAAATAATGTTAAAGATAATTTAGATAAATATGAACTATATTTTAAGTTAATCATAATCCTAAGTCTAATAGGAAAGCATCCCTATCTATATTATATCATAACAAAGTAACTCCTATCAATTTAAATCAAATTCTATCTAATTTAGGAGGTAAATCAGAAATAAGTACCTATATATACACAATATATTCCCTTCCTATCAACCATAATTCAAAATTATTTTTAGTCCAATAGGAACTAAAAAATTCGTCATCATAATTCAGCCCCACTTTTTAGTAGCAAGAGCAACTTGGAACGACGATATCTCCTAGCTCCGAACTCCGTTTTGCCTCCAATTTTTTTAAAAGAAGCGTGTCGAGGTAAGCTTTCCAGAAACATATTTTAATAGACAAAATTAATTCTATAGATTTCTGCAAAACAGTTTGAGTATCTAGTGTCCCAAAAATAAACGTGTTTCAGTATTTTTGCGATTTTGGAAGATTCCGGAAACGAAAATACGATCCGTTTAGTTTTTAGGAAAGCTAATATGAAAACCTATGCCATATCCTAATTTCAGAATCTATTAAATAAATGTAATAGGTGCAATATTAATTATAATTAGATAATAGACTATTTTTAGCATCCGAAGTTGTTCCTACACCTTCGCCTTTGTGCGTTGTTGTTGATTCATCGCCAGGACATCATCTTACCTCACTCCGGACATTAGGCAAGATACCTTGCCATATTTACTACTTATATTTAGTCTGTATTTTTGTTATTGCATGTCACTATTTACTTATTTTCAGTTCTTTAGCTTTACCATTATTACAGTTCCTGATTTATTGCATGCTCAGTGATATTAGCATTACTTTATTTATTATCCTTTAATTGCATATAGACCTAGAGTTAAGGGACTACCATCTGTAGTGTGTTACATAAACCTTGACACAGTTGTACCACGAGTATGTGTGAGATGAATAGCATGTAGAGGTCATTGCGTGTTGGCTGATCACCCGTACACATGTGATAGGGCTAACTACTAATAGAGGCATGCTAGAGGACTTAGCAGTTAGTAGAGGTATATGATCACAGATGCAACTTAGATAGGTACATTGGGAGGGGAGAACAATACCTGACGTATGAGCTTCTTTGCACTTCCCTGATTACTTGTGCGCTTCTCCGGAGACGCAGGCTCCAGGTGCCCTCTGACGTTTCCCAAAGCGTTATGGACGTACCCCTTTTCACATGATGCCCTCTGACGATCTTCGAACGTTACGGACGTAGGCCCCTTGTGCCCTATATGGGGACTATGTCAATCCCATTTACAGCTAGGCCTCATGCGTCGAAAGGATTGTTTCTCAACTGCATGTTCACTTTAGTATGGTTAGGTAACTTTAGTCAATGTCATGTCACTCCCGTTCTATTAGTAGCTTGGGACAATATCTCATCGCGAAATAATGTTCTACCCCATATCCTTGTTGGGTTATAGGGGTAGTCCACTGTTTCGATGATGAGATATTGGATCTTGTCACGGTTGGGACTATTTTACTTTACTTGTGGCTTGTGACATTTTATATATTCAGTTTATTATCGCATATTCTTCTTGTATCTTGTTACGTCCCTCTGAGGACCCGGTGATCTCTCCAGGTGTGTGTCTTTGTGATGTTTCGTAGGTGCTCTAGCCAGGGCCATATTTTACTCTCTTCTTCCGAGGTGATTGTACTTGGATCGCCTTCGCATCGCTCGAAAAATTCATTTGTTATGTATTTCTTCTCTTTTTAGTTGGTAGTGGATTTGTCTCCGTCCAACAATTTGTAAATGATAATTCATGAGTTCATTTAATAATTCTTCCTTATTTATTTGTGGATGAGATTAGTGTCATGATTTACTGCATTTTATAGCTTATGTATATATACGATGGTTCCATATATTAGAGTTTACTTCGTTTATATACAGCTAGCATGTCGACGTACTTAGTCCTATGTATTTTGGGACTGAAACGTTACATATTTTTGTGGTGGCCCATGCAGGTCAAGTTTATCAGTTCGGTTACGTTATTGTACCGATGTGAGCCTGTAGATAAGATTAGAGTCTAGGATCTCATCCATATACTTGACATTCTTTCTTCACTCCAAACTTTGAACTCTCGTTTGCCTCCCTTGATTGCATCTTGTTTGACCCCTTTCTACCGTAAATCCTTACTTTCTCATGCTTAATATCGGTTAGGAAGATGTCTATATGAGTATATGCTCATAGGTCAAACACGTGACTAGAAGGATTACATTCACAATTAGTATACATTGAGGTCTTATTTAAGATATAGAGGCATTTATTTTTCTAAAAGTATGATCTTAAGGATTAGTTAATTCTAAGTTGGGTAGTAGCAATATTACCAACTTTGAGGACAGAGAGAATTTTATCTTGAGACTACTAGGAGTATTCACCAAAGGATTGATAGAAGATTGAGTACAATCTTTGATTTTGAAGATTTAGAAAATATTTATAATTTTTGGGTTATAGCTATTCATATCTTTTGAGGATATAAATTGATTTAAGAAAAATTTTAAATTTTGAACTATGTCATACGATCTATGGTTAATAAATTTATTTAGATTTTGAGATTAATATTTTAATTGTGAAATTTTTTTTCAAATTTTGGCGTATAATTCACGATTGATAAGATTATCTAAATCTTGAGTTTAAAGTTTGGATTTATAATATTGCGATTTTGTGGGAAATTTATTAAGAGGTATGATAAAGCTTTTTTTGAGATTGATTAGAGGAATCTAAATTTTTTAAAGTTATGATGGATGACCTCAACCGACTAGAGAATAAGAAAGTTTAGTTTGTGCATATTGGAGGGAATATATATATATATATTTATTTTGTCATACTAAGGGTTATCTTAGGGTTATTAAAGACTTGAATTATTTTTATGGTTATGCTTGAATATCGTAGTTTATGTCAAGCTTGGAAATTCAAATTGGGAACTCAAATTTTGGGATTAAATCTTATCTTGATATAGAACCAAAAAGCTGGCAAGTCCACCCTAATGAGATAGAGATACTCTACATTCCATCCATGACCAAGATAGTTGTATATACACAAGTATAGTTAGTCTTCGACCAAACCATATGACTATATCTCAATTTTGACTTACTCGACCTTTTCCCAAATCCAGATCTTTTATTGTGACCTTCTAACTGTTTGAAATTTGAAAATTAATTTAATCGTTCCTTGACTGTATCCACCTAGGAGACTATCTTCTCTCTGAAAATCATGTCCATAAATTATTTTACTAGATTCCTCAATTAATTTTATTTCATGCTTCAACTTGATCTTCTTTAATGTTTGTGCAATAATTGTCACTTCATGAACTCCCACTTTCTATTTTAGATCTTTTTGTGTCCTTTTCCGTGACTTTGATATTTGGAGTGTAATACTAGCTGTTACCTTCCAACAAATTTTATATGTAAGATCTAGACGAGCTCACCTCATGTAGGTATATCATATCCCAATCAAACACGTCCTTTGGTACTCTATTTTTATGATATGACTTTCGGATCATAAAGACTAGACTATAACCTTTACCATGATACCGATATATTTTTCGACCAAGGATAGGGACTCAATTCTTTCGATCCGATATGTGGTTTTGTTCTACTTAATTCCTTAAATGCTTAAATTTGTGCTTTATCTTGATTGCTTGACCCATTGTCCTATCACACTACTAGTTTAACTCTTGTAAGTTAGGTAGAATACCTCATGACCTAACAAACATTTGTCCTTGTGAACCATATTGATAAGTTTACTTAGACTATAGAATTCAGAGGACCCTAACTTATCTAGTCAACTAAGCCCTAGATAAGAAAATACTAGGAGGACTGCATAAGCCCAAACTTCGGGCAAGACTTAGATTTAATGGATCTTCAACTATTTAATTTTCTTCATTAGTATTCTGTACTTATACTTTGACTATCTTTGATGCTAATTTAGCCTTAGTTTTGCAAGCTTATTCTTTTATCGAGCTTGTTCATGACATATGTGTTATTGGGGACGCCCACTAATACGTTGTCTAATCAGAACCGGTGCATGATGGTCTGATCAACCTAGTGCACTTTGGTTTGCTTTTCATATATTTTTCGAAGTGGATGGAGATATAGTTAAACTTGGCCTCTAGAATTCCATCCGCGACTACCTTGGCAATTTTTTTTGAAAATTTTCAATCGTCTTTGAACCACTTATTCGTATTCGATAATATATTCTTCGAACTCTTTATTATTTTCGTCTTTAGCCTATATTAGAAAGACAAACACTCGTACTTGATATCCCCTTAGTTGACCACCATCTATTGCCAAGATATTTAACCACTGACCAACCAATGTGACTATATCCCCGTCTTCAGTTATCTTTTTCCTCTACCCTAGATTTATTATCCCAACCTTCTAATCGATCTTGAAACTTGAAAATGATTCAACATTTCTTTAACCATACCTTAAACCTAGACGACTATATTCGCCCAAGAAACCATCTCTCCTAAATGTCTAAATTATTCTCTTTGACCTACTCAATTTCTTTCTATTCTCTAATTCGTGTTATCATAATTTTATTACCTTAACTAGCGACCCTTCTTCAATTCGATAACCATGATGTATTTTGCATATATCAAAATCATGTTTGTGTCGAACATCGTTTCTTCGCCTCATCCAAAAATTTAATCGTATTTCGGTATTGATGAACTCTTTCTATCTCCCCTACCCTAGCTATTCTTAAATTTCGACGACGAAATTCTTGTTAGTTGGGTAGGATGTGAAACCCCTAAATTTCTACTAAGATTTTTTTTAATAAATATGGTATTGATTTTTTTGTACTTCGTATTTGTACGTCGCGTACGAGTTTATATTTCGTAAATTTCTCGTCAAGTGCGAATAAGTACGAAGTACATATTTTTATAAAAAGTTTTAATTATATAGATGTAGAAAATATTTCAAAATAATAAAGAATAAATATTTTATATTGCTTGAAGTTGTAAATACGTCGCGCCGATGATTGTCAAACTTTATTTTTATTTAAAAAAGGTCATTTTATTTTATGGTACAAGTATAACTAGTAATTTATAAAAACTGTGTTTTATGGAAGTATTATTTTTGCATGTGAGTGTATATATATTTGTATTTTCAAAATTAATTATTATCATTAATATATTATTTTAAAAAAGGTATATTAAATATGGGTTGATGTAAAACCCCTAAATTTCTACTTTTTTTGTACTGATATTTTTTTTGTATTTGTACGTCGCTTAGTTGCATTGTACGTCGCGCACGAAATTTTGTTTTTGCTCGACGAGTGCGAATATGTGCGAACGAACATATTTTTAGAAAAATATTTTTCTATTTTTATAGTTTCAAAAAAATAGATATAATAATTATTCTTGCTATCGTACCAAATTTTTCTAAGTTTGCTACTTTAATTATAAAAGCCTTTCATTTATAACAGTTATTAATAATAAATAATACTCTTTGTGCATACATAAATATTTCATAATATTTTATTAGTTTTATTTTTAAATAATAATGTAATTTTCAAAATTATTATTATAAGTATTTTTAGAAAATATATTTTAAAATTATTATGGCAATTTAAATCTTTTATTAGATTTTATGGATTTGATTTAAATAGTTTAAATTTAAAGATAGAATTTATATTTAATTTGAGTTTAGATTATCTAGATTTAAATTGGAATTGGATTTGGATTGTTGTTGATTGAATTGATTTAAATTTGATTTAAATTAAATAGCGTATTATCTATTGGGGTTTTAATTGACTACTCCTTATCCAATTAGGATTCTCTCAACCCTATATATAGGGGAGCCTCCATATTGTTTTTCACCACAATTATTCTCCACAAATTATTCTCCACGAATTATTCCACAGATTTCTCCACCATAAATAGGCGTGCCTCGTGTCGGTGTTCCACCCATCCTCGTGTCAGCCGTGACGGCCTCGAGTCCGACCCCGGGTGTCTTTCCAATAGGTTATTTCTTTTTACATATACAAATATCAATCCTCGTCCAACCATCCTGGACACAAATCCAGTATCCCCCTGCCGTGTCCGACACCCCGGACACAATGACCACCTAAACGATAATCCTATTCTAATAACCAGACCCCGTCTCCTCCACGGCCACCCCCTTCGACACTACAACCACCACCTCCACCATTTCTCGTCGACTCCAAGACCACCACCCCCACCATTCCCCGTCGACTGCACCACCGTAGTTTACTCAGCCATCACCTTCATCTTTTTCGACTCCGCCACCAATACCACAACCTGACCCTCGTCTCCGCTGCACTTTTGCCGCAGCCACCACCAGCAGCATCCCAAACCAGCCCCACCAAACCGACACCACCGTGCCCGAATCTACCAAAACGAAACTGGACCATCATTCCCCCAACCTCGTCGAGACCACCATTCCGACTTCAACCAGCCCCAAAAACCCCATAACAGACACCAACCCAAACATCGACGCCACCACCGCACACCCAAACTCTGACCATCCTGACGCCACCCTGCTGTGGCAGTCATCACCCACCACCAAAACCACCACCGCCGTCCCAAAACATACCACCACCAAAGAAACAAACACAAACATGCCACCTCCACCACTAAACCACTCGCCGTGGCTACCGGCCGGATCCGTCGAGCGTCGCCTTCCTGCGCGTCCGCCTCCGCAAGTGCAGCCCCCTCGCTCTGGAGCAGCAGCGGCTCCCGCCGTCGCGTGAGCGTGCGCCACCGATGCAGCGCGGCTAGGTAATCCCCCGACCCTCTCTGCTCTCTTCCTGCTTCCCAATGTCGACTCCGGTCGACTGACCACCACGGCCAGTCCCCTACTGGATGAGCCGACCGCCGATACCTCCACCACGTTGGATGCGCCGGCTGGAACTCCAGTTCTCTCCGCGCACCTCCTTCCGTCCGCCGCGCCCAGCGCCAATCCTTCAACCGGAGACGCGTCGGTCCGCCGCTCATCTTTTCCTCCATGGTCTTCCCTCCGCTGCTCATAGCCTACGCCACCTCCGACGAGCTCGCCATCCTCTCGACCGACCACCTCCCGCTCTTCTTCTACTCCGTCTAGCAATCTCACCAACAACCGAGCGCCACCGCGGGATACGACCACTACGGGAGCGTCCAGCCGCTCGCCTCGCCAGGACTACCTTCGCGCCGAGCCGGGTCGCCAAGATCCGGCAACCCCAGTCGTTCCCGGCGCCACCTAGCTAGTCGCGACCGCACGAGCGTCGGGCAAGTGCACCGACCGATCGAACCTGCCTCCACCCTTCTTTCCTCTACTTCTCTGTTCCCCTTTCCCTCGCGCTCACTCTCTCCCCCTTTGAGTCTTTTATTTTTTTAGAAAAACCCCTACTGATGCTGTCCTTTATTCATTGTGTTTTCTTTCTCGTTTTTTTTTATTTTTTTTTTGTTTTGGTGTTTAAGTTATAAGTAGTACTACCTATTATTCTATTGCTTCCCATGTGTTTTACAGTACTAAAAAAATTATGGATGTTATATTATTAATATTTATTTATAATATCAATACTAGTAATTATTATTATTATTACTACTATTATTTTTATTATTTTGTTGTCTTGCTAATATTATTACTTGCATTATTATTATCATTTTAGAAAATTTTACAAATATTTTCTAGCTAATTTTAAACTAAATTTTTGACTCTAAAATATTTTCTCGAATTATATGTATATAAATGTATTTGACAAGTTATTGTTTTTGCCTAAATAGTCCCTTATTATTTTTGAATAAGTACTTAAATATCTTCATATATAAATTATAGTTTTTATACTTAGAAATATTATTTTCTCAAAACTTAGAGTTTTTCTCCCTAAAAAGATTTTTGGATTTTCAAGTAATTACTTTAATTATTTTACTAAATAAAACTATTTTTAAGTATTAAGAAAAGTTTTATAAAAACATATATATTATTTAACCTATTCTTTAGATATTTTCATGTCCATAACCAAGTCATTCCTTCGCAAATTCTAGCATACCTTATGTCCACCCTAACTAATTTGACCCTTTTGGACCCAATGGAACTGTCCGTGCCACCATCAGAGGTCACCTTGTGTAGTTGTTATCCGAAGTTGCAGTTCGTGCCACATTGATCATTGCAGTACACCAGGCGTCCTACCAGGCACGACACCTTTCCATTTGCTGTTTATTTATTTTAGCTCATATTTTATGCATTATTCATTATTTTCTTTATACAAAATAGACTGTGATACATGGCATAACTTGTTAGAACTTACTATTCAGTTATATTTCCTACTATGTATTATTTTTCTTACACATTAAACCTAGATTTAAGGGACCACCTTGTGTGTTGTATTCATTTGGCCTTGACACGTTGTACCACCAAGTTGTGTGTCGCACGTAGAACACGGACGTGCGTGATTGGCTGGCCACAAGTACGTATAAGCCGTGCGATAGGATTAATCGCTAATAGTATTGCATGCTAGTTTGACTTAGCGGTTATAGAGGTTTTTTGTTGTGGATACAACATAGTAGGCATTGGGCGGGAAGGACAATTCCTTAGCACATGGGCTACGATGCACTTTTCTTTGTGACCCGGAAGCTCCGCTAGAGATACGCGGTTGATGATCTACTGATTACTAACGGCCACTGGCGTTCTGCGAAACGTTATGCTCTTATTGATTGGGCCTCTGGTACCCCAAGGGGTGACCATGCCGATCCCATTTCAGCCAGGGCCCATGCTCAGGAAGAATTATTCTTAACTACATTTCACTTAGAATGGTTAGGCACGTTTATCTGTTAGGTACGAGTACTTTTGGTTTGGGTACTTGTATCTGACCGTGGCTTGGAACAATAACTTATCGCGGATTAGTTCGCCACACCTTGTCCTTGTTTGGTTGTAGGTGTGGCTTACTAATCCGATAAGAAGGTATTGAACCTTATTGGGGTCTGGATACCATATTGGATTCATAGCATGGAAAGATACGTCATCGTGAATTAGTTTACCATCTCCTGTCCTTGTTTGGTTGGGGGGATGGTACGCTAGTTCAATGGTGTGTATTGGACCATGTTATAATTCATTTAACTTATTTATTTGAGCAATTTATATTCAGTTATATTGGCATGATATTATGTGTCTTGTTACGTCCTCTGAGGACCTGGTTATCTCCCCAGCTGTGTGTTCGTGTCTTTCGCATGTATTCTAGTCCAGATCGTGGTCTTCTCCACTTAGTCGAGGATGACGTGTCTTGGATCTATCCTGCTACCTTCGTCGTTTCTTTTGTATATTATGTACCTCTTTCTTTTATTTTGCTGGTAGTGGATGTGTCTCCACCCAACATATTGTATCAAGATAATTCATTATCATTATATGATATCTTTTATTCTTTTATTTTGTGTGGATGAGATTAGTCATGGTTCTACTATATTTTACAGCTTACGTATATTTATTATACGGCTGGCATGTCTACGTTCCTAGTCCTATGTATTTTGGGACTAGGGTATTACATGTTTTTGTGGTGGCCCATGTAGGTCTAGATAAATTATAGTTAATTTATCGTACCATGCAAGCCTGCAAATAGGATTAGAAGTCTAGGATCTCATCCACATGCTTGACCACTTTCTTCGATTCAATATTCGAACTATCGTTCGACTCATCGACTGCATCTTGCTTGATTCCTTCTATCATAATTCTTATCTTCCCTTCATGTTTGCTAGAGGCTAGACAGGTGACACTATTAATTAGACATATTTCTTTTGTCCCAAAACACCATTAGTTTAATTCTTTTAAGTTGGGTAGAATGCCTTGTGACCTAGCAATCCCTTTGTCCTTGTGACTTATATTCACAAGTTTACTTAGATTCTAGAATTTAGAGGACCCTAACCCATCTAGTCAACTAAGGACTTGGACAAGAAGATTGTAGGACGACTGTATGGAGACCAAAACGGGATATGACTTAAAGACTTAAGGAATTGAACTAATTATGCTTTCTTTTCAATGTGCCTATGTTTTTACTACCTTGATTAATAATGCTAATATAGCCTAGTATTTGCAAGCTAATTCTTTATCGAGCTTGATCAAGGCATATGCTATTAAGCGGCCGCTCACTAATATATTGTCTAATCAGAACCAATACATGATGGTCTGATCAACCAAGTGCACTTTGGTTCGCTTTTATCTATCGTTCTACGTGGATGGGGACATAGCTAAACTTGCCCTCTAGAGTCTCATCCACAACTGCCTTGACAATTCTTTTGAAATTATTCGGTCGTCTTTGAACCACGTATTCGTATTCGATAATATCGTCTTCTGAACTCCTTATTGCGTTCGCCTTCACTATTTCAGAAGGACCAAGGCATTGTACGAGAACGTCCTCTAGCCTTCCTATCGATTATGACCATTAACACTTAATGTTGCTATATCTTCATTCTAAAACTACTCGGCCCTATAAAGACCTTCTAATCGCTTAATTTAGGAGTTAATCTAATTCGTTCTCTTAATCGTGCCCTCAACCTACTCTCAAGAAACCATAACTTTAAGGTCTCTAATTTATTTTCTCTTGTTACCATAATATTCTTTTTTGTCTTTTATCTTGTTTTAACTTTAACCTTTACTCATTTTCTTCTTGCGCTAACCCATGATTATCTTCGTCATTATTGAAATTACGATTTCCTAATGCATGTTTTGTTAACGTTGTGAATGATTGTTCCTCACCAATACCCTCTTGTGCCTTCTCACCCCCTACAAATTCTTAATTTTGAGGACGAAATTCTTTTAAGTTGGGTAGGATGTAAAACCCCTAAATTTCTAATTTTTTTGGTACTGATTTTTTTGTATTTGTACGTCGCGTAGTTGCATTGTACGTCACGCACAAAATTTCATTTTTACTTGACGAGTGCGAATATGTGCGAGTGTACATATTTTTAGAATTTTTTTCTATTTTTATAGTTTCAAAAAAATAGATATAATAATTACTCTTGCTATCGTACCAAATTTTTCTAAGTTTGCTATTTTAATTATAAAAGCCTTTCATTTATAACATTTATTAATAATAAATAATATTATTTGTGCATACATAAATATTTCATAATATTTTATTAGTTTTATTTTTAAATAATCATGTAATTTTCAAAATTATTATTATAAGTATTTTTTGAAAATATATTTTAAAATTATTGTGGCAATTTAAATCTTTGATTAGATTTTTTGGATTTGATTTAAATAGTTTAAATTTAAAAAAAGAATTTTTATTTAATTTGAGTTTAGATTATCTAGATTTAAATTGGAATTGGATTTGCATTGTTGTTGATTGAATTGATTTAAATTTAATTTAAATTAAATAGCGTATTATCTATTGGGGTTTTAATTGACTACTCCTTATCCAATTAGGATTCTCTCAATCCTATATATATGGGAGGCTCCATATTGTTTTTCACCACAATTATTCTCCACAAATTATTTCACAGATTTCTCCACCACAAATAGGCGTGCCTCGTGTCGGTGTTCCACCCATCCTCGTGTCAGCCGTGACGGGCTCGGGTCCGACACCGGGTGTCTTTCTAATAGGTTATTTCTTTTTACATATACAAATATCAATCCTCGTCCAACCATCCTGGGCACAAATCTAGTATCCTCCTGCCGTGTCCGACACCCCGGACACGACGACAACCTAAACGCTAATCCTATTCTAATAACCAGACCCCGTCTCCGCCACAACCACCCCCGTCGACTCCACGACCACCACCTCTACTATTCCCCGTCGACTCCAAGACCACCACCTCCACCATTCCCCGTCGACTGCACCACCGTAGTTTACTCAGCCATCACCTTGATCTTCACCGACTCTGCCACCAACACCACAGCCCGACCCTCGTCTCCGCTGCATTTCCACCGCGGCCACCACCAGCAGAATCCCATACCAGCCCCACCAAATCGGCGCCATCGCGCTCGATTCTACAAATCCAAAACCGGACCATCATTCCTCCAACCTCGTTGCGACCACCATCCCGAATTTAAGCAGTAAACCCCACAACCGACACCAACCCATACACCGGTGCCACCACCGCACACCCAAACTCCGGCCATCCCGATGCCACCCCGCTGTGGCAGTCATCACCTACCACCAAAACCACCACCGCCTTCCCAAAACATACCACCACCAAAGAAACAAACACACACACGCCACCTCCACCACCAAACCACTCACCGTGGCCGTCGGTCGGATCCGCCAAGCGCCGCCTTCCTGCGCTTCTGCCTCCGCAAGCGTAGCCCCATCGCTTCGGAGCAGCAGCGACACCTGCCGTCGGGTGAGCGCGTGCCACCGGCGCAGCGTGGTTAGGTAATCCCCCGACCCTCTCTCCTCTCTTCCTGCTTCCCAATGTCAACTCCGGTCGACTAACCACCACGGCCAGCCCCCTACTGGACGAGCTGACCGCCGACACCTCCACCACGGTAGGTGTGCCGGTTGGAACCCCAGTTCTCTTCGCACAGCTCTTTTCATTCGTCGCGTCCCGTACCAAGCCCTGAACAGGAGACGTGCCGGTCTGCCGCTCGTTTTCTCCTCCTTGGTCTTCTGTCACGACCTGCACTCGCTTTTCGGACGCGAGCATGTGAACAAGCCAGCTACGCATCAAGCGAGATCCAGCCCGACTCGAATACGTAAACGCTGTCAAGGCTATGGTATACTGCCAAATCATGGAAATCTAATCTATATCTCAAATCCACAATAAGTGTACAAAATATGAATGAACACTATGGGTCGTGGTCTGCAGCCCACTAGCATATGTGTCCGATAAGACTCCAAAGAATATAACAAGAGTCTCTAAGGTAGATCAATAAGCAGGATATCTCATGATAAGGAATGTAAAGCACGAAAGGATAACAATGTAATATCACTGACAATTACCTGAATCATGCATCACAATCATCTACCATCCCGCTCTGCTAATAACTCCATACAATCACTAAACCTGAAGAGATCATCAGGTCCTTAGGGGACATAGTAATATACATAAAAACATGCCTATCTAGCAGTTTAATCATGCATGATAATATATACAGGATATAAACAAGGAACGACACTTAACATAGCAAGTGACTATGACCAAAACTGCTAACAAGTGACTATCGACAAGTGGCTACTAACAGGTGACTATGAACTGGAATACATGAACAACTACATGTAACTGAACTGCTGGATGACCAAATAAACACGAGATCAATGGAATACCAAACCCTCGCCCCGAGTGGACTCGCAGGTTTGAACTAATCACTAACCCTCGTTCTGAGTGTGGACTCTCTGGTTAGTTCTAATTACTAACCCTCGTCCCGAATATGGACTCTCTGGTTAGTTCACGGCAAGGCACCCTCGTCCCAAGTGTGGACTCTCTGGTGCAAGTACAATATCCTCATCCCGAGTGCGGACTCACGGATGTAAACAGATCAAGACAAACACCCTCATCCCGAGTGGACCCTCTGGTGCCAAGGAAACAAACACCCTCATATCGAGTATGGACTCTCTGGTGCTACTGATCAACCCTCGTCCCGAGTGTGGACTCTCTGGTTGAGGAAAACTATACAGGGAACTAGCATTTCAACTACACGTACTCGTTCCAAGACACGAATCAGTCGAGGCACAGGTGGGACCAGGTACAACTCATGTCAAGACACAGGTAAGGACAACTCTAGCATGAACTATAATGTGAACAAGTCCAGTATAACTATACTATCAAGTCAAGCAAGATAATAAACTGGTGAACACGGTATATAGAAAATAGATAAATCAAGTCAACTAGGAAGCTAATGATAACATATAAGATCTATAGCAAATAGAGTATCTAATACAATAACAACATGGAAACTATAAACATGAAATTAAACTATAGAGGGAGGCAAGGTATCTTGCCTGCTGGTTGCATGTAGATCCAAATACATCTCATCAAACTGATAAGCCACAAGAGTCAAATCTCACAATAGTCTCCAAAAGCTGAAATAGACATTGCCAACATTCTCATAATAGTCAAATTAGCTAGAATTGCTTGTCCTTAAGTCCAATTCTGGATACAGGGGCAAAACAGTAATTTTGGGCCAAAACGGTATCCGCCGTTGGACCCGCTTTGCAACAAAAATATGCCAGAGTCAATGGTCTCTAAAGTTGTTAAAATACATGTCTATAGATTCATTTTTATGATAAAAATCCAACCGTATATCCAAAGTTGGATTCCGGCAGGCCGTGCACAAAATCGCCCATTAAATCGGACCATGGGGCCCGCAAAACGGCGATCCGATCAACTGTCTCAGAATCGGATCAAACTTGGCATACTGGACCAGAAAAATGATACGGTCCTGTTGGCGTAAGTTTTGTCTCGATTTGACGAACGTGCATAAAGTAATTAAATTTTTTGCACAGAGGCCGATACGGTAAATTTTGACGAATACGCATCAAATTCGATGTGCACACGCAACCAATTTGAATTTCGTCAAAGCGCAGATGTCCACAAAGCTGTTACGCACCTTTCGATGCTTTCGATATGTGACCACGACGCCCGGATTGGCGGGACGTACGTCGTATCGGGCAATTTTCTAGTTTTTGAAACATGTTTTTGTTGAACTTTAGAATCGAATAACTTTGAACCTACTCAATGAAATCAGGATCTATAAAAAGGGTTCTGCTCTCGTATATGTTGTCTATAATGCTATTTAATTAGATTCCTAAGTTTGTTACTGGTTCAACCGAAAATAGCCTTCCTATTCAGTATCCTCGCACCCAAATAGGGCATATTCGATACTGATTTTTGTCGAGATTCGACTCGATTTCCATAGGGTTTCAATCATCTAGGTTTTAAACAAATTGAAGGGAGGTCAAGTTGGATATATTGTGTACATACCAGAACGACTAGCTCGAAGAATGATCGAGCGATCCAGCGGAAAAATCGTTGCAAAGTCTGCCCGATGCATAGCCGCTGCTGCTGCTGTCACGACCCGCACCCTAGAGTAAGGGCACGAGAAGTGAGTATGCCCAGCCTACGCCGCAGTGTCGGCGGTAGAACGTTGTCCTAGGTCAAACATCTAACAATATAAAGGTACTTGTATAGTATATACACTCCGAATGGAGGTGACATAGCAAATACAGTCTCAATCACATCTAAGGTAGAGCATGATAAAAGATAGATAAAATATCAAATCCACAAAAAGATACCGCAGATAGAAGTCTAAGTGTCTAAGATACACAAACCCAGAAAACATATCAAATCTCAAATACAGTAATCCATAAAGTAAATACAACTCAAGACAACTAAAATAACTATCTATAAAATCTCTACTGTGTCTCCTCTAGGCTAGCAGGCAACCTCCAAGCTATCTGTAAAATTTATCAACAGGTCCAGTCAGGACAGGAGCGAGCACAATACATCTCACGCAGATCATAACAGGTTAGAAAATATAACGTGCAATAGAGTAAGATACATGAAATGCTGAAAGAAGATGTATATGAAAAACAGAAGGATATGATAATAGGAAATATCTATATATGATAAGTAAGAACTGTAAGAAATATGTGATTTAGAGTACAATATGGTTATGTAAACGGATTAGGTTATACAATAAAATGGGACTCCTTTGTACGTGGGTGTACAATGGACATATACAATTTCTTATATAATAGGATTGATCACATAACCATTTCTACACTTCCTCCCCAATCAATACACAAAGATCCAATTCAGTTACGTTACCTTATACAATGGCTTGTACAATGGCTTGTACAATAGCTTGTACAATAGAGCTCAATGTGATAATGAGAGTACAATATGCACAATGAGTGTACAATGATAAGGGTATTCAATATATACAATATGTTAGTGAAACGCACATCACAATATGTATTTAGTGAACACAAAGGAGATAACATCGCAAAAGAAGATCCATATAGTACCAATCCGTGTTACCAATGTGTCAGCATCAAGTAAATTAATCTATGGCAAGAATAGACGTTCTAGCAAGTATGAAACGGTCAGAGAATGTACTCGCCTGATAACCTGAACAGCTGATAGGTATAGAGGTCCAAACTGAAGCCACAGAGTCCTATTTAGAGCAACACAGGTCAAGACGTATACGAGAGATGATAAATGAATTGTACAATGCATCTGCATGCTATCTAGGTCAAACTAGACTAAAGTCAACACTTGGTCAACTCTAGTCAACCACACTAGTCAAATTAGGTCAACTAGGTCAAGTCCTAGCCTAAACAAGTCTAACAAGTCTCACTAGGCCTAACCAAGCCTAGGCTAGCACTCACACAATCACAAGACAATGTGAACCACAACAATGCATAATATAAAAAGGATAATATATATAAATACATACCTTCATACATACATGCATATCCACATTTACATATATATTTATATATATAGGCATATGTTACATCATGCATATTTACAAAGTTACATAGATATATACATTCATGCACATTTATATACATACTTTTATACATTATATATGTTAACATTCATTATAATGCATTATATTTTACTTATACCTTTGATTGATTCATTCATTCATATATGACATTCATTCATGCATATTACATACTTACATGCATCTATATATTATATACATTGTATATAACATGTAAAAATAGAAGGAGAAAAAAAAGGGAAAAACTGAAATGGAAAGGGAAGGAAAGGAAAATGTAATGAAAAGGGAAAACAGTGGACATATACATGCTTGCATCATATATTCTACATTACCATACATACTATCATTATATATTGTATTATATTATTTATATATTATGCATTCATATCTATCATTACATGTATATCTTGTATTCATATCTAGCATTCACTATATACTTTCATGCATACATTGTATATCTTTCTTTCATTCATGCATTGCTTATATGCATTATATTTATTGCATTCCTACATGCTTGCATTCAACAATATATATACATTAATGTAAGAAGAATATATATTATATATATATCATTTCATTCATCTAACATATCATGCATTATAAACTCTATATTCATTTAATATCCATACTACATAGGCTCATAGGTTACACAAAATGCATATATCGTATAGTCACTCTTCTACTTAAAACCAATACTGTACCAATTGGGCATTCACTAAATTCTAGGATTAAAGTATGTTGTAGCCCTTCGTGTTAGCTTTCCGAAACTTCAAACGGATCGCATTTTCGTTTCCAGAAGCTCCCGAAATCGCAAAAATACCGAAACACGTTCGTCTTTCGTACAGCTGACACTCAAATAATTCTACAGAAAGTTACAGAAAGTATTTGGCTTATTAAAATATATATTTGGAAAGCTAACTTCGATACGGTTCTTTTAAAAAAACGGAAGATAAATCGGAGTTCTAAGCTAAAAGTTATGACATTTCTAAATTGCTTTGGTTAATAAAACGTGGATGAATATTATGACGAATTTGACAAAAGAACACATATAGGCCAAGATACTTGGATACAAACATAGGTATCCAAATGAAACTCATGCTAACCATCCTAACTAAGATTAATCCACTCTCTAACCATTATAAAACTGAATTTAAATATCTATTTAAACTATTATCATACATACATACACATGGGGTGTCCTAATTTGGGATCTATCAAGTAGGATACAAGACACATATCTAAAATTCTTAAGAGAGCTCCAAATGGCCTCAAATTTGAATCTAAATGGGACACATGCATGAGGATGGATCCTACGGATTCAAAACTAATTTATATGCAAAGAAAATTGATTTAGAGGATAGATTTTACCTATTGGGAGTGGAATCCCAATGAAATCCTTTAGGACGGCTCCGATACGAAGATCCCTCAAAGTGGACACTCCTCCTTGCACTCCTCTTCCAATCCTTGGTAGCACCCTTCCCTTGGGGAATGGAAATGATTGAGGGAAGGGTTGGTGATGGAATGATTTGATTTGTAGATCAAATCAATGGGAAGGCTCTCTAAAATTAGGGAAGAACAAAAGGAAAATAAAAGAGGCAAGATTGTAATGAATGAAATGAATCATTCTCTCCTAAAGGTGGCTGCCATAAAGTGTCCATTAGGGCTAATGGGAAATGTCCTAATTGCCCCTCTCTAGTCTCATATGGTTAAGTCTAGACTAGGTTCAAGTTTGGGGTCAAAATGATCTAGTTTTGAGTCTCTAACTTAACCATTCTAACATGATAAAAATTAGTTTAATTAACTAACTTAAATGTTGGATCTTGTGAGCCATGCTTAACTTAATATTGTGTCCCATCTAGAGTTTAAGCTACCCGGGTCACATTACAAGTCGGAACGAGACGAAACTCAAATCTGACTAAATAAATCCAATAAAAACAATATTAAAAATATAAAATTTTCCCAAAATATTAAAATATAAAAAATGACCAAAATCATAATACATCAATTTAAATATTATTAAAATAATCTAAAATTCACCAATTAATCAAAATCCTAAATAATTCAAAAGTCACAAAATAACCAAAATACCCTTAGCCTAAAAAGTTGTAAATAGTCATTCTAATCACATGGTTAGGTCTCCATGGTCATGGTTAGTCTCTAGGCTCAACAGTTATAGAGTTCACTGGCTAACACATCAAAATTATAATTTACCAATTTTAAATAGTATTAAATTAATTAAAAATTCCCATAAATCATAACTCCTATTATTAAATTATAAACTTTTACAAAAGTTCAAAATTACCCTCAATTTAGAAAAGTGGGTGTTACAATCCTACCCCCCTTAGAAAAATTTTGTCCTCGAAATTAAAATGTTCATACTCCTTCTCAGTCAAACCCCCACAATCAAAGTCTCAGAACTTAAACAAATTATACGATTTAAAAGGACGACATACAGGGTCATGGCATACGGTGGTAGTGAAAGTCTCATCTAGGTATACTAGTCATGTTATACCAAAACGATCATAGGGTATCAAACATACAAGCAATTAGGGGTGTTAAACTCGAAAATATACAGAAATAACAAATCATCAAAACTGTAAGGCAGTCTACCATCTTATATAAAAAATGGTACTTATCAAAAAATAAAATAAAGATAACTACCAATTATCTATAAAGGGGTACAGAAAAAAAATCAAAATCAAAAGTTAAAGAATGAAAGTCAATTGCATTGAAATCCAATCACAATATAGGATTCTCTTAATCCTGTTAAGACTAAATTGTAAGTTCTAAAAGTTATGTAGTTCGTGTGTGTATGGGTGTATGTGGACATGTTCATATGGTTAGATAGTAGGCATGAGTGTATGTGAAATATACATGAAAGTGTATAGGAGGATTTAGATTTCAAAACAATAGCTATCAAGTTACACTACTCATGGCATATTGGTTAAACAATCTATAGTACACAACCTATTTACTCATAACATGCATGGCTAACCATATATATATATATATATATATATATATATATATATATATATAAAGAGGTAGAAATTTAGTTATGTATCTATATACATTATAACATGTATGCATAAACTCTATATATATGTCTAGAGGTAGAAATTTAGTTATGTATCTATATCCATTATAACATGTATGCATAAACTCTATATATATGTCTATAAATATATATGAACATAACATAGAGAGGAAAGGTTAGGTTTACATGGCGGCGTATACTAAGTTAGGGTGTGTTTGTCCTTGTACAGGATTATAGCTTTAGTATTGAAAGGTTAAACCCAGTTTTAGTTCAGCATTTATATACAAATCTGAAAATAAGCTAACATTTAAACCAGTGTAATATTAACATAATGCAGTTTCAGATTTTAGGGATTTGAAATATCACAACCAACTCAATGCTCCCAACACATCCTAACATGATAGAGATGAAACCTAACATACTATTCATAGATTTAGTTATACATACAGTTCAATATTACATATTAAATCTGAAATTGAACTAAACATTTGAAATCAATGTGAAAATGTTAACATGTATTCAGTTTTAGAATTTTGAAGAAATTCAAACATCAAACCAACCTAATGTTTATCACAACCTAACATGTAAGAATATGAAACCTAACATACAAGAATATGAAACCTAACATTATATCCCTATATACAACAATGTATATAGCTCAAAATATTACATTTAAAAATAGCAAATTGAACTAATCTCTTAGAATCCAGTATTAAGGGTTAATATGCACACAGTCTCAGATTTGACAAATTCAAACACAAAACTTAACCAATTTCCTTAAGAATTGAAACCCTGTATATAATATACATGTGAAGTGATGTAAATAATAACTAATAATATAAAATTTATATTTAAATTATGAATTTAAAATGGAAAAGCAAAGAACTAGTCTCTGATACTGTACTGTATTATAATATTAGGGTTTTGAGAATTTAAACATCAACAACATATTAATATTCATTTAGATAGGTTGATAATCAAAGTGTAGCATGCATACGTGTCAGACAAAGTGTCTGTGTCCACTATATATTCTCATATCCTAATATAAAAATCAAATTCTATATCAAGACCAACATTTAGATTCCTACCAAGATTGCAAAGCAGGTGATTGATGTAATCAAGATAGTTCTATTATTATTATTATTTAATACAAGAATAATAGCAAGAAGGAAATAACGATAAAATATGTTCTGCTTATCTGTTTAAAAGAATGAACCATTTTGAAACCCGAGCTATAATATCAAATCCAAGATAAGGTCTAGCAAAATCATCGATTCATTGTATTAAGAAGAAATTCATAGTAAGAAGTTACACAAGGTTTATAATACAGCTAAAGCTACTCCTAAGTTAAATAATGAGAAGCAAAACAAATAAAACAAACAATAATTCTTTTTTTTTTAGAATGACTGAAACAAAAGTAGAAAAAACATGTTCAAGAATATTTAAGATACAATCTGATAATCATATGCGTCTATCCAAAATTATGGTACTTTAAATCCTCGTCATACTAGTAAGCAAGGCTACGATAATCACAAAGTCCTCGACTTAGGCACATACCTCTAGAATCATGGTATTTAAAATTTTTGTGATGTCGCTAGCTTGGCTGCGAAAACCTTAAATTTCTACACCCGAGAAATATATCCAAAGTCAGACTATATGTCCTCACCATGCTGGCTAATATGACTGTAGAAGACTAGATTCCATAACTTAGATGACCTAGCCCATATAATTTCATCTTGACAAAAATTAAATTAAATCAACAATGGATACCCAAAAATCAAATTTGTTAACTAACCAAGAAAGATAAATATAAACTATTAGAATCAAATTTTGAGATATTTTATAATGAGATTCTCAAGGGTCATCCCAGGAATCTCTCAAGGGATCCTAACTGTGATTGAGTACCTTCAAAAATATATCATAATCCTACTACAAGCTGTAGTGGTACTCTAGTTCGAATACCACTACACCAACTGACCTGCATGGGCTACCACTAAAAATGTGTCACGACCCGTACCCTAGAGTAAGGGCACGAGAAGTGGGTACGTCCAGCCTACGCCGCAGTGTCGGCGGTAGAACGTTGTCCTAGGTCAAACATCTAGCAATATAAAGGTACTTGTACAGTATATACACTCCGAGTGGAGGTGACATAACAAATACAGTCTCAATCACATCTAAGGTAGAGCATGATAAAAGATAGATAAAATATGAAATCCACAATGAAATACCGCAGATAGAAGTCTAAGTGTCTAAGATACACAAACCTAGAAAACATCTCAAATCTCAAATACAGTAATCTATAAAGTAAATACAACTCAAGACAACTAAAATAACTATCTATACAATCTCTACTGTGTCTCCTCTAGGCTAGCAGGTAACCTCCAAGCTATCTGTAAAATTTATCAACAGGTCCAGTCAAGACAGGAGCGAGCACAATACATCTCACGCAGATCATAACAGGTTAGAAAATATAACGTACAATAGAGTAAGATACATGAAACGCTGAAAGAAGATGTATATAAAAAATAGAAGGATATGATAATAGGAAATATCTATATATGATAAGTAAGAACTGTAAGCAATATGTGATTTAGAGTACAATATGGTTATGTAAACGGGTTAGGTTATACAATAAAATGGGACTCCTTTGTACGTGGGTGTACAATGGACATATACAATTTCTTATACAATAGGATTGATCACAAAACCATTTCTACTCTTCCTCCCCAATCAATACACAAGGATCCAATTCAGTTACGTTACCTTATACAATGGCTTGTACAATAGAGCTCAATGTGATAATGAGAGTACAATATGCACAATGAGTGTACAATGATAAGGGTATTCAATAAATATAATATGTTAGTGAAACGCACATCACAATATGTATTTAGTGAACACAAAGGAGATAACATCGCAAAAGAAGATCCATATAGTATCAATCCGTGTTATCAATGTGTCAGCATCAAGTAAATTAATCTATGGCAAGAATAGACGTTCTAGCAAGTATGAAACGTCAGAGAATGTACTCGCCTGATAACCTGAATAGCTGATAGGTATAGAGGTCCAAACTGAAGCCACAGAGTCCTATTTAGAGCAACACAGGTCAAGATGTATATAAGAGATGATAAATGAAATGTACAATGCATCTGCATGTTGTCTAGGTCAAACTAGACTAAAGTCAACATTTGGTCAACTCTAGTCAACCAGACTAGTCAAGTTAGGTCAACTAGGTCAAGTCCTAGCCCAAACAAGTCTAACAAGTCTCACTAGGCCTAACCAAGCCTAGGCTAGCACTCACACAATCACAAGACAATGTGAACCACAACAATACATAATATAAAATAGATAATATATATAAATACATACTTTCATACATACATGCATATCCACATTTACATACATATTTATATATATAGACATATGTTACATCATGCATATTTACATAGTTATATAGATATATACATTCATGCACATTTACATACATACTTTTCTACATTATATATGTTAACATTCATTACAATGCATTATATTTTACTTGTACCTTTGATTGATTCATTCATTCATATATGACATTCATTCATGCATATTACATACTTACATGCATCTATAAATTATATACATTGTATATAACATGTAAAAATAGAAGGGGAAAAAAAAGAAAAAAACTGAAATTGAAAGGGAAGGAAAAGAAAATGTAAAGAAAAGGGAAAACGGTGGACATATACATGCTTGCATCATATATTCTACATTACCATACATACTATCATTATATACTGTATTATATTATCTATATATTATGCATTCATATCTATCATTACATGTATACGTTGCATTCATATCTAGCATTCGCTATATACTTTCATGCATACATTGTATATCATTGTTTGATTTATGCATTGCTTATATGCATTATATTAATTGTATTCCTACATGCTTGCATTCAATCATATATACATTAATTTAAAGAAAATATATATCATATATATCATTTCATTCATCTAGCATATCATGAATTACATACTCTATATTCATTTAATATCCATACTATATAGGCTCATAGGTTACACAAAATGCATATATCGTATAGTCACTCTTCTACTTAAAATCAATACTGTACCAATTGGGAATTTACTAAATTTTAAGATTAAATTGTGTTGTAGCCCTTCGTGTTAGCTTTCCGAAACTTCAAACGGATCGCATTTTTGTGTCCGGAAGCTCCCAAAATCGCGAAAATACTGAAACACATTCGTCTTTCGTACAGCTGACACTCAAATAATTCTACAGAAAGTTACAGAAAGAATTTGGCTTATTAAAATATATATTTAGAAATCTAACTTCGATACGGTTCTTTTAAAAAAAATAGGTGATAAATCGGAGTTCTAAGCTAAAAGTTATGACATTTCTAAGTTGCTTTGGTTAATAAAAACGTGGATGAATATTATAACGAATTTGACAAAAGAACACATATAGGCCAAGATACTTGGATACAAACATAGGTATCCATATGAAACTCATTCTAACCATCCTAACTAAGATCAATCCACTCCTTAACCATTATAAAACTGAATTTAAATATCTATTTAAACTATTATCATACATACATACACATGGGGTGTCCTAATTTGGGATCTATCAAGTAGGACACAAGACACATATCTAAAATCCTCAAGAGAGCTCCAAATGGCCTCAAATTTGAATCTAAATGGGACACATGCATGAGGATGGATCCTACGGATTCAAAACTAATTTATATGCAAAGAAAATCGATTTAGAGGATGGGTTTTACCTATTGGGAGTGGAATCCTAATAAAATCCTTTAGGACGGCTCCGATACGAAGGCCCCTCAAAGTAGACATTCCTCCTTGCACTCCTCTTCCAATCCTTGGTAGCACCCTTCCTTTGGAGAATTGGAATGATTGAGGGAAGGTTTGGTGAAGGAATGATTTGATTTGGAGATCAAATCAATGGGAAGGCTCTCTAAAATTAGGGAAGAAGCAAAGGAAAATAAAAGAGGCAAGATTGTAATGAATGAAATGAATCATTCTCTCCTAAAGGTGGCTGCCATAAAGTGTCCATTAGGGCTAATGGGAAATGTCCTAATTGCCCCTCTCTAGTCTCATATGGTTAAGTTTAGGGTCAAAATGATCTAGTTTTGAGTCTCTAACTTAACCATTCTAACATGATAAAAATTAGTTTAATTAACTAACTTAAATGTTGGGTCTTGTGAGCCATGCTTAACTTAATATTGGGTCCCATCTAGAGTTTAAGCTATCTGGGTCACAATACAAGTCGGAACGAGACGAATCTCAAACCCGACTAAACAAATCCAATAAAAACAATATTAAAAATATAAAATTTTTCTAAAATATTAAAATATAAAAAATGACCAAAATCATAATACATCAATTTAAATATTATTAAAATAATCTAAAATTCACCAAATAATCAAAAACCTAAATAATTCAAAAGTCACAAAATGACCAAAATACCCTTAGCCGAAAAAGTTGTAAATAGTCATTCTAATCACATGGTTAGGTCTCCATGGTCATGGTTAGTCTCTAGGCTCAACAGTTCTAGAGTTCACTAGCTAACACATCAAAATTATAATTTACCAATTTTAAATAGTATTAAATTAATTAAAATTTCCCATAAATCATAAATCCTATTATTAAATAATAAACTTTTACAAAAGTTCAAAATTATCCTCAATTTAGAAAAGTGGGTGTTACAGCTGCTTTTTCTGTTGTGCGTGCGATTTCGGGGACTGCTCCGCCGCCTAAGGCGGAGCTATGGTGGTCGGGGGTCGTGCAAGGCATGGAGGGGTCGATTGCTAGGTTAAGGTTAGGGTTTTGATGTTTGTCGAGAGAGAAAACTCTCGCTCTCTCTATTATATATATGTGTACGTATACCTCTCTCTCAGGTTGGTAGCGTTTGCTGGGTTTGGGATTACTTGGCTGGTTTGGGGAGTGCTTGCTGTGGGCCGGATTGGGTTAATTGGATGGGCCTGGCTTTGTGGAGGTCTTATGGGCTGATTTGGTTGGGCTAGGATTTTCCTTATTCACTTTCTACTTATATTATACATCATCCTATATTCTTATGTATATACTTCAAATATATTTACATACATATATATTATATATGCATACATACATCCCTACATACACACACACACACACACACAGGGCCGAATTACAAGAACTAACCAAACTAGGGCCGAATTCTCCTGGTGTCTAGAGTTAGATTTTTGGGATTTTTGTAAATTAGTTTTTGGTCTTTTTGAAAAGTTCAAAAGCAGTTATGAGTTTTTTGTAAATTGGGCTATTTTTAAAACAAAAGATAGTTTAAAAACGTTTTGGGATAGCTTATTTGCCAGTACGACTCGATGTACATCGTATTCCTAGACTAAATAAATATAAAAATTATATTGAATATGAAATACAAACTCATGTGGCAAAATGGCTTCGATCTTAAACGAAATGGTAGCAATTCTTAGCAATCATCCAAGTAGCCCTTATATCGAGACAGGGTTAGATCAATTATTAAAATCAGGTTCGACCATGACCAATAGGCCAATATTTTGTCCCCTCAATCAGACTCCGTTCTCTATCACAGCCCGACGATAAGTTATTCGCCAAGCAGTGAAACTTTACAGCAGAATACAAGATATGGGTCTCCTCTCGCATTATAGTGATCATAAAATTTGCTCCAGCGCACCCGGCATGGGCGCCATCGAGTAAACTTCCTCATAACCAAGGCAAGAGCTTGGGTTGTTCATCATCGTTTGGCTACAGCTGAACTGTCGTACAAATCGACTCGGCAGATAGGGCTCCAGATATACCCGATTCTGATTACGATACACTAAGTATGAGGGACGAATGGACTACAGACAATGGAAAGCACCGAGGGTCAGACCGCCTTTCTTCCTACCTCGGTCTACTAGCTCTTCGTCTGCAAGATAATTCCTGTAAGAGGGCAAAACCCTGTTAAAATTATAGCCATCTAAACGGCTTAACACCCACCTACAGACGGGGATGCCCTGGTGGAGCCATTTTGCTTGTTGGTAGTTGCATAGCATCGCATCCCCCTCCTCATAACCCTCAATAGTGTCAGGGGCTATCAAGCCTGGGCGGTGTGATGCCAACCAAGCCATCAAATAATAGTAAAGGATTTCAGTTCGAGGGAATTCACTGTCTCTCCCTCGATGCTCTATTATTTTCCTCGAAAGCCCTGGCAGGCCTCGTAGGGTATTACATACCATGGTTGGGAATAAAGCCAGCAGATGCCCAAAGACCAACTTCACAGTCGGCAAAATGAGTTCCCGATTAACCCGTCCTACTGAGCCAGAACCTCCAGGCATCACGGCCTTACGTAGCCATATCATGAAGAAAGCAGTCAGTATCGATTTTGGACTCAAGGCGGTCAAGTTTTGGCAGAAGTAGTTATGTACTATAGAGGTGGGATTCCCTTCAACATACACTGAAGGGGATGACACCTTCGCCTTGATCATTATAGTCTTTACTTCATCAATCCCAACGCATGGTTAAGTTGACCTTCTCCGGCTTCGACGGTTCTTGCGTGAAGATATAATCTTTCCAAGTAGAAATGTGGGGATGAGTTTTCGTAGAGTCCTGGCGTACACTTACCTGATGATGGCGAAGTAGTTCATTGTACACTGCCATCATTTTAGGGTGCTTGTTCTCCAACCCTAAAAATTCCTCTTTGCTAGGAGTATATTCTTTAAACGGCTCTTCACCCCAAGACAACTTCGAGATGGCAAACATCTCATAGAGGGCCAGCCCCATCTGTCCATACGGAGTATAGAAACTCTCGGTGTGATGATTGTATATCTCCAACAAAGATGTGAAAAAAGGCATATTGATCTTTTTACCATGTTCAGTATCCCTTACGGCACGACACAAGCTGGTACCTTTCAGCTCTGTCTTGAACCTACCCAATACCCATTGGGTTAACTTGCTCTATTTAGCCTCAGGATGGATCCAATCTTCGACTCGGATGGATCCTTTCATATATATGCATCCCGTCACTAGAAGTCGATTTGCAAAAATAGAAGCCTCGAACGGATGTATATCCGAGGTAAAATCGTTAAGCAGGTGAGAAAAAATTAACGTCGGTAATGTGTGTGATGGACCATCACGGACACACTTGAAAGTATTCTTTCTCTTGGAATGCGTATCCATCTTAAAATGGCCCGTCATTACCCCCTTGCTCTGGGGTCAATTACCATTCCATACGCCACTTTTCGACAAAGCAGAAGAAAACTAAGAGCGAAAGGTGCCAATCGGTTGATGGAACATACAAGGCGAGCCTGTCGTTCTCAAAATAGCAGTCCCCCTTAATCGCCAGGAGGTTTGTCTCTTTCAAAGACAACTGGTCACCAAAGAGGAACTGAGGCTTTAGCATTTCAACCCTGGCATCAAAGAGAGAGGACAACGTGCCTCGGTCCTTCATATGATAAAAGTAGGGGTGTTGTTGATCAAATATCTTGGCCAGCTGTCCCTCCGGTTGGTCTCGGACGATCAACCTCTTAGCAGGATTGACAATCGCCTCATCGACATTTATGCCTAGTGCACAGACCAATGAGTCGAAAAGGACCTCGTCAAAAAGAGGCATTGTAATGGAAACTGCACATGAAGAAGATAAGAGTAAGGAAAATGTAAGTATTTTTTGTAAGAAGCAAAATGAACAGGCTCTCTTTTGGTGATAGTACACATCACTTAGCAAGCATCTGCGTAGGCTCTGCCTAGTGGTACTATGCGTCACCAAACAAGCATCCACGCAAGCACTATGTAAGTAGCACTACGCGATAGCAAACAAGCATCTGCACAGGCACTATTTAGTGAACCTGTGCATCAGCTGAAGCCTCGGCACATCTTACAGTCGTTACTTCAAAAAGTAATAACCATGTGCATCGGCAGATGGAGCTTTAGCACAACTTACAGACACTACTTCGAAGAGTGGTGCCCGTGCGCGTCAGCTGGAAGAGCTTTAGCGCATCTTCGAGACATTACTCCGAAAAGTAAACGCTCATGTGCATAAGCAAAATAAGGCGTCGATGTTCTTCGAACACCTACTTGTAACAGGCGGCCGCACGTCCCTGTGCACTCTTGCATCATTGACCGGAGAGTCGTCGACGTCGACAGCCTCATAAGCCGGCCACTTCCCTCTGGCCTTTCTCGTGCTCGCCGAGGCCGCCTTGGGAACTCTCGGGCTCTAGATTTCTTGGGGGGCATGGCAAAAAACCAGGGTTTTGTTTTGGGGAGGAAGAAGAAACTTTCTATAAAAAGTTGGGAGAAAAACAATAGCAGAAAGTTCTCTCTCTTCACACAGAGCCCTACCTATAGGACGAGGTCACATCAGCAGATAAAGCCAAAAGAGACCCTTCGTATTTGAAGAAACGCTTCGAACAACGTAGAGATGAAACGTATCATGATGAATTTTTTTCTAAAAACGACAAGCCATCATCTTTTTAAATGAAACGACGGCTCAAAGGCATTAAGTACTTATGGCTATTAAAAATGCTTATCGGCCTATCAAGAACCCGCTGTGCACTTCTTGTGCCACTTCTCGATTCATGCTTCTGTTCAAAGTGTTCCAAACTTTTCTAAGTTTGAAAACTTCGAAGGGGGTCTTGTAGAAGCATAAAAAAGTACAACATCCATATCAGTTTCCATACACGCTGCATAGAAGAGCAGAAGATATCAAGTTGCTGCGCACTTTACAAACCATAAAAGAAAAGGCATTTCATTAAGGAAAATGCTTTATTAAAAAAAATCATGTTTACAAAGATCTATTATAGACTCTTCATGATTACATTAATTATAAAACTCTACACAGCCTACAAAGATCTATTATAGACTCTTCATGATTATATTTTAGTAAATTAATTTCTCATCAGGTGTGCAGCTCCCCTACTATAATATGGCTAATGAAGCAGTTATTGAGCAGGGCATAGCATAATCTGTGGCTTTTCAGATTGACAATTAATCCAAATTCGGTATTTTGGACCTCGAAGATCTCCAAGATGATGTTCAAGTTCGAACTCCTTATGCCAAACGCTCAAGTGCATCTCGAAACTTAAAAGTTGTCTTTAACCAAGAGTACAACTTCTTTTAACAAAGAGATCTACAACCAACAGTCGACTTATGAAAGGCCTATGGCTGTTTGAAGCTAAGTCAGGGTCGACCATGACAAAGAAATGTCAAGAAACTATAAGCAAAGTCTTACCCAAAAGCTTCTCTTTATATAGGCTATGTGGTCCAACCCACACACTAAGTAGAAAACGGTCAAAAGATGACGGATTAATGGGATGAACCTAGGACTCAGCACAATGAATCTCATTTAATGGTTTTACTAAGCTTTTAGTCGCCGCTCCTCGAGCCCCCCAAAGGGGCAACAATTAAGGAGACTTTTTGACTCAGCCATTGAGGAAAATTTTGACTTAGCAATTAAGGAGACATTTTCTCCCTACAGGCGCAGCTCCTTCATAGTTGTCCAAAAGTGCAGTGACTTCGATTCCTCTGAAAATAGTTACTAGACTCCAAAGAAGAGCAGCTCCTCCATGGTCACCTAGAAGCGCAGCTCCTTAATAGTCTCCCAAAAGTGCAGCCCCTTCACGGCTCCTTCACTGATCTCTTAGAGCTTCCCAGAAGCACAGTCCATTCACGGCTCCTTCACTGATCTCTCAGAGCTTTCCAGAAATGCATCTCCTTCATGGTTTCTCAGAAGCGCAGTACAGTAACTTTGACTCCTCCATAACGATCATCTGTCGTCCAAAAGTGCAGTAACTTTGTCACTCTCTAGAAGCGCAGCTTGTATAGCATGTAGCTCCACCACAACATGGAATCATGCTACATGGCCAATATGAAGTCGTATCCCTACAGATACAATCATATTTAATTTGTTCAAATGGTCGTATCTCCTCAAGATACAATAGGATTTAGTTTGTTTAAACAACCGTATCTGTTCAGTTACAACCGAATATGGTTTGTTCAAACTGCCACTCCGAGATAAGGTTGGGATCCAGTTTTTTAAACTATCGTTCTTTTAATAGGAGCAGAATCTATTCAGTTTCATCCGAGCAAGATCGTCGAGCAATAATAGCCACGTGTCAATTACTCGGTCATATTGATGAAGGATGCTAACTGTCTAAAATTTTGATAACGGAGAATCTCAACGAATGCAATATGTCATCTCAGCAACAGCCCCCACAATGCGGTTACTAGTGATTCTTCTGAAATCACATGCACGCAGCGCTCTTGCACGTCCAATATCCCTTCACCTATCGTATATGTGCAGCCTATAAATATAAGAAGTCTTCCTTCATTCACGACGGCTAGACGTCTTCTTGATTGGCAACCCAGAGTACCACTCACAGGCATCAAAAGTCATAGCAAGTTCAATTCGTCATCAAATTGTTAATAGAGTAAAGGAGCTGCTGCATTGCTCGATCTCCACCGTCACACTTTTCCAGAAATTTTTGTACCTAGATCTCCTATTTAGGAGTCATCTGTACTCTTTTTAACATTTGAAATACAAAAATTCTTCAACTTTTTGTTTATGGCAAACAAAATGGAGACTCTGCTGGGATCGAACCCAGAATATCTGGTTTTTCAACCATCTCCGCGATCGAAGCTGTGTGAACTGGAGTATGAGCAATCTCAATAACCGTCTCCTCAATGTTCGGTGTGACCAACCCTTTAGTAGTCTTCCTGACCGGTGCCTCAGCGGTCGGTTCATCCGCGGTCTTCTCGATGAAGTCCATAGCAGGTGGCTCAAGAAAAACCTTTTCAGACAGTTCTGGAGTGACTACATTGGAGGGTTCTTTAACCAGTTCCTCGGTGGTCTTCTCGACCAATTCTTCCCCGGTCTCCTTGGACGAGCTCCTAAGGATTTCATCGACGGGCTCATCAGTAGCACCATCGACCATAATTCCAGTGACTACCTCGGTTGGAACCTCAGTAATCGGCTAGTCAGCGGCCACACCAGCTCGGCCAGCCAGCTCGTCAGCAGTATCTTCTGCTGTATCTCCAGCATTCTCTTCAACCACCGCTAGGGGTCGAGGTTTGATATAATCCAGGGCTAATTCTTCCAACACTGTTTCTATGTTGCCTCCGTGAAGAGAAGGCTCCTTAGGGGAAATAGCGGCAGTACGTTCAGTACCTTCAGCACCTTCAACCGAACAACCCGTTCCAATCGAGGTTTTTAAATTGAGCCTTCGTGAAATACGAGGCCAACCTCGGGTATCACAACAGAACCCACTTCATGATGCGAAGCCATGATCTCCGAAAAGTTGCGAGTTTCATAATCAAATAAGACAGTCGAAGGAACCTCCTCTGGATGAATGTTCCCAACTGTTGCAGCTATTGGGTCCTCTTAAGCGATGTGATCCTAATCTGACCTCCTCGACTTCTCCTCTGCCTGCACCAGTATAGCAAGGATAAATGGAATATCGCGGGTAAAAATTTTAATCAAAGGAAAACTAAAATATACTTGTGAAGTCGATGCAACAGGCAGGGTACTCTGCCACAACGAAGCATGATGCTTGAATGCCCACCCGTTTGATCTCCTTGGCAAGAGGAGGGTTCGGCGCTGGGGAAGCCCGACGCCCCGACGGGGAATCCAGGGGCGCTGCATCCTCTCTTCTCTTCCGGGAAGCACTAAAATCATCCGAAGACCTACCCCCTACTGTTTCGAACTCTTGAGACCGTCGCTGGGCCTCTCAAACTTCCTACCCACAATAAAACTCTACTCTCATTCATAACCTGATGAGAAGTTATTCACCAAATAATAAAAATTTATAGCAGAATACAGGTTGCGGGGCTCCCCATGCATCTCAGGGAGTGTAAACGCTGTCCCAGAAAATCTAGCATTTTAGTAACCCCACGTGCAGGCGCCATCCAACAAGTTGCCTTCATAACTAAAACACGGGCTTGGATTGTTCATCATATTCTGGCAGTATCCAAACAGTCGTGCAAAGCGGCTCGGCAGATAAGGCTCCAAGTATACCTTGTTCTGACTCCGGTACACTAGGTACGAAGGACGAATGGATAACAACCAACGAAAAGCACCGGTAGTCAATCGTCCATTTCTTCAGCTCGGTCAACTAGCTCATCACCTGCCTGATAGCCGCCATAAAAAGGCGAGATCCTGTTAAAGCTATAGCCATCCAAGCGGTTTAATGCCCGTCTACAAGCAGGGACGCCATCGTGGACCCACTTTGCCTTGTGGTAGTTGCACAAGGTCGCGTCCCCGTCCTTATAACCTTCTATGGTGTCGAAAACAATTAAACTAGTGTGATACAGTGCTAACGAGGCCTTCAGATAATGGTACGACAGCTCCGCTCGGGGAAATTCTTTATCACACCAGCGATACTCTATTTTCTTTTCTGAGAGCTCCCGCAGGCCTCAAAGAGTGCCGCAAACCATGGCAGAAAGCAAAGCAAGAGAACGCTCGAAGGACAACCTCACATCCGACATGATAAGCTCCCTACTAAGCCACCCTACGGATCCTATGCCTCCAGGAACTATAGCCTTCCTCACCCACATCATTAGGAAGGCAGTTAATACCGCTTTTCGACTCACGGTGGTCAAGTTTTGACAGAAATGGCTATGGTCGATGGAGTTGGGTTTCCCCTCAGCATCCAACGGGGGAGGTGACACCTTTACCTTTGCCATCATACCCTCCACCTCAGCAGTAGTATACGCCTTGCGACCGATTCCTCCTTAATGAAGTACTTTTTTATGTATTGAAGTGTGGTTGACCCTTTGCGGAGTCCTGGCGCACACACACTTGATGATGGCAAAGTATTTCTTTGTACACTGCCATAATCTTAGGGTATTTGCATTCCAGCCCTATGAGCTCATCCTTGCTGGTGATATACTCTTTATACGGGTGCCCACCACAAGGTAGTTTCGAAATGGTGAACATCTCATGAAGAGCCAATCCCGTCTCTCCATATGTCGTAAAGAAAGTCCCGGTATGATTATTCTACAACTCCAGCAAAGCCAAGAACAAAGACTGGTTGATGGGGATTCCATATTCGATAGCTTTTATGGCGCGGCGTAAGCCAGTACCACTCAGATCCTCCTTAAAAGTGTCCAAAACCCACCGGGTCAAGTCACCCCACTTTTTGTCAGAGTGAACCCAGCCCTCGACCCGGTAGGAGTCCATCGGGTATGTACAGCTGGCGGCCAGAAGCCTGTTTGCAAAGATAGAAGCCCCGAATGGATGCACATCCGTAGGAAGATCGTTGAACCTATGACCAGGGAGTAGCACCCACAAGGTATACGATGCACCGCCCTGAGCATATGTAAAAGAATCCCTTCTCTTGGAACTCTTATCTACTATGAAGAGGCCCATGATTAGACCCCCTAACTAGCGGTCAGATTCCACTCTATACGCTGTCTTTCAACAAAACAAGAAAAGACGTACGGCGATATGTGTCGGATGGTCACCGAAACATATAAAGGAAGGCCATTGTTCCCAAAGTTCTAGGCTATCTTTAGTACAAGGAGGCTTGTCTTCTTCAGAGCCAACTGGTCGCCAAAAAACTGAGGCTTTAACATCCCCACGCCGGTGTGAAGAGAGGGTGTCAGCCTGCCCTGATCCAAAATACTACAAAAATAACCCAGGGGCTGCTCGCTGTGAACTACGATACCGACAACCTTCATCAACATCAATGGCCTCTGAAGCTGGATACTTTCCTCTAGCCTTCTTCGTGCTCATCGCAGTCGCCCCAGGAGCTTTTGTGGTTCTCGATTTCTTAGGAGCCATGGCAGAAAAGCTAGGGTTCAACGGAAGAAGAAAGCTCTGACAAATATCTTTTGTTGGATGGAAAAAGAAAGAAAGCTTTTCTCTCTCTAAATAACCCCTACTTATAGGGTGCGGCCACGTAAGCAAAAGAAGATAAAACGCTTCATGCTCGAAGAGACTCTTCGAATGACGTGGGAATTAAGAGTTAAGATCATGATGGCCGTTCCCTAGAAACGAGGAGTTGTGACCAACTTTTAATGAAGCGATGGCTCAAGGCATTTAAGGTGGAAGGCTAAGCATGACGACAGCCTGTCAGCAAGCGTAATGGGCATTCGTTTGTAAAGGACACGTGTCATGCTTCTTTTCAAAGTATTCTGAGCTTGAATCAAGTTCGTAATACTTTGAAGGGGGTCTTGTAGAAGCATGAAAAGTGTAGCCGTGACAAAAGTGCGGGTAATAAGAAGCCACTGCAAACAAACTTCACAAAAGCACAGGCATCCAAAAGCGTAGACAATGATAAAAAGTCATAAAAGACAGAGACGGTGCATAAAAAGTTCTTTATTAAAATCATGTTTACAAATTCTTCTTGATTACATATAAAGACTAAAGCACCTAAAAGTCTACAACTGGGCAATCTTCAGAAAGTGTGCAGCCCCTCAGACGTGCAGCACGTCGGAGCGAATCACTTCCTCGTCAGAGGAAGCCGCTTCCTAGCTAGACACGAAAGAACTCCAATATGGCTAATGAAGCAGCCATTGGCCCAAGCCAGAATGCAGCTACTGCTCGCCACACTATTGCAACTCTTGAGCATGGTAGAGCACAACTTGTGGCTCTTCGGATTGGTAATCAATCCAAATCCAAAAGCTTGGATCTCGAAGACCTCTACGATATTGTTCAGGTTTAAACTCCTCATGCCGAATGCTCAAGTGCATCTCAAGATCCAGAAGCAGTTCTTCTACAAGGACATAGCTTCTTTGAACGAAGAGATCTACGAACAACAGTCGACTTGTGCAAGGCCAACGGCCATTCGAAGCCAAGTAAGGATCGAGCATGACGGTGGGAATGCTAAGAGCCAGTAGATGTAACCCTTCAGAAATGCTTTCCTTTATATAGTTTGAGTGTGGTCTAACTGTAACGCCCCAGTCCCAAAATACTTTGACTAGATACGTATCCATGCCAGCTGCATATATACGAAACATACTCCAATATATGGAAACCTCGTATGAATATATAAGCTGTAAAATGCAGTAAGCCAAGAGTAATCTAATCTCATCCACAAATAAAGAATAAAAGATATCATAATATCAATTGTAATAAGTCTTTGTACAATGCGTTGGGCGGAGACAAATCCACTACCAACAAGTAAGGAAAAATATACATGGAAACGAAAATGATTTGGCGGGAGTAGCAAAGAAAGACCTAAGACACGTCATCTCCGAATGAATAGAGAAGATTGCGACCTCGACTAGAACACCTACAATAGCACAGAAGCACACACGTGGAGAGATAACCAGGTCCTCAGAGGGACGTAACAAGATACAGGAAGAACATGCCATAAATACTGAATACAAAATATGCCACAAAGAAAATAAGTGACAAGACAACAATAAGGTAATCTAACCGTACTACGATGTTTATGCAGTTAAGAACAAACGTCCAACGCATGGGTATCTGGCTAAGTAGCAGTAACACATGTATGATCCCATCAGGATACCAGGGACCTCAAAGCATGACATTCCTCGAATGTCAGAGGCTAGCAGTATCAGTAATCTCAGGTATGGCCCCATCAGGATACCAGGGACCACAAAGCATAACATTCTTCGAGTGTCAGAGGCCAGCAGTATCAGTAATAGAAAAGTGCATAAGGACCCTTACGTTAAGGAACTGTTCTTCCCACCCAATGCCTAACCGAGTCACATCCATGTCTCATATACCTCTACTAACTGCTAAGTCTCCTAACATACCTCTATTAGCAGTTAGCCCTAATACATGCACATGGGGGATCAGCCCATACGCAAGGACCTCTACATGCTACTCGTCTCACATATCCTTGTGGTATAACTATGTCGAGGCATATGCAATACACTACAAACGGTAGTCCCCTAACTCTAGGTTCATATGCAATCAAAGGATAGTAACAAAGTAACTAATAATCACTGAGCATATAGTAAATCAAGAACTATAATAACTGGAAATAATGAACAATGATATGTAATAAAATGCAGACTGAATGTAAACAGTATAATGGCAAGGTATCTTGCCTGAGGTTATGTGCAAAAGGGAATAATCCAATAGTTCAAACAGACAAATAAACGAAGCAAGAAAAGCCAAATTCCGCAGATGACACCGGATGCTGCAACAAACATCACGAACGAGTTTGGAATATAAGATATGCCTAGAAAATGCCTGTCCAAAAGTTAAATTCTTGAACAGGGCCAAAATCGTAATTTTGGATCAAAATGATGTCCGCCGTTGGACCCGCTTTGTACCGAAATGTGTGCCAATATCTACGGTCTCTAAAGTCGTCAATCTACATGTCTACAGATTTATTTTGATGGGACGATGGTATGTCCAATTTTGGATTCCGGTGGGCCATGCACAAAATCGCCCGTTGAGTGGGATTATGGGCCCGCTAAAAGGCATCCCGATCAACCTTCTCAGAATTGAACCAAACTTGGCTAACAGGACCAGAAAAATATTTTGAGTCCAATGGCGCAAGTTTCGTCGCGATTTGATGAGTGTACACAAAGTTGTGACTTAATTTGCAAAGGGTCGATACGGGGGTATCTCGACGGATACGTACGGATTTCGTCGCACATATGAAACAAAATCGGGTTCCGTCAGTTCCCACACGTCGACAACATCCATACGCGCCTTTCGATGCATATCGTATGCGACCACGTCGCTCGGTTTGTCGTGGCACATGCCGTATCGGGTTTTTTTTCTTCTTTTTAAAAAAAAAACAGAATTTACAATTTTTTATAAAATTTTAACAACGTGCAACTTTTTACACACTAGATGAAAAGTGAATCCAGAAGGTGCGTTACAATCTCGGTTATGTTGTCTTTGACTATCTTTAATTCGTCTCTATAAAATCCTATTGTACAGAAAGAAATGTGGCCGACAAGTTGGTGTTTTAAAACAGTTTTTAATATTCCAGAAAAGTGGTTTTTCTCCAACTTCATCTCTATTTTTCGAGCAAGTTGGATGTCCATGTCAAAATTCACCTGGGGGATCTCGAAGAGGGTCATGTGGGCTTTCTACTATAATTTACGGATCTAAAAACGGACTAGAATCGAGAGAGAAATCCAACGGAGAAGTTAGGTACCTCAAAGTTGAATTCTATTATTGTCGGTGTTTGTTGTTGTTGCTGTCGCCGTGACGACTGTGAGGCGGGGCTGCTGCTGCGGACAGCACGCCGGAGAGAGGGTAGGAGGAAGGAGAGAGGAAGAAAGAGGAAAAGTTAGATGAGAAGAGATTAGTGTTTGGGTTTACTTTTAAAACATATGTATATATATGTGTTTATATGTAAATGTGGGGGAAGGAAACAAGGGTCGGCCATAATAGCATTGCTGCTTCTGTTTGGTTCTTTTGGTGGGCGGCTATTGCCAGCTGCTGCTTGGTTCTTTTAGTTGAGGTTGATTCCCACATGGTGGGGCCGACCACATGTATACATTTTTTTTCTTCTTTATCAATCTTTCTATATATATAACCATATATATATGTATATGTATATATCCATATATATACACCATAATCTATTAAAATCCAATAACAATTTAAATGTCACATATCCAATATTTAATATATTTAAATATATCTACATAAATATATAAATAAATTCAATTAAATCAATCTCAATAATAATAATAATAGAATGAATATGTTTATTTAATCTCCACAAAATAACTTTAATAATATTATAATAATAAAATTGTCCCAATGGGTGAACTTTACCATACACCCTTATTTGGATCCAGAAAATTGTAGAATTTTGTAAAATATTATTTAATAATAAAAATACCAATAATTGTACAAATAATTAAATAATTAGAAATTGTACATGAAATTCTAAAATAATTTAGAAAATATTTTTACATAGATAAAATATGTTCAAATGGCCACCTTGGTCCCATCACATGACTATATGGGCTTAAATTCGGTCCGGGCCCAATTCGGACTAGTTTGGCCCAACTTGGTCATCTAAAAATCAATATATAAAATAATAACATATTAAAATAATTTAAATGAGTCAATTCACAACTTGGTCTGGTTTTTCTACTTTGGACATCACTATGGCTAGGCTTCTCCCGGCATGGCTAGTACACTAGTCAAGGCATACTGCTACATCTTTCATGCCAAAATTCAAGGAAGTCTTGTGTTCGAAAATTCAACAATGGCTAAGTTCATTTCTAGTAAAATAAAAAAAATCATAATTTGCATAAATTAATTTTTTTAGTCTTTAAATAACAAACCAAAAAAATACTCCCAAAAATTTAGTGGTTTTACATCCTACCCAACTTACAAGAATTTCGTCCTCGAAATTTAGGAATAATAGGATAGATAGGGTTGGGGGATAGGAAGAGATCGCCAATACCAAAATACAATTAAATTTTGGAGGAGGCGATAAAACGGCGTTCAACACCACTATGCATAGAAAATTGTGGAGCCGATATATACAAAAGTATATCATGGTTATGGAATTCAAAGAAGGATTGCTAGTGAAGGTAACAAAATTTTGAATATCCAATTTTAGAGAACAGTAAGTAATTTAGTAGACCAAAGAGAATAAATTAGACATTTAGGAAATGTGATCCCTTAAGGGAGAACTGGATACTAATCGTCTTGGTCGAGGGTTTGATTAAGTGACGATTAGAATCATTCTCGAGTGCTCAAGATTAATTGGGAGGGCACGATAACAATTCTAGGGTTAAGGAATGAGGAGTAGTTAAAGGCAAGGATATAGCCACATGAGTCGGTCGGTGGTTATCTATTTTCGTGTATATATAATTGATAGGGCAACTAAAGGTGATACCGTGGATCAATCTATCAAGTACATTGCATTGTCTTTCTAAATAAGTAAAAGACAAGAACAATAAGGTTTCAAAGATGGGGCGATTGAGTACGAACGCAGGGTTCATAGGCGATGGCAATAATTTCCAAAGAGAGTTGTCAAGGCTGTCGCGGATGTGACTCTAGGATAAGTTTAACTATGTCTCCATCCACGTAAAATAATATACGAAGGCGAACCCAAGTGTAAAAGCACAAAAAAGAACAGGAAAATCCATGCGACTCAAAACAGAGGGAGTCTCATGCGTTTCAAAGAATCTCTCAGAGCTTCATGCGGTTCAAGAGTTTTATGCGGCCCAAAAGTCGCCAACATAGCCATGCGGCTCGAGTAAAAGTCACATGGCCTTATGCGGCTCGCCTCTATAGCTGGCCATTAAGCAGCGGCCTCATTTAATGCTCTGACACAACAAGGCGGCTCTGACATAAAGGTGAACTGACAGCTCTGACATAAAGCTGCAATGATGACTCTGACATAAAAACGTGCTCCTAGGGAAACAAAGAAAATCTTTATAGCTGGCACGACCCATCAAATCCTAAAGTCTTCTATACAGCTTTGATACGTTGCCAGCCGCATGCGGTTCAGGTGGAGGCCACCCCCATGCGGCTGCTACTCTCATGCGGCTCGGATCATGGCGGCCATCTTCATGCGGCTCAAATCCTGAGAAGCCACCCCCATGCGGCCGCTACTCTCATACGGCTCGAATCATGGGGACCATCTCCATGCGGCTCAAATGCTGAGAGGCCACGTCCATGCAGCCTTGACACGTGGCCAGTCTTATACGGTTCAGTTGGAAACCATCCTCATGCGGCTCAGATTTTGGAGGCCATACCTATGCGGCTGCCACCTTCATGCGGTTAAAATCCTGAGAAGCCGCCTTCATGCGGCTCTATCAAGACACCCTGTCCCCGTGGCTCGAGGTTAGGACATGTGGCAGAGGATCAGTTCCCCCCGCGTCCCTACGGCTCGTAGCATAATAATGGTCGGATACGTGGCACCAAATCAATCATTATTTATCCACTCAGATTTGTTACTATCAACAAATCCCAACAACCAGATTTAGTGCAATCATCTTAATTCAAATCAGATTTATTACAATCAAGCAGATTGAACACGTGGCAAGAGATCCGAGCTTGTCATAACAAATCATGAAGATTCGTGGCAATCAACATTAATTGCCCATACGAATTTGGCACAATCAACATTAACTGTCCAGATTTGTTGGAATCAAGATTAATGGCCCAGATTAATTGCCAACAAAACAGGATCAAGGAAAATGGTAATTAATCCCCAAACCGTCGACTCTTCAAGGGGCATTCATTACAAACCCTAATGATCACACCCCACTCCTATAAATAGCAATGTGCCATTCCCTTGCAAAACACCCGACTGGACACACAGATGGACAAAGGCACGCACAGAAGAGTCTCCCCACACATTCCGAGAGCATTTCTTCATCAGAGACAAGGCTACGTCCAATCGTACAAGGAGTAAGGCAGAGCTGCCGTCGCTTTCCCGAGCCTCTACCATCACCCCCCAGAATCAAAAATAAATAATCGTACTTAGATTACTGTACCTAGGTCTTCATTCCTATGCTTTCTTTGTACGAGCGAGTTTGTATTGTGAGTCTATGTTCAGTCCTCCTATAAAATTGTTCTGCACTTTTACAGTCAATGGCAAACACGATGGCGACTCTGCTGGAGACTAACTTCTCCATGGCTGAGGAGTTGGTGACGCAATCGGATGCAGCCAAACTTGGCTCCACTCAACAAATGCTGGTCGCCCGGTTCGACCAGCAGGCGTTTGAAGAAATGCTCTCCAATGGGAGCGCTGGCCCGATCAAGCAGCGAGCCCGCACGAAAAAGGCCCGTAGGGAGTGGAGGCCCAAATCATTCGCTCCTCCCCAAGCTTTCGAAGGAGTACACTCTGTTGCCCAAGAAGGCGAAGAAGACTCTCTTGCGGCCCCACTTCAGACCATAGAGGACTCTGCTGTCCCCAAGTCTGGCAGAGGAAAATACTACGATGCTGGACTTACAGGGGCAAAGGATAACTCTACACGGTCCAGGAAGAAGCTGCAAAGGAACGCTAGCCGTATGAAAACTCGGGCGGCCACAAAAGCCAGCCGCAGATAGAAGGCTCATACGGCCAGAGCTGCCAGCCGCATGGAGGATGCTCATGCGGCCACTATGACTTCCAGCCGCATAGAAGAGTCCTACGCGACCACTATGACTCCCAGCCGCATGCAGACAGCCTGTACGGCCACCAATCCCAGCCACATACACACTGCCAGCCGCATGAAGGCAGGCTATGCGGCTAACAATCTCAGCCGTAGGCCATCTGCTTTATGCAGCTCGGGCTCAGTCTTCGACCGCCTCTCAGGTGATCCTGATCCCAGATACTCTCATGTGCCAGTCTCTGTGGACTTTTTCTACTATGCACTCTCAGGTGCTAGAAGGAAGAAGTCTCGGACAGCACGTGCTCATCGAGCTCAGACAGCTGTCCTAACTTCTGACTATCAGGGCGTCCCGCTGACTATTACGCGGTCCCCTGATGGAAAGTTGTATAAAACTATTCGTGTCCAGCCCCCGGCGGCCAACAAACGGGATAGTTATCAAGAATCTCCCAACAATGATCAGGGGCAAGTACTCGTACTACCCCCACATCAGGGAGCAGACAGGATGCCAACACACTCATGTGCTCAGGACTCCCGGGCCCATAAAGCGAGTGACTTGTGCAACGTGATTCTTCATGAATGCAAGGAAAGAGACGAAAACTTGCTGTGCAGAGAGTCCTTTCATGGACATTACTGCACTCAAGTCATTGTCAACTGCTGCTGCAGCAAGGCTGCCCCACAAGAGGAGCGGCGATCCGTCTTCCAACGACTGTAACACCCAAGTTCGGAAGACGAGGTGCTTCTTGTCGCCTCCTGCAATTCTTCTCACAAGATCCCTGGCAGCGGGAGAGGGAAGAAAACAAACGTCTCCAGCCCGAAAATCTCAACCAAGAAACCCTCTTCTAAGCGGTTATCCACGACCGATACGGGAGGAGTTTTCCAAGGTACTCGCTCAAAGACAAAATCTGCTACACTTGGAGATTCGTCGTCCACATCTCTGGGAGGCGCTGGAGCCGGGGGTAGCACTCCTCCAAACATCCACGATAATCCGGTGTTCCAAGAAGATAATCCAGGGAAAACAGTTCCACCGACAGATGCAGCAAATTTCGACATCCCCGAGGACGTCCATAACTCTCAAGACGAGGCAAGCTCTGAAGCAGGGGGTGCCACTCCTTCTGAGTTCGAACCAGAGGAGAATATTTTTGCATACCCTGACGACTTCTCTGTACAAGGGTATGAGTCAAAGGGCACGTCCTCCACCGTTCCTTCCATCTCTCCTCATGTAAGGACGGTATTCATGACGAACAGCAACCAAGACAGTTCCAGTGATCGCCAACGCATCGACACTCTGGAGGCCATACTGCATGCCTTAGTCAAATCTGTGAACGAGATCAAAGCGGCCCTTCTAACTCTGCAAGGAAGGACGCAAGGCCAAACAAACGTGGGACCCGCGGTCAATGCGAACTCGAACTCAGCTGCACCAAATTTGGGTGATAATCCTCCTGAAATATCGGCCCCCACCGCAGCAGACAAGGCCAGAGAGGCAAGACAAGAGATCTAGGAGCTCCGGACCATGTTCCATGCCCGAGAAAACTGCCAGGACCTCTGGATACGACAACCGTATCCGGCTGCATGGAGAGATATTCCCTTCCTACCAAGATATAAACTATTCAACATCAATCCGTATGATGGAAAGACATCTGCAAGCAGGTACATCACCTACTTCAAAGTCACAACTGACCATCTGCCTCATGACGACGCCATCCTCACGCGGTTGTTCATTGGAGCGCTGGAAGTGGTCGCCTTTGACTGGTACCACAACTTGTCGGACAACTGTATCCATTCCTTCGTCGACTTCAAACGTATGTTCCTGGAGAGGTTCTACGAAGTAGGACAAGACGTGACAATATCCACCCTCGTGGATGTTGTCCAGGAAGAAAAGGAGCTGATAAGGAACTATATCGAACGGTTTCGTCAAACCACAATGAAGTTGCCTTCCGGTAACCCCGATTCCTCCTTGATTGAAATTTGCCAAAAGAGGCTGTTTTCTACAATCAGCCTCTGGATGGGCGAAAGTCAGTTTAAGGATTGGAAGACTTTCATTATCAGCGCCACTAGCACAGAAGACAAGTTGAAGAAAGCTCGCCAACTGGAATTACACGTCTCGGAAGGAGAGGACAAGGGCAAACGCCCTAACACCAACAGCAATAATGGTGGTAACCCCTCCAACAATCGAGCCAACAAGGGCAAACAGGCTATGGTGGCCGACACAGCTCCGAAGCCTGAATCGAAGCCGACAGAGAAGATGTGGCCTCAGATGACCTATTCCTTCGAGGACGGTCATGTCAAGCCCATCTTGGACATGCTCATACAAGGAGGTAGAATTCAGCTCCCTCCTCCAAGATCTGAACCTCGTCCTGCAGAGATGGAAGGCACCACGTACTGCCACTATCATCGCTATGTCCACCATGCTACACAAGACTGCTACCAACTGAAGCGATGCATCCAGCATCTCATCGATTCTAAGGCCTTGGCCATTGATTTCGAAGAGGTGACCGTAGAAGCCTGCATGGTGTCAGTATAATTTGGCAGCTTTCCTCTGACAAAGACTTAAAATGGAGTAGTGCCCATCCCCAGAGCAAGGATGGAAGTCGCTAACTTTCCACCTCCCCGAAACTAGGCTGCTGGTCTAGTGCCCCTTACCACATCATGAGGGGAGGTCAAATGGGTCCATCCGGATCTGTTACCTGAAGTGACTCAGTCCGTACCACCCTCCACTAGCAAGAAGAAGAGTGGAAAAGTCAAATCATGACGCACAATCTCGGCCGAAGTCGAAGAAGCTACTGCTGTTGTTACCCGATCCAGCGCACAAACCCAACCTCCACCAGGTAACTCGGCTGAAGATCATCAGCCGACAGCTACTGATGCCATAGGACCTTCTCAGCCTTCGACGACCGACAAGCCTAGGCCGAAGGAGACTCGCTTTGACAAGTCGCTCCGAAGAGAGACGCCTCATGGGCTGGAGAGGCCCTACAACTTTGATATCTTGGCATAATTGGCCAACACACCGGCCAAATTATCATTATACGAGCTCCTGAGACTCTCTAAAGATGTTCGCATCGTACTGAGCGAGGCACTCCAGAATACCGATGCATATCTAGCTCAGTCCAATCTCACTGGGAAGAGCTCGCCTGTAGATCTCCAAGACAGCGCTTGCACAGGTGCAATGCCCAACATTGTCTTCACTCCACAGGATATGCTTATCAAGACCAACCTACACGATCGCCCTCTGTATTATACTAGGTACATTGGTGATATCAAGGTGGATCGGATGCATATTGACCCCGGTTCTTCCATAAGCATCATCCCGAAGAGCCTGCTACACCATCTGCGTATCCCAATGCATCGCCTGACGCCGACAAGCACTGCCATCAGCGTTTTCAATTCAGGCAGAAGCTATCCGATCGGGAAAATTCTCTTGAAGTGCCAAATCGACGACCTTCAGTCTGAAGTGACCTGTTATGTTATAGATGCGGACACTTCCTATAATATTCTCCTGGGACGTCCTTGGATACACGATTACATGATCGTGCCTTCCACACTGCACCAATGCTTCAAGTATGTCGACAAGCATGGCTTCGTGAGGACAGAATTTGCTGACATTGATCCCTTTAAAGGGGTCGAATCTTACTACTCTGACTCATACCTGTACGAGAAATTGAAAAGGCACCTTGTCGAAGAAGATACTCAAGCTCAAACTGAGACGACAATTAGATCGGAGGAACCTCTGATAATTCACCTTCAAGCCCGCAAACCTGGCAGAACTGCACCACTTACAGCCACTCAGCGTAAGGACGCAATCATCCTCTCTGCATAGGAGAAGCAGATGATAATCCGACTGCCAAGGTCTGGCCAAGTGCCAAGACCCACGACAGAGCCACTGACAATCAGGCTACTTAGAGTGAGTCAGCAACAAATAGAGAAGCTCAATCCCTCTGTCAAGCCGATGATGATTCGTCTTCCCAGAATAAATCGGCAGCCGAATGCTAAGCCGGGGAATGCTAGCCAGCCAACAACTCCTCGCCCAGCACAAAGCACTAAACAGGGGGTGGCTAGTACGCCAATGACTCCACGTTCCGCTCCATCCATGGAGCCCCTGATGATTAAGCTGCCCAAGTCATCCTCCCAATCTATATTGACACAAGGGGTGGTTGAAGAAGAGCAGAGCTGGCCAAGTATGTGGCTGCTCACACTGATGTTCCATCCGCAGATGATGTAATCCCACTGGAAAAGAGACCTTACTTCATCAATAAAGGGCTATCTTTGAAATACCTCCTGCTTAATAAGCTTTGTACAATGTATGCTATAGAACACGGTATAGGCACTCACCTGCACACACAGGTGACAAATGTCTACACCGCAAACCAACTTACTCCAGTGGAAGACGCTTACCGCATAGTCGAGGAAGCGGATCATCCAATCATCTTCGGCCGGAAGAATGATCCACAACCCTTCAGGATAGAAGAAGTTAATCTCGAACCCGACACTGGGAGACTGCCTCTTTATCTATATAGCTCCCGATCCAAGTACCTCATGCAAAAATAGGAGTATGATCTGGAAACTACACAAGGTTTGAACTACGGCATTGGACGGCGGTTACCCTTACAATTGTCGGTCCCGGCTGGGAAACCATGAGATTACTACAACAAAACCAGATGTGGGCTAGGTTATGTTACACCTACAACGACCCCTGAAAGCTCAGACGAGGAATGCGATTGGCATTCACACTCAACCGGATCACCCACTTCCTATTCGGATGTTAGCATCGGAGACGTATTCAGGTAAGTCTTGTCTGTCAATATGGCATTTACCGATGCCTATGAAGAAGATGAAGATATTCCTGAACTTCTTGAGTTAGAGCCGTGGGCACAAGGACTAGATGTGCAATGGAAGATGCAGTTCGAACAAAGAGAGCCTCCCACCGAGGATGAGGTTGTGTAGTCGATCTCGATGATGAGTCTTCTCCAAAGCCTATCTTCGTCAGCAAGAATTTGACAGACGAAGAGCGAGAATCGCTACTGCAATTCGTCAAAGAATACATCGACGTGTTCGCCTGGAGCTACGAAGAAATGCCAGGACTGAACCACGAAGTTGCACTTCACAAGCTCAACATTCGTCCGGACGCAAAACCAGTCAAGCAACAGAAACAACGGTTTCGCCCGGACATCATAAACTCCATCGAAGCTGAGGTCAACAAACTGATCGCTAACGGCTTCGTCCATGAGGAACAGCATCCAGACTGGATAGCCAATATGGTACCAGTCCTCAAAAAGAACGAAAAGATTCGAATCTGCATCGACTTCCAGAACCTGAATGAGACGTGTCCTAAGGATGAGTTCTCCCTCCATATCACAGACATCATGATTGACAACACCTGCGGCTTCGAGCGTATGTCATTCATGGATGGTTTTTTGGGGTACAACCAAATTAAGATGTTCCCTGATGATGAAAAGTATACATCATTCCGAACACTAATTGGCACATACTGCTACACAGTCATGCCTTTCGGTTTAAAGAATGCTGGCGCCACCTATCAAAGAGCTATGAGCATCATCTTTAGAGACCACCTGCACAAGACAGTGGAATGCTACGTCGATGACATCGCCGTCAAAATCTGCTCTAAGGAAGATCATCTGCATGATCTGAGGACCGTGTTCGACCTGATGCAAGCGCACAATTTGAAGATGAATCCCACAAAATCCTTCTTGGGTGTATCCAGCGGGAAGTTCTTAGGTTTCATCATTACTTCCCAGGGTATCCATATAGACCCTGAGAAGACGAAGGCAATCAGAGAGATGGGTCCCCCGAAAAATCTCCGTGAACTCAAAGGCCTTCAAGGGAGGCTAGCTTACATCAGGAGGTTTATCTCTAACCTCTCCGGACGATGTCGACCGTTCACCCACCGCATGAAGAAGGGCATTTCGTTCGTATGGGATGAAGAATGTCAACGCGCCTTCGACAGCATCAAAGAATATATGTCGAAACCTCCAGTCCTGGTGGCCCCGGTTGCTGGAAAACCATTCCTATTCTATGTGCGAGCAATGGAGCATTCTCTTGGTGCTCTACTAGCACAAAACAACGATGCAGGCCAGGAGCAGGCTATATATTACCTCCGCCGAATGATGATGGGGCCGGAACACCGATATACTGTCGTAGAAAAAGAATGCCTTGCTCTGGTGTTCGCCATTCAGAAGACGCGACACTACGTCATGGGACAAACCATCCATGTCGTATCAAGAGTCAACCCCCTCAGGGTCCTCATGACCAAGCCAGGTGCACTCTACTCTCGCCTCGCTACCTGGACAATATTACTGTCTCCCTACCACATGATCTTCGTCCCGCAGAAGGCTGTTAAAGCTCAAGCTCTGGCAGACTTTTTAGCAGCTCGTCCAGGTTCGGAGTCAACCAGAATAGATGAAGAGATTCCAGATGAGGTCGCCAATTCAAATGCGGTTTCCCATGATGCCATATGGTGAATGTTTTTCTACGGCGGTACCAGAACTGGGCCCGAAGGCAACATCATCGCTGGAGTCGGAGTGGTGCTGATTTCTTCCTCTGGGCTGGTGATCAATCGGGCCTACTCCCTTACGGAGCCCTGTTCAAATAATGTGGCCAAGTACAACGCTTTAGTTATTGGCCTTCGACTTGTAAAGGAGCTGGGGATAGAGTATATGGAAGCATACGACGATTCGCAGCTAATCGTTAACCAGATCCGGAGCTCATACAAAGTTTGTCATGAAGACATGATCCCCTATCACCAAATAGCAATGGACATCATCTCGACCTTGGAAGGGTTCTTTATAGAACACGTTCCCAGGCTCCAGAACATTAAAGCCGATGCCCTAGCAGGCCTTGTCGCTTCCTTAGCAGTTCCGAATCATGCTCACCACTTGGTTGACATAATAGGTCATGAATTGGTCTGTCCCAAGAATAATGTTCAATGTGTGGAGAGTTACTCCGCTCTGACTGTTGACGAAGCACCAGACTGGAGACAGCCATTCATAGACTTCGTAGTCTACGACATCCTGCCAGAGAATCTGAAGGAAGCCACTTCTATCAGAAGACGTTCCCTCAGGTTCTTCTACGAAACGGAGACGAAAATGCTGCATCGACGATCATACGATGGATTACTGCTTCGGTGTCTGTCAAAGATAGAAGCCAAAGAAGATGTACGCGAAGTTCACGATGGCATCTGTAGGGCCCATCAGCCTGGCCCAAAATTGTAAGATCGTCTTCGCCGAATGGGCTATTACTGGCCCACGATGGTTGCAGATACAATCGATTATGCACGAAAGTACAAAGCCTGTCAAGTCCACGCTGATTTCATCCACCAGCCGTCCGAGTTTCTACATCCAACGGTGGCATTCTGGCCATTCGAAGCATAGGGAATGGACATCATTGGTCCGATCACTCTGTCTTCGTCCCGAGGACATTGCTTCGTACTCGCAATCACAGATTACTTCTCCAAATAGGCGGAGGCTATTCCGCTGGCAGAAGTAAAGACTTCAAACGTGATTAGCTTCCTCAAGCATCACGTCAACTATCGCTTTGGACTACCGCGAAGGATCATCCACGACAATGGTCCGCAGTTCGCAAGCCACGCCTTCTATCGGTTTTGCGACAAATACCAAATCCACAATGTTGCTTCAACGCCATACAATCCGGCGACGAATGGGTTGGCAGAAGCATTCAATAAAACTATAATCAAGCTGCTCAAGAAGTTCATCTCCTCAATCAAACGCGACTGGAATGAGAAGCTTGGCGAATGCTTATGGGCGTACCATACTACAGTACGGACGGCCACTGGCAACACACCATTCTCTCTGGTATATGGGAGTGAGGCAGTTCACCCGCTGGAGACTCAAATCCCCTCACTCTGCGTTGTCCTTACCTATCGATTGACAACAGATGATAATCACCATCGCCGACTACAAAAGTTGGAGGCCCTAAATGAGAAGCGTCTGTTAGCTCAACAACGAATCGAGTAATACCAAGCACGTATCTCGGGAGCTTTCAACAAGAAGGTTAAAATTAGAATATTCAAAGTGGGCGATCTCGTTATGGCAGTTCGGAGGCCGATGGTTATGACTCACAAAACCGTCGGCAAATTCCAGCCAAAGTAGGAAGGCCCATTCGTCATCGAGGCTGTATTCTCCAATGGAGCTTATCGCCTCGCGAAACAAAACGGAGACTTGCTCATGTTGCCCAACAACGGCAAGTTCATGAAGAAGTATTATGTCTGAAATGACATCCTCTAAATCTTTCAGATTGTTGAGTTATGTACCCACTAGTACCACTGAACTTACATTCTGACTCGAAATTTCCCAGAATGATGAGTTATGTACCCCCTAGTACCGCTGAACTCACATTCCGACCCCAAAATTCCCAGAATTATAAGTTATGTACCCTCGGGTACCGCTGAACTTACATTCTAAACTCCAGATCTTCCAGCTTGTTAAGTCATATACCCTCTGGTACCGCTGAACCTACATTCCAATCCCAAATTTCCTAGATTATTGAGTTATGTACCCGCAAGTACCGCTGAACTCACACTCTGGTTACTACAGATGAATCTTTATCGCATCTTTTAGGTAGTAAGTCATGTATGATCATACCTCTGAACTTTCCTCCAAAAAGAGCTCCCTCCTTATGATCCAATACCCGCACTTTCAGTACATAAACAAGGTAACCGATCCACAAATTTTCTAAAACAACCACGTCGATGCTACCTCTGAGTTGTTTCCCTTCCACCAAAAATAATCCGCCCCTCACGTAGAACTTCCACGTCCTCATTACCTCTGAGTTGTTCTATGTACCCTTCATGGAGCCTACTCCTGCCACGTCCTCATTACCTCCGAGTGGGAAGGCTCCATCGAAGAAACCCTCATATTTACCACGTCCTCATTACCTCTGAGTAAGTATGTTGGATTTTCTCTCGACTTATTATCCGTACCCAAGACCGGAGTACGCCAAGGATAATAGGTCCACAAAAAGTCTCCGATTAGGACAACCACTGCAAGCAAAGAATAGAGTGAATGTATTCTGTTCATTCAAAATCAGTTACAATCTCATGAGCAAGCCAGAAAAGTTCTCCATAGTTTCAGACAAGCAGAAAAAAGATTATATTGATGTCCAAAAGAAGCAAAACACAAACTACAGCTAAAGACGGACAGAAATATCAAGACAAAGGATGGACATTTATGAGAGCCCACGAATCCTAGTTGTGGGGTCGCATAAACCAATCCCTCAACCATTTTTCATATGAAGGATCTATTTGAGTAAGATCCTCATCCGGAGCAGGAGGATCAGAACTCCCAATACTACCACCTTCAGACCGGGGCTCCTCCTTTACAGCAACTTCAATATTGGGAGTGTTTTCCTCCCCTATAGGCGCCAGCTCTTCCTTTTGTTCCTCCTTTTTGGGTACCACCTTCTCCTTAACGAGCGATGACTCTTGTTTGATGAAAGAAGGCAGCAACTCCTCCTTCACAATGATCTCAGCCTTCGGCAGGGACGCTGCAAGAATCAAAGATAAAAGAAACAAAGTTAGAAGATGGCCAGGTGAAACTAACTCAGTGTTTTAGAGCTTATGCGGCTCGGTTTAACGCAGCCTCATACGGCCCAGTCCAGACGAGTTTATGCGGTTCTGCTTAGCAGGGCATTATGCGGCCCAATCCAGATGAGCTTATGTGGTCCTGTTTGAGGGGGCTTCATGCGGTTGGGTTCAGAGGGACTTATGCGTCTTTGTTCGACAGGTCATTATGCGGTTCAATTTGTGAAGTGTTTATGCGGCCACTAGACAACTCCCATGCAGCTCGGACATGGGGTATACCCTCCATACGGCTCGGACATGGGACGTACATGCGACACATATAATTTGAACAGTTCGATGAAGACGAAGGACACATTAAAGGCTTCTGCATAAAATATGCAACAGAGCTATCATTGTTAGGGTTTTTTTTTGAAGCATACGATCCTCCCAAAGTCCTTACCAGCAATGGTGGGGTGAACGTCGGGATGAACTTCAGGCATCGCAGTCGACGTAGAAGCCACTCCCTTACCCTCTGCCGCAGTCTTGGAAGTCTTGGGGGCCATCGTTGATCGAAGAAGAAGAAGAAGAAGAGGACGACAGTTAGGGCAAGAAGAGCTTAAATTGGAAAAGAGAGTAAAGAGTTTCTTTCTCCAAATTACTTTTATTTATAGGAGGACAAAGGGGGGGGCACGTGGACCGATGAACGCTTCAGGTCGTGTGTTGCAGGCAAAATCGACTCTAGGATTTCGTCCCCTCTCATAAAGGAGATTCATCAAAGCACAAAATCCAAATATTTAATGAACCGACTCTTGGGATTCCCCCAAAAGATGACTCTAAATCAAAAAATGAATCAAGGGCAATTAATGACGCCTACGTGGCAGAAAAGACAGTGTGTGGCTAGAGCGATCCATGCGGCTAGGAAGTCCATGCGGCCAAGCAGTCCATGCGGTCAGGAAGGCCATGCGGCTAAGAAGTCCATGCGGCCAAAATATCCTATGCGGCCAGAAGAGCTTATGTGGACATAGCCATGCTTCTTATTCAAAGTATTTCAATTTTACAAATTGAAAACTTTGAAGGGGGTCTTGTAGAAGCATGGAAAAGAAAAAAAAATCCATGCAGCTCAAAATAGAGGGAGTCTCATGCGGTTCAAAGAATCTCTCAGAGCTTCATGCGGCTCAAGAGTTTTATGCGGCTCAAAAGTCGCCAACATAGCCATGCGGCTCGAGTAAAAGTCACGTGGCCTTATGCGACTCGCCTCTATAGCTGGCCATTAAGCAGCGGCCTCATTTAATGCTCTGACACAACAAGGCGGCTCTGGCATAAAGGTGAACTGACAGCTCCGACATAAAGCTGCAATGATGACTCTGACATAAAGACGTGCTCCTAGAAAAACAAAAAAATCTTTATAGCTAGCACGATCCATCAAATCCCAAAGTCTTCCAAACAGCTTTGACACGTGGCCAGTCGGATGCAGTTCAGGTGGAGGCCACCCCCATGCGGCTGCTACTCTCATGCGGCTCGGATAATGGGGCCATCTTTATGCGGCTCAAATCCTGAGAAGCCACCCCCATGCGGCCGCTTCTCTCATACGGCTGGGATCATGGAGAACATCTCCATGTGGCTCAAATGCTGAGAGGCCACGCCCATGCAGCCTTGACACGTGGCCAGTCTTATGCGGTTCAGTTGGAAACCACCCTCACGCGGCTCAGATTTTGGAGGCCATACCTATGCGGCTGCCACCTTCATGCAGTTCAAATCCTGAGAAGCCGCCCTCATGCGGCTCTGTCAAGACACCCTGTCCCTGTGGCTCGCAGTTAGGACACGTGGCAGAGGATCAGTTCCCTCCGCGTCCCTATGGCTCACAGCATAATGACGGTCGGACACGTGGCACCAAATTAATTATGATTTATCTACTCAAATTTGTTACTATCAACAAATCTCAACAACCAGATTTAGTGCAATCATCATAATTACCCGGATCAAATCAGATTTATTTCAATCAAGCAGATTGAACACGTGGCAAGAGATTCGAGCTTGTCATAACAAATCATGAAGATTTGCGGCAATCAACATTAATTGCCCATACGGATTTGGCACAATCAATATTAACTGGCCAGATTTGTTGCAATCAAAATAAATGGCCCAGATTAATTGCCAACAAAACAGGATCAAGAAAAAACAGTAATTAATCCCCAAACTGCCGACTCTTCAAGGGGTAATCATAGCAAACCCTAATGATCACACCCCACTCCTATTAATAGCAAGGTTCCATTCCCTTCTAAAACACCCAGCTGGACACACAGAGAGACAAAGGCACGCACAGAAGAGTCTCCCCACACATTCTTAGAGCATTTCTTCATCAGAGCCAAGGCTACGTCCGATCGTCCAAGGAGTAAGGCAGAGCTGCCATCGCTTTCCCGAGCCTCTACCGTCACCCCCAGAATAAAAAATAAACAATCGTACTTAGATTATTGTACCTAGGTTTTTATTCCTAGACATTCTTTGTACGAGCGAGTTTGTATTGTGAGTCTAAGTTCAGTCCTCCTATAAAATTGTTCTGCACTTTTACAATCAATGGCAAACACCATATGCAATAGGTTGATCAGACCATCATGCACCGGTTCTGATTAGATAATATATTAGTGGGTGCACCCAATAAAATATGTCATGATCAAGCTTGGTAAATAAATAAGCTTGCAAAACTACAGCTACATTAGCAGCATGAGATAGTCAAAATATGAGCAAGAAAGGTACTGATGAAGAAAATTTTAAATAGTCCAAGATCTTTTAAAATCAAGGCTCGCCCGAAGTGTGGGCCTATACAGTTGTCCTAGTTTTCTTTACTTACGGTTTGGTTGTCTAGATAAGCTAAGGTCCTCAGAATTTCTAGTCTAAGTGAACTTATCAATAGGGTCACAAGGACAAAGGGTTTGTTAGGTCGTCATGTATTCAACCCAACTTACAAGAGTTAAACTAGTAGTGTGATGGGACAATATGTCAAGCAATCAAGATAAAGCACAAAATTAAGCATTTAAGGAATTAAGTAGAACAAAATCATATATCGGTCGAAAGAATTGAGTCGAGATTGAATCCCTATCCGTGGTCAAAATATATATCGGTATCATGGTAAAGGTTATAGTTTAGCCATTTTGATCAGAAGGTCATATCATGAAAATAGTGTACAAGGAGACGTGTTCTAGTGGGACATGATATATCTATATGAAGGTGGGCTTGTCTAGGTCTTACATATGAAATTTATTGGTAGATAACAGCTAGTATTACACTCTGAATATCAAAGTCACGGTAAGGGATGCCAAAAGATCTAAAATAGAAAGTGGGAGTTCACGAGGTGATAATTAATGCACAAAAATAAAGAAGATCAAGTTAAAGCATAAAATAAATTAATTTAAAGAATCCACTAAAATCATCTAGGGACATAGTTCTAGAGAGAGAAGATAGTCCATTAGATGAATACGTTAAAGAACAATCATATCATCTTCCAAATTTTAAACAGTTAGAAGGGCACAATAAAAGATCTAGATTTGAGGGAAGGTCGAGTGAGTCATGAGTGAAATACAGTAACATAGTCTGGTAGATGACTAAAAACACTTGTGTATATAATACTATCATGGTCATGAGGGATATGGCAATTAGTGTGGAATACTCAGTAAATGTTAGCTCAAGTTCCCTCCAAAAGTTTCAAAATAAACTTTCAAAAATAAACCACCAAAATTTGTATTCACTCCAAGCCGTTCAAATTTATCATAATTTTTTTTATCCCTTTCATAAATCTCAAAGCAAATTTTTATCATGTTACTACTGACTTTTTCAAAATTTACATTTTCAATACAACTTTTAAACTCAAGAGTTCATAAATCATGAATCTATATATAAAATATCCATAATCAATCATAACTTTAAAACTCTACAAAAATTAATAGCTCCCCAGATAAAATTTCTAGCACATACAAAGCAATCTCAAAATTTTAGCTTAATATTTTAATGCACTCATCAATTATAACTTCTATTTATACTAAGTCATTCCAACATAATCACACTTTTAAACTGTAACTTTATTTGATCAATCAAAACATACTTATCATATCATTAATATATTTTTATTTTATTTCAAAAATTATGATATTAGCAATCCAATATTAAACTAAATTTTCAAATAATCTTATCAGTCATAAAATCACTTTTTTTTTTACGAAATTTCATATCCAAATTCACAATTTAAAAAAAAAACTAAAATCTAAATAGATTTGTAAATCCTCAATCATAGGACACAATTTAAAATAAAGAAAAATTCTCAAAAATTGTTTTCATAACTTTCAAATATTTTAACCAAAAATTTAGAATTCATTACTTCTACATATTAACCGTAACGAAAAATTTAGAAATTATTACTTAAAAGTTAACATTTTAATAAACATATTAACCGTAACTTGTACGATTTAATTTAAATAATTCTTTCTGCCACAATTAAAATCTAAGATCATTTTCAAACCAAATTTATAACTGTTCAAAGGTGTATAACTATAATCCAATAAATCATAAATATCACAACTCGAAAATCAAATCAATTTTATATTTGTTCAAAGTTGTATAGCTATAACCCAATAAATCATAAATATCAAAACTCGAAAATCAAATCAATTTTATATTTGTTCAAAGATGTATAGCTATAACCCCATATTTCATAAATATAAAAACTCAAAAATTCAATCAATTTCTTAAATCAATGTTATAAAGGTTCTAGCTATTTTTTCCCCTTCCTGTAGTATCAATCCTATGGTGTTTTTTAGAAATCTCAAGATTGAAACTTTTCTTGGTAATATCCTACTTTACAAATTACTAATCATTAATTCACACTAAAAAAGCCTTTTTAACTCAATGAGAGTCTTGAATATTCCAATTACCAATATAACCATTCTAGCCATATGTGTGACCTATGAGCATATACTAGTGTAGTCATCTTCCTAGTTGATACTAAGCACGAAAATAAGAATCGACCGTAGAAAGGAATCAAGCAAGGTGCAATTCAAGGAAGTCGAACGAGAGTTCGAAATTTAAAGCCAAGGGAAGAGGTCAAGCTGTATGGATGAGATTCCTAGATTCTAATCCTATGTTGCAGGCTCACATTGGTACAATTACGTAACCGAAGTAACAAACTCAACCTGCATGGGCCACCACAAAAACATGTAACGCCCCAGTCCCAAAATACTTAGGACTAGTTACGTATCCATGCCAGCTGCATACATACGAAGCATACTCCAATATATGGAAACCTCGTATGAATACATAAGCTATAAAATGCAGTAAGCCAAGAGTAATCTAATCTCATCCATAAATAAAGAATAAAAGATATCATATAATCAACTGTAATAAGTCTTTGTACAATGCATTGGGCGGAGACAAATCTACTACCAACAAGTAAGGAAAAATATACATGGAAATGAAAATGATTTGGCGGGAGTAGCAAAGAAAGACCCAAGATACGTCATCTCCGAATGAATAGAGAAGTTCGCGACCTCGAATAGAACACCTGCAATATAACCGAAGCACACACCTGGAGAGATAACCAGGTCCTCAGAGGGACGTAACAAGATACAGGAAGAACATGCCATAAATATTGAATACAAAATATGCCACAAAGAAAATAAGTGACAAGACAACAATAAGGTAATCTAACCGTACTATGGTGTTTATGCAGTTAAGAACAAACCTCCAACGCATGGGTATCTGGCTCAGTAGCAGTAACTCAGATATGATCCCATCAGGATACCAGGGACCTCAAAGCATGACATTCCTCGAATGTCAGAGACCATTAGTATCAGTAATCTCAGGTATGGCCCCATCAGGATACCAGGGACCTCAAAGCATAACATTCCTCGAATGTCAGAGGCCACCAGTATCAGTAATAGGAAAGTGTATAAGGACCCATACATTAAGGAACTGTTCTTCCTACCCAATGCCTAACAGAGTCACATCCATGTCTCATATATCTCTACTAACTGCTAAGTCTCCTAACATACCTCTATTAGCAGTTAGCCCTAACGCATGCACATGGGGGATCAGTCCATACGCAAGGACCTCTACATGCTACTCATCTCATACATCCTCGTGGTACAACTGTATCGAGGCATATATAATACACTACAAACGGTAGTCCCCTAACTCTAGGTTCATATGTAATCAAAGGATAGTAACAAAGTAACTAATAATCACTGAGCATGTAGTAAATCAAGTACTATAATAACTGGAAATAATGAATAGTGATATTTAATAAAATACAGACTGAATGTAAATAGTATAATGGCAAGGTATCTTGCCTGAGGTTATGTGCAAAAGGAAATAATCCAGTAGCTCGAACTGACAAATAAACGAAGCAAGAAAAGCCAAATCCCGCAGATGACTCCGGATGCTGCAACAAACATTACAAACGAGTTTGGAAAATAAGATATGCCTAGGAAACGCCTATCTAAAAGTTAAATTCTGGAATAGGGGCAAAATCGTAATTTCGGGTCAAAACGATATCCGTCGTTGGACCCGCTTTGTACCGAAATACGTGCCAATATTTACGGTTTCTAAAGTCGTCAAACTATATGTCTACGAATTTGTTTTGATGGAACAAATCCAACGGTATGTCCAATTCTGGATTCCGGTAGGCCGTACACAAAATCGCCCGTTGAGTGAGATCGTGGGCCCGCTAAAATGGCGTCCCGATCAACCTCCTCAGAATTGAACCAAACTTGGCTCACAGGACTAGAAAAATATTTCGAGTCCAATGGCGCAAGTTTCATCGCGATTTGATGAGTGTACACAAAGTTGTGACTTAATTTACAAAGGGTCGATACGGGGGTATCTCGACGGATACGTACTGATTTCGTCGCACATATGCAACGAAATCGGGTTCCGTCAGTTCCCACACGTCGACAACATCCATACGCGCCTTTTGATGCATATAGTGCATGACCACGTCGCCCAGTTTGTCGGGGCGCACACCGTATCGGGTGTTTTTCTACTTTTTAAAAAAAAATAGAATTTACAATTTTTCGTGAAACTTTAACAACGTGCAACTTTTTACACACTAGATGCAAAGTGAATCCAGATGGTGCGTTAGAATCTCGGTTATGTTGTCTTTGACTATCTTTAATTAGCCTCTACAAAATTCTATTGTACAGAAAGAAAAGTGGCCGACAAGTTGGTGTTTTCAAACAGTTTTTAATATTCCAGAAAAGTGGTTTTTCTCCAACTTTGTCTCGATATTTCGAGCAAGTTGGATGGCCATGTCAAAATTCACCTGGGGGATCTCGAAGAGGGTCATGTGTGCTTTCTACAATTACGGATCTAAAAATGGACTAGAATCGAGAGAGAAATCCAACAGAGAAGTTATAGGTACCTGAAAGTTGAATTCTGTTGTTGTCGGTGTTTGTTGTTGTTGCTGTCGCCGTGACGACCGTGAAGCGGGGGTGCAGCTGCGGATAGCACGCCGGAAAGAGGGTAGGAGGAAGGAGAGAGGAAGAAGGAGGAACAGTTAGATGAGAAGAGATTAGGGTTTGGGTTTACTTTTAAAACATATGTATATATATATGTTTATATGTAAAGGTGGGGGGAGGAAACAAGGGTCGGCCATAATAGCATTGTTGCTTCTGCTTGGTTCTTTTGGTGGGCGACTATTGCTAGCTGCTGCTTGGTTCTTTTAGTTGTGGTCGGTTCCCACATGGTGGGGCCGACCACATGTATACATTTTTTTTCTTCTTTATCAATCATTCTATATATATAACCATATATATATATATGCATATGTATATATCCATATATATACACCATAATCTATTAGAATCCAATAACAATTTAAATGTCACATATCCAATATTTAATATATTTAAATATATCTACATATATATAAATAAATTCAATTAAAGCAATCTCAATAATAATAGAATGAATGTGTTTATTTAATCTCCACAAAATATCTTTAATAATATTATAATAATAAAATCGTCCCAATGGGTGAACTTTACCACACACCCTTATTTGGGTCCAGAAAACTGTACAATTTTTGTAAAATATTATTTATTAATAAAAATACCAATAATTGTACAAATAATTAAATAATTAAAAATTGTACATAAAATTCTAAAATAATTTAGAAAATATTTTTACGTACATAAAATATGTTCACATGGCCACCTTGGTCCCATCACATGCCTACATGGGCTTAAATTCGGTCCGGGCCCAGTTCGGACTTGTTTTGCCCAACTGGGTTATCTAAAAATCAATATATAAAATAATAAAATATTAAATTATTTAAATGAGTCAATTCACAACTTGGCCTGGTTTTCCTAGTTTGGACATCACTATGGCTAGCCTTCTCCCGGCATGGCTAGTGCACTCGTCAAGGCATACTGCTACATCTTTCGTGCCAAAATTCATGGTAGTCTTGTGTTCCAAAATTCAACAATGGCTAAGGTCATTTCTAATGAAATAAAAAAAATAATAATTTGCATAAATTAATTTTTTTAGTCTTTAAATAACAAAACAAAAAAATACTCCCAAAAATTTAGGGGTTTTATACTAACTCACATGCCACATGGCCGTCGGTCAAAGACTCCCAAATTAATGGGATGAACCTAAGACTCAACACAATGATTCTCATTTAATATGTTCACTTGATTGAATCCTTGGCCATAAACTTCTTGAATTCCCCAAATGACGGCGACAATTAAAGAAGAGGATGATTGACTCATCCGTTGAAAGAGCTGTCGTTTAACTGCTATTATGACTTCGACAAAGACTAGCTCCTTCGACTTAGAAGCATAACCACTTCAGTTCGACTCAGAAGCTGCAAAACCCCTAAATTTAGGGATTTTAATTCATATATTTGACAGTAATTTGATGACTTTTTGGTTTTTCGATTGTGTTAGTATTTTGGTATAAAATATTTTTGAAAATCTCTTTAAGGAAAGCTCATTTGAAATTATAGCATTTTCCCTAATTTTAAATAACTTTGTATTTAAAGTGTAGATTTGTGAAAATCAAAAGGTAGCAAGTAGCATAATTATAAGGATATATTATGCTAAATATTTACTAACATGATTTTTAAATATTTTTGGATTTTTTAGAAAATTTATAAAATTATCAGGAAATTATTAGTAAGTTATATATAGTTATAATAGAACAAAAAGTAAAGGAAAAAGAAAAGGAAAGGAAAAAAAAAACCAAATAAGAAAAACCCATTCCCAGCCAAACCCGACAGGCACCCCCTCTGTAATATATATACACGCACACACCCGAACATATAGCAGCAACCACCAGATTCTATCGAAATCCTAACCAAATTTCTCGACACCCTGGACAGCGGTGCCGCCACCAGTCTGTGCGCCTCCGAGGTGCCACCGTGCGCAGGCCAATGGCCGGCTGACCGCCACCCCGAGTGTTGCAGCAGACACGACAAGCGCAGCAGCAGTAGCAGCAACTACAGTCCCAAACCCCAGCTTCGTTGCAATTTTTTGTCCAACTCAATCGTCGATTTTCAGAACCGATTCTACGGGTATGTAGCTAACCTAACACCCTTAAATTTCTATCAAATCGTTCATTTCAATACGTATTGTGCGCGACGGAAATCGAGTTCCAAAATCGAGAAAAACTCAATTTTTTGAAGTTTAGAAACTATCCAACCACCCATGTTAGCGGTTGATTTGCGACCAGCCTATCGCTAATCTTAGAAATCTACTTGAACAATGTTTTAGACAACCTGAATGAGATCAAAACTTATAATTTACTTTATTTTATTTCTTATTATATTTGGTTTAAAATATAGTTGAAGTTTAAGAAAAATATGTTTCAAAAATATTGAAAAACCCTGATACGGAGTCCGTCCCGACAATTTGGACGAGTTGGTCACAAACCACTTGCATCAAAAGGTGCGTAAGGACTTCGTGCACGTGTGGAATTTGACGAAACTTGAATTGGTTGCGTGTGCGAGATAAATTTGATGTATTTCTGTCAAATTTTCTCGTATCGATAATTTTATAAACTTTTCATTTACCTTATGCAGGTTCGTCATATCGAGACGAAACTTACGCCAAGATGACCGTATCATTTTTTTGGTCCTGTATGCTAAGTTTGGTCCGATTCAGAGAAGATTGACCGGAACGTCTATTTTGCAGGCTCGCGACCCGATCCAACGGACAAAATTGTGCACGGTCTGCCGGAATCCAACTTTCGACATACAATTGGGTTTGTCTCTAAAACTGAACCCATAGACATATAATTTGATGACTTTAGGGACCATAGATACTGGCACGCGTTTCGATACAAAACGGGTCCAACGGCGGACATCATTTTGAGCCAAAATTATAATTTTGCCTCTGTGTCCATAATTGGACTTTTGGACAGGCATTTTTTAGACATATTTTTTACACCAGAAATGTTCTTGATGTTTGTTTCAGCATCCGGAGCTGTTCGTCGATTTTGAGTTTCATTGCTAACGTGGTTGACTATTGGATTTGCCATCCTCGTACCTCAGGCAAGATATCTTGCCACCATACTCTGTGATTTACTTTTACCTTATTTTTAGTTATTTATATTCAGTATTATTTATCTATTGCTAGTATTATATCATTGTGCGTCCAAGTCACACTTAGGTGCAAGTGACTGTATCGGTCGTTTAACTTGCTTTTGTTCTATTTTCTTTCATTGACTTAGCCTAGTGACCACTCATGGATGATGAGGTATTGGCATATCTCAAACGGCCTTAATACATGCTTTAATACGTGTTATGAGTCACATGTAGGATACGTACTCGTGTAGTCGGCTGGCCTCCGATACGTCTGAGGCATGCGATAGATAGGAGTAACTGCCAATAGAATTGCATGCTAATGGACTTGGTAGTTACTAGAGGTTCATATTAGTCATAGAGATGACGATACTAGGCATTTGGGTAGGGTGAACAATACCTGACGTATGGGCTTCTACTACACTTTCCTTTGTAACCCGGAAGCTCCGCTGGAGATACGGGTATGATTATCCACTCAGGTTGGCCACTGACGTTCTTGAACGTTATGCGCTTGGTCAATGGTGTCCGAAAGGGGACTATACTGGATCCTATTATCGGCCAGGGCTCATGCGTTGAAGGATTGTATCTCAACTGCATATTCACAGTAGAACGGTTAGGAACCCTGTTGCATGAGGTCCTTTATTTTCTATTATATATCACAGTTTATACGACATGGTATTTTCTTGTATCTTGTTACGTCCCTCTGAGGACCTGGTTATCTCTCCAGGGTTACACGATTCCCCCCAAGAGTATGGAACGACATTAGATCCTTCCTACATCGATGACAAGGCATCTCCGGCTGATTTCTAGTTTACTTATACATTGAGACATTTAATGGACATTTTATATATCCTTTTTTCTATTTTGCGGAGGTTGGACTCTGATCATTGAGACTTTTTTTTATAGTTGTTTGGAGTAGGTATGTCCACCCGGCTATCACCTTGAGTCACTTATTTATTTTGGATTCTTATGTCTTCTGTGTTGAGCTGTAGATGAGATATAGTTTATTATATTCTAGCCTGTGATTATTATTATTTATTGCTTGTGTACATATACGAGGATTCCAGATATTGGAGTATTCTTTGTATATGTGCAGTTGGCATATCTACGTACTTGGTCCTAAGTATTTTGGGACTGGAACGTTACATATTTTTGTGGTTGCCCATGCAGGTCGAGTTTGTCACTTCGATTACATTATTGTACCGATGTGAGCCTGCATATAGGATTAGAGTCTGGGATCTCATCCACATACTTGATCCCTCCATTGAATTCCATTTTCGAACTCTCGTTTGACATCTTTTATTTGTCTCTTGATTGATCCCTTTCTACCGTAATTCGTATCTTTCCTTCCGTGCTTGATAAAGGTTAGGAAGATGACTCATACTAGGTATACATGTATAATGCTCAAACACCCTACTAGTTGAACTCTTATAAGTTGGGTAGTATGCCTCATAACCTATCACTCTATTGGTCCTTGCAACCCATTAAAGAAGATTTTAAGAAGATTACCTAGACTATGGTGCTTAAAGATCCATGACTCATTCGTTCAACCAAGGCCTGAGAAAAGAAGATAGTAGGACGACTGTGTAAGCGTGAACACCAGATAAGACTTAGATTCTTATGGAACTTGAACTATTTATATATACTTTCATCATTGATATTTTGACTACCTTGACTAACGCCGCTATTATAGCTTAGTTTTTGCAAGCTTATTCTTATCAAGCTTGTCCAGGACATGTGTTTATTGGGGACGCCCACTAACATATTGTCTTATTATAATTGGTGTATTATGGTCTGATCAACCTTTGTGCACTTGGTTTGCTCTTCATATAATTATCCAACGTGGATTGAGATATATGTGTCTCTATGAACTCATCTACAACTGTCTTGACAACTCTGTTTGAATTATTCAATCGCCCTTGGAAACCCGTATTTGCATTGATTCCTCTCCCTTGAACTCTTTATTGTTTTTAGCTTTTACTTGCTACAGAAAAACAAATGCTCATAATTGAAGTAAGATATACCCAAAATGTCCCCTTATTTTGCCATACCACCTATGGCCATGAAAGCTATATTTACGCAATCGTTCCATCTATTCAAAATCGGAGAACCACCTTCCAATTGATTCATATCTACCATATCACGTTATCTATCACATTGCGTAGTATTCCTTTATACTCAAAGCCCAAGCACGATATCACAACTCTGAATTTTTTTTTAACCTCGTAATCCTAAAACTGTGCCTCAGTTTTAATTTAGAGAAAGAAATTTTTGAGTGAATAGACTCTAAGCCTTCTAAAATTTTAAAAGGTACTAGGTTACCGATTGATCAGGATAAGTTGATTTCAATTAGGACGATAATTAACGCCCCATGAACTCCCACTTTCCCTTTAGATCATTTGGTGTCCCCGACCTTGACATTTATATTCGAAGCATGAGACCAGCTGTTACCTTCAACAAATTTCACATACAAGACCTAGAGGAGTCCATCTTCATGTAGGCATATCATGTCCCATTCAAACACGACCCATCGTATTCTATTTTATTGATACGACTTTCAGGTCAAAACGGCTAATGATAACCCTTACCGTAATACCGAAATACTTTTCGACTGCAATTAGAGATCCAATCTTGACTCAAATCTTTTAGCCCAATATATGGTTGTGATCTACTCCAATCCCTCTACGCACATGCCATTAGTGTGCCACTCAATTGAGGTCCTTTTTGCTACTTAAATACAAAAGTCACATAAGGCATATTTTTGAGCTTTAGTAACCTGGTTAACCAACCCGGTTGATAAATTAGCCCGACCACTTAACTTGGAACCAATATAAGATTATCCTAACTTACTAAGAATGGCTCAGATTGATTTCATAGCATCTTGTTCAGTCAATATAGATTGAAGCCTATGATTCATTCAATTAAAGATCGATATCCAATTAGAAAATCCATTAAGACCCAGTTAAACCCATCCTCGCATATCGCCCTATTTGGGATATAAAAACCAAACTTGATAAAATAGGTCCTTACACCTATTATGTAGTCCCCATCTCATGACCCACAAATTCTTCTTTCGTCAATCTCTTATAGCCTATGTTATGAGATGAATGGAATCATGTTGTACTAACTTGTTTTTGGTTATGCTTGACTAAGACCTTCCTACTGTCATGATGAAACGTAGTCAATACATAGGCAATGTTAAGTGAGTAATACCTAGGCTTTTCATAGAGTCCGTGACTACGATCAGAAGTAACTCATATCCTCAACATGTCCTTGAAATGTGATCTTCTTAGAAGCCATATTACCGTTCTTTCTATTATTAACCAATTTCTTCTATAATTGGGATAGAACCCAGAACTTAGCATACTCTCTCTTTGAATGCGATATCAAGTTTGGATTCTATCGTAACCATCCTTCCATCTGTTAGGAGTTATGATACGACCTTCATGTTGCATTTATATCCCTTTGCTCGTGTGTTTAGATAATCGCGATAAAATATCGCAACTTAGGTTCTTCAAACATCGTTCGGCAATAGAAATGCGACTTTGTTTTACCTTCGAGAATGAAATTCCGGAAATGTAAAAGCCATCCTCTCTAAGAATTAGCAATGATTGGAAATCATTGGTTCCAAATTAGGCCAATAATTTAGTAGTTCATAAACGCTTACTTTTATCTTTATCAATGTATACCTTCTACTGTGACTTTGATATTTTGAGCACAACATGCGCCGTTCCCTTCGAACAAATCTCACACTCACGATCTAGACCAGTCAAACTACACACATGACATATTGTCCCATACAAACACACAATCTTGTACTCTATTTCAATTACACCACATGTATGACAACTTTCCATTAGAATAAACCATAGAGGCCCATTTTTGTTCCGTTAGACATTAACCATGCAAATATTGACCCATTCTTTTAACTAAACCAAAGACCCATGATCCATGCATTCCACCCACGTAGGAACGTGCCTCATGCACAACACCAAATACCGACTCGCATACCCTAGTCATTATGACGTAAAGATTGTAGCCCTTGCCTAATCACCATCTATCGCAAGATTTAACACTATTTTGGACTCTCATCCCTTAGTTACCCATGTTAGACAAAGACTGATATCTTCTTGGACCAACATATTCTATTTGTATAAGAGATTCCAACCCTCATATAGAAAGCATGACCGATAGAAACGACGGTAAATTGTACAAATCCTCCTATAGAAGTATTGACCAAGGAAGCCATGGCAATATCTAGGCTTCCTTTAAGATCTAAGACTGTAGACATAAATGCTCTAAATTCTCGTGCCGCTCTTTAGGAATCGTCCTCCCTAGAAGTTTTGTATCAACGATTTTTACGGTTAGCCAACTTCTATAGGTTGGGTAGAGCCTTGAATAAAGAATACTTCACCTTGTAGAATATGGCGACAAGTTGGATTCCAGTGATAACCACCTCATCCACATTTTCAAAAATCGAGATACGAATTTTACCCTCCCTCGTCTTAATCTCATTATTCTTTGATATTAGGATTGATTTTAGTTTCGAGGACGAAATTGTTATAAGTTGGGTAGGATGTAAAACCCCTAAATTTAGGGATTTTATTTCATATATTTGACAGTAATTTGATGACTTTTTAGTTTTTCGATTGTGTTAGTATTTGGTATAAAATATTTTTGAAAATCTCTTTAAGGAATGTTCATTAGAAATTATAGCATTTTCCCTAATTTTAAATAACTTTGTATTTAAAGTGTAATTTGGTGAAAATCAAAAGGTAGCAAGTAGCATAATTATAAGGATATATTATGCTAAATATTTACTAAAATGATTTTTAATTTTTTGGATTTTTTAGAAAATTTATGGAATTATCTGGAAATTATTAGTAAGTTATATATAGTTATAATAGAAAGAAAAGATTAAAGGAAAAAAGAAAAGGAAAAAAAAAGCAAAACCCATTCCCAGCCAAATCCCACAACCTCTGTAATATATATACACGCACACACCCGAACATATAGCATCAACCACCCGATTCTATCAAAACCCTAAACCAAATTCATCGACCCCCTGGACAGCGGCGGCGCCACCAGTCCGCGCGCCTCCCTGGTGCCGCCGTGCGTGGGCCAATAGACGACTGACCGTCGCCCCGTGCGCTGCAGCAGACACGACAAGCGCAGTAGCAGCAACAGTCCCAAACCGTCGCTTCGTTGCAAGTTTTTATCCAACTCAATCGTCGGTTTTCAGAACCGATTCCACGGTTATGTATCTAACCTAACCCCCTTTAATTTCCATCAAATCGTTTGTTCCAATACGCAATGTGCGCGACGGAAAATGAGTTCCAAAATCGAGAAAAACTCGATTTTCTAATGTTTAGAAACTATCCCAACCACCCATGTTGGCGGTCAATTTGCGACCAGTCTATCGCTAATCTTAGAAATCTACTTGAACAATATTTTAGACAACCTGACCGAGATCAAAACCTATAATTTACTTTATTTTATTTATTATTATATTCGGTTTAAAATTTGGTTGAAGTTTAAGAAAAATTTGTTTCGAAAATTTTGAAAAACCCCGATACGGAGTTCGTTCCGACAATCCGGGCGACTTTGTCGCGAACCACTTGCATCGAAAGGTACATAAGGACTTCGTGCACTTTTGGGACTTAATGGAACTTGAATTGGTTGCGTGTGCACGTTCGGATAATTTTGCACGTTCATCGTATCGAGACAAAACTTGCGCCAACAGAACCGTGTCATTTTTCTGGTCCTGCGTACCAAGTTTGGTCCGGTTCAGAGAAGGTCGAACCAGTAGACATATAGTTTGACGAATTTAGAGACCATAGATACTGGCACGCGTTTCGGTACAAAACAAATCCAACGGAGGATATCGTTTTGACCCAAAATTACAATTTTGCCCCTGTGTCCAGAATTGGACTTTTGGACAGACATTTCTTAGACATATCGTTTACACCGAGAACGTTCTTAATGTTTGTTTTAGCATTCGGAGCCGTTTGTGGATTTTGAGTTTCATTGCTGACGTGATTGACTGTTGGATTTGCCATCCTCGCACCTCAGGCAAGATACCTTGCCACCATACTCTATGATTTATTTTTACCTTATTTTCAGTTATTTATATTCAACATTATTTATCTGTTGCTAGTATTATATCATTGTGCGTCCAAGTCACACTTGGGTACAAGCGACTGTATCGGTCATTTTACTTGTCTTTGTTCTATTTTCTTGCATTGACATAGCCTAGTGACCACCCATGGATGATGAGGTATTAGTATATCTCATACGGCCTTGACACATGCTTTATCATATGTTGTGAGTCACATGTAGGACACGTATTCGCGTAATCGGCTGGCCACCGATACGTCAGAGACGTACGACGGATAGGGGTAACTGCCAACAGAATTGCATGCTACTGGACTTGGCAGTTACTAGAGGTTCATATTAGTCATGGAGATGACAATACTAAACATTTGGGTGGGGAGAACAATACCTGACGTATGGGCTTCTACTCCACTTTCCTTTGTAACCCGGAAGCTCTGTTGGAGATACATGTATGATTATCCACTCAGGTTGGCCACTGACGTTATTGAACGTTATGCACTGGGTCACTGGTGCCCGAGAGGGGACTATATCGGATCCTATTATCGGCCAGGACTCATGCGTTGAAGGATTGTATCTCAACTGCATATTCACAGTAGAACGGTTAGGAACCCTATTACTTGAGGTCCTTTATTTTCTATTGTATATCATAGTCTATACGGAATGGTGTTTTTTTGTATCTTTTACCGTCCCTCTGAGGACCTGGTTATCTCTCCAGGGTTAGACAATTTTCCCAGGAGTACGGTGCGGCATTGGATCCTTCATACATCGATGATGAGGCATCTCTTGCTGATTTCTAGTTTACTTATACATTGAGACATTTAGTGGACATCTTTATATTTTTTTTTTTATTTTGCTGAGGTTGGACTCTGATCATTGAGACTAATTTTTTATATATGTTTGGAGTGGGTATGTCCACCCGGCTATCACTTTGAGTCACTTATTTATTTTGGATTCTTATATCTTATGTGTTGAGTTGTGGATGAGATATAGTTTATTATATTCTGGCCTGTGATTATTATTAAAATGTACATATACGAGGAGTCCAGATATTGAAGTATTCTTTGTATATGTGCAGCTGGCATGTCTACATACTTGGTCCTAAGTATTTTGGGACTGGGGCGTTACAGAAGCGCAACCACTTCAGTTCGACTCAAAAGTGCAGCCACATCAACTCGACTCAGAAGTGCAGCCAAATCAGCTCGACTCAGAAGCGCACTCACTTTGGTTCGACTCAGAAGTGCAGCTCCCTTGCTTCATCTAGAGGAGCAGCTCCTTCTATCCCATCCGAAAGTGCAGCCCGTTCAAATGGTTCCTTCGGTTAAAACTTTGCTGCCTCAAGCAGGAGTCTCCTTGTCGCTCCAAAGTGCATTGACTTCGTCGTCTTTGAAACACTGTCTACTCGCCGCTCAAAAGCATAGTAACTCCGTCGTCTTCGAAATATGATCTACTCGTCGCTCCAAAGCATAGTGACTACGTCGTCTTTGAAACACAGCCTCCTCGTCGCCCAAAAGCGTAGTGACTCAGTTGTAGTCGAAATACAGTCTCCTCGTCGCCCAAAATCTGTAGTGACATCGAAGCCTCACCAGAACGCAGCTCGTATGGACGCACAACCCTATGAGGTAGCGTTGTTCCACATGAAAAAGTCGGGTATATATATCTTTTCATATATTACCCAATCGATTTCGTTTAAACCTCCGCTCCTAAGAAAAGAACATATTTGATTCTGTTGATAAGAGCAATATCCTATCGGTTTGTTTTAACCACCATTCCCAAGGAAAAGGACAGAGTTTGTTCCTATGGACGATGGTTATATCCAATCGGTTTGTTTAAACCAATGGCCCCTAAGATAAGGACAAAATCCAACTTCGGGGATAGGATCAGAATCTACTCGGGTTCATCCAATCAACATTAAACGCACACCATGTTTTATTTACCCAGTTATGTTGATAACTCTCCAAGATCTTGATAGGAGAGAATCCCAGCTGTAGAAGCATAAAAAATCTTAGAATAATACAAGGCGCAGAGGCGCAGGCGGTTAATCACGCTAACAACAAAGACAAAAATCACAAACAGATGAAAAGCTCATTAGTCCTTTTTTATTAATCATGGCTGCAAGAGTCTGCTACAGACTCGTCACAATTGCAAAAAAGACTGGATAAAGACATAATTACAATGATTGTTACAAAAGACTTTGTTATTACATGTACCGAATTGAAAACTCCTACAGATCTACGCCGGTGTTACTCTTCACAGTGTGATCGTCATGGAGAGAGGCACTGTGGATAGAAGATGCGAATACAGTCTACATTAAAGTCTACAGCACAGCTTCCCCCTTCAAATGCACAGTACTTCCGGAAGCAGCTATTAGCCAACCAAAAGCTCAGGCTACAACACAATATGACGGCCCTTTTTTGTAACACCCCAGTCCCAAAATACATAGGATCATGTACGTGAACATGCCAGCTGCACATATACGAAGAATACTCCAATATATGAAATCCTCGTATATGTACATAAGCTGTATAATAAATCATCACAGGCCAGAATAATATTGTAGGAGCGTAAAAAGTACTCCATAAGAATGAGTCAAAGAGATGGATTATTCTATTCAAATTGATCCACTTTACGCCTAAGAGAGGCTAATCACTTTATGCCTGAAGCAGGCTAATCATTTTACGCCCGGGTCAAAGCTAATGGTTTTACGCCCAAGACAGGCTAGCCAGTTTTATACTGGACAAAGCTGTCAAGTCTTGCATTTAATGTAAAGTCTGACGTAAAGATTTAATGATGACATATATCACAGAATTCAAAGAGATTTGTTTTACACAGAGACCAATTTGTCGTTTAGAATGTGGACTGAGCTATTTTACGCTCACAATATGGCTTCTTTTACGCATGGAGACTGTATGAGCTTTTACGCTCACAAGTTGACGTGTGCATAAAGTTTATTTGGGCTACTTTTACGCTCAAGGTTATTTCACAACCACTTTACGCGGAAAGTCCATGTCAGGGCTATTTTACGCCTAGTCTACTACTTTACGCTCAGGGTATATTTGGGTTGTTTTTACGCCCTATTCTTCTTCACCAATTCAGAATGTGGTTTGCCTACATGGCTTTCATGCCACATATATCGAAGAACGTGTGTACGTGCATCCTATTCTTACTGAAATGATGGGACACGTGTCAACGTATACAGAGGATAACTCCAATCTTGGGTGGCAGTTGTTAGCGTAAAGACGGAACTTTTGCTGAGTCTTTACGCACAAGAAGCCAAGTCTATAAATAGACTGATTTTTCTCATATGACACACACAGAGAGAAAGGAGAGAATACATAGAGATCAGAGCCCAGAGACGTTGATTTTCAGAGCATTCTTCTTCAACTTTTCTTCAAGAACAGAGTGAAGCAAAGCAGGAAAGCATTCGGCCTCGCCATCAGCGCCCAAGTGCGTCGATACCTTTCTGGTGACATAGTTCTTCCAATTGTTCATCTTCTAGCAGTGATCTTCATCATCATCGTATGGTCCAAGGAACAAAGTGATCATTTACAGATCAGACTTCCATAGCAATACTTCCCAGAATCAAATTTGTACTTCTTGTACTTTTTCTCGTTTTATTTTCAAAATCCGATTTCCAGGCATTTTGTTAAGTGAAACAAAAATGGCGACTCTGCTGGGGACGACCTTCTCATCTGACGAGGAGGCAATTCCTCAATACGATGATGTGTCGATTGGATCGACAAAGAAGACTCTGGTTGTACACTTCGACCAGACTGCTTATAAAGAGATGCTCCGAACTGGGGGTGGTTCTCGCTGTTCCAATGTTCAAAAATCTCGCAAAGCACGAAAAGTTTGGATTCCTAAATCCAAAATAGCTTCTGATCTCTTTGTTGCTTCTGAGTGCAAGGGAATTCTTCCCACTCCTGTCGTAGGGGCTTCCATTCGTCACGAAGCAGTCCTTACTTCAGCGTTGCACTCTAAGTGTGGCAAGTTATCTCCCGTCTGTGACGGTGAAGGTAATCAGGTTTTACGCCCAGTGGGTAAAAACCAAATTTTATGCTCAGTACATAAGAACGAGTCTCCCGTGTGTAATGAGGCAGACTCTAATGCTTGTGCTTCTAAGTATAAAAATAAGTCTCCTGTCTGTGACGTGGTAGACACACAAAAATTACGCTCTTCGCGTAAAGGAAAATCTTCCGTCTGTGACGTGGTAGATAAACAATTTTTACGCTCTATACGTAAAGGTAAGTCTCATGTCTGTGACAGTGTAGATAAAATTCGCAACGATGTTTTTACATCTAATGTGAATGTACCTAAATACATACAGCGTAAAAATGTTGTTGGTAAAGCTTCAGTTCTACACCAACAGCCTTCTTATACTGCTCTATGCAAAGTGCCAAACCTACAAATCACACGCAATGAAAATAGAGTCCTTCGTGCTAAAAAAATCTCAAGATTTGCGCACACAACTCCAAACGCGTAGAAATGTACAGTTTGGTTCTGCAAATGCAGCCAGTAATCTTCTTTATACACAAGGGACTAAACGTTTTGCTACCCCAAATGTAATAAAGAAGACTACTCCTTCTACTCCTTCTGATTTACGTGAATTGCTAATGCAAAAGCGTAAAAATAGACAATCTCCCGTGACACTCCCCTAAGAAAATCATCACTGTGAGTGTCACCAGATTGTGATCAAATGTTGTTGCTCGGCTTCCAGACGGTCAGTTTTTGATCGATTGAATTTTAATGCGCCCCAACAACAAGCTGATGAGTTGTCATATGCATCAGTCAATATGGCATCTCATACCAACAGAGGACGACGTCCTAGACAGAACACGTCCCAAACCCCAGGTCAACAACAATTCAACAGAATTCTTGATTCTTTTGAAGGAGTATATCAGAATACTCGATCAAGAAGACAAAGACAATTGCAGACTTCTGATTCTGAAGCTGGGGGTACTCAATCTCTTGAGTCCAAAACTGATAGTGTTGATTCATACTTCTATACTAATCCTTCTGTATCTTCAAGAGAGGTTGAATCCTACGCTATTAGAGACAAACCAGAGACGTCATCTGTTAATACAGAATAACGTCTCACTGCCATTGAGCAATCATTGAAAGACATGCTTAACATGATGTAAAGCATGCACCAGATAATAACGGCTCAGCAAAATGCTCAACCAGCAATTGTAACACCGGTTCAGGCAGCAGTGCCAACTCAAGATAGCCAAGGGGTTGATATACCTTTGAATATCCAAGAACCTACTGTTAACCAAAATTCTGTATCTCCAAATTCCATCATTCCAGAAGATGTACCATCTCCGGTGGGGATTACGGTACAACGAACAACTTTTCAATCAAATGTGCTTCCACAAACTAGTGAAGCCATTCAAGCAGTACGTGAGCTCAAAGCACAGTTTGAAGTTTTGAAGCAAAAGGATCAACTCCAGAGGTTAGGGATTAAGCAACCTTATCCTCCTCATTGGAATGATGTACCCTTTCCACCGAAATTCAAGCCACAGTCAATGGTATTGTTTGATGGAAAGGCTTCTCCTAGTCAGTATATCAATTACTTTGATATTATGACTGTACATTTGCAGAAAAATGATGCTCTTCTCACTAGAGTATTCATTGGATGCTTGACGAGTTCAGCTTACGACTGGTATCATAGTTTACCCGACAATTGTATTTTATCTTTTGACGAATTTAAGGCAATGTTTCTCTCCCGTTTCTATGAAGGATGTATGGACATGAACATGTCCTCCTTAATAGAAATCAAGCAAAAGGAGAAAGAAGATACTCGGACGTTCATTGAACGTTTTCGACATGCGACTTTAAAGATGCCCTCGGGTATGCCAGATTCAGCGCTGATTGATACATGTAAGATGAATCTGCGACCATCCATCGCTGTCTTCACAGGTTCCCAATTCACAGATTGGGCTTCGTTTATCATAGCAGCAGTTTCTGCCGAGACCAATGGTAGGTTGGCTCGTGAACATGGGATGATTTTCGCCTCTGAGGATAAAGGAAAGAAAAGTAATCCTGGTAATAATTCCGACAATCGTAATATGAAAGGAAAAGACACTCTTATGGTCAATCTTTCCAAAAATAAAATGACGCCGAATAATCAGGAATCTTCCAGGCCAAAAGAAGAATATTATTTTGACGAAAGTGATATCCCAGCGATATTCCAATGTCTGGTGAAGAGTGGCAAACTCCAGATTCTAGAGCAAAAGAGGCCTAATAAGGTTAATCTGACTGACAATCCTAAATATTGTATCTATCATAGATACAGTAATCATCCTACCAGTGCTTGCTATATTTTGAAGAGGAAAATCTAAGAGATGATAAATGATGGTGCTATTGCTCTAACCAATGATGACCAAACGGTTACAACCAATATGGTTTCTCTTCAATTTGGAGATTTTCCTCTAAAACAAGTACCAGATGGAATTGTCCCAATTTCGAAGGCGACGGTGAAGATTTTGAATATCCCGCCTGCTAGGGAGGAAAATAAAGGATTGTTGCCTCTTACATTAAAAAATGGTGAAATTATGTGGGTACATCCTGACTTAGTACCTGAAATGGAAGATGAAGATAAAACTTCAAAATCCTAGAAAGGTAGGAAAGTCAAAACTTGCAACATGATTTCTCATATTATTCCAGATCCTGATGATTTGGATCATCTATGGTATGGCATTCCTTTAGAAAATAGACTGAGAGGATTGAACATATGTCCTCCAAGTCTGGCTCCTCCTGCCAAGCTCAAGCTTACTCATCAGCAGTGGCTAGCCATGAATAGTGTTCCCTTATACAGGGCACAACAAGTCTTCGCTGCTTATGAAAAGGCTCCTACAGGGATTTTTCCTCGTATCCTGAATCTTTTTTCTCCCGTAGCTACAGAGACGGTTATTCCTCATTCTCCTGTAGTCACAGAGATCTCTTCTTCTTCCTCTATGAAACCACCTGTTGAAAGTCCACTGCCTACTCACTTGTACAGTCAACAATCTATCCTTCTCATGAAGAAGATGGGTTATAACTTTCAAAAGGCAGAAGGTTTGAATTATGATAAAGGGATGCGACTTTCTTTATAAATTCAAAGTCAAAAATCTACTGTTGGATTGGGTTCTGAGGTTCCTCATAACAATCCTCACAAGAAAAAGGCTAAGGAAAGGAAGATTAAATCCTGCAATATGGTACTTCCTTCTTCTGAGTCTGAAGAAGAAACTTTTGCTGGTACAACATCTGGAAAAGAATACCACAAAGATTATGAGGGATCCTCCAAGAAAGCTGAGAATATTGAAACACCATCAACTCAACCGTCTCTTGCTCCTGCTGTGGTTGAAAAGGGGAAACAGAAAGCAGTAAGCTTCGATGTCCCGTTGAAGTCTACTTTCAGTCAGGGGGTAGTGATGAAACCCTATAAATTTGATATTCTAGCCCAGTTAGCTAATACTCCGGCTAGATTATCTATCTTCGAGTTGCTTCGCCTTTCTAAGGAAAGTCGCAAAACTTTGAGTGAAGCTTTGCTGCAAGCTGATTCCTGCTTAGCTCAACTCAAGACTCCTGATAATATACCAGTATCATGCCCACAATGTCATAGTGTGATGGAAGCATTTCCCAATATTACCTTTACACAAGAAGATATGCTGTTGAAACATAACAAGCATGACAGGCCTTTGTGCTACACTGGGTATATTGAATCTATTGAAGTTGACAGAATTTACATTGATCCTGGGTCTTCTATTAGCATAATTCTTCAAAGTATGCTAAGACCATTAAGGATTCCTACTAGTGATCTGACCTAAACTAGTACCACAATAGTTGGTTTCAACTCTGGAAAGAGCAAACCACTGGGGAAGATTCATCTGAAGATTCAGATTGGTGATCTTCGAACTATGGCAACATTTTATGTTATTAACTCAGATGTATCCTACAATATTCTTCTTGGAAGACCATGGTTACATGAGCAACATCTTTCAAGAACATCTACGGAAGACAGTAGAATGTTATGTAGATGACATTGCTGTTAAGAGTCGATCAAAAGATGATCACATTAAAGATTTGAAGACAGTATTTGAATTGATGCGCCAACATCATTTGAAAATGAACCCTACTAAGTCTTTCATAGAGGTTTCCAGTGGCAAGTTTTTAGGATTTGTCATTACTTCTCAGGGTATCCATGTTGATCCTGATAAGGTTAAAGCAATTCTTGAAATGCGTCCTCCACGCAATCTAAAAGAACTCCGTGGCTTCCAAGGTCGCATTACATATATCAGGAGATTCATATCCAATTTCTCTGAAAGATGCCAGCCTTTCTCCCGTCTATTGAAGAAGGGTGTATCATTTGTTTGGGATGAAGCATGTCAGAAAGCCTTTAATGACATCAAGTAATATCTTACAAATCTACCTGTTTTGGTACCTCCAGTGATAGGAAGACCATTTTTGCTATATGTTCGAGCTTTGGATCATTCACTTGGTGCTATTCTTGCACAAAAAGTGATATAGGGCATGAACAAGCGATTTATTATCTTAGCCGAATGATGGTCAGAGCTGAACACAGGTATACTCCTATAGAAAAGGAATGTCTGGCCTTGGTTTTTGCTGTCCAAAAGACAAGACATTATGTGACAGGACAGACTATCCATGTCATCTCCAGAATAAATCCCATTCGGGTATTGATGAAAAAACCGAGCATTCTTAACTCTAGGTTAGCTACCTGGGCAATGCTGCTCACTCCTTATGACATGGTTTATATACCTCAAAAATCAATGAAGGGTCAAGCATTAGCTAATTTCTTAGCTGCTCATCCTATACCTGAAACATCAAAGTTATATGAGAAAATTCCAGATGAAGTTGTAGATTGCAATATGACTTTGAAAAATGACATTTGACAATTATATTTTGACGGGCATCACGGGTTGGACCTAAAGGTAATATTGTCTCTGGGGTAGGAATCGTCTTAGTTTTTCCTGACAAAATGGTCATATACCGTGCCTATTCTCTCAATGAACCATGCTCCAATAATGTAGCAGAATATAATGCTCTATTAATTGGTCTCCAAGTTGTAAAACAATTGAATATTGAATTCCTGGAAGCCTATGCAGACTCTCAGCTGATTGTTAATCAGGTTAGAGGGACCTATGAAGTCAGAAATCCTGATCTCATCCCTTATCATCAAGTAGTAGTCGAATTGGTCCTTTCATTCAAAGGATTCTTCATTGAATTCGTACCACGTTCTCAGAATGTGGAGGCTGATGCTCTTGCTAGCGTAGCTGCAGATTTGGCTGTTCCAATTCGAGGATAAAATACAATTACTTTGTTGGACCGAGATTTATTTTGTGTCAAGAATAATTTGTGTATTGAACAGAGTTATACTACAGAATCAAGCTCTCAGCAGAGAGATTGGAGAACTCCATTTATTGATAATGCGGTTCATGGGATTTTACCTGAAGATCCAAAAGAAGCTGCATCAATTAAAAGACGATCATTTCGATTCTATTATGATTCATCTTTATATATGTTATATCGTCGCTCACATGATGGACTCTTGCTGCGCTGTCTCTCAGAAAGTGAAGCTAAACAGACACTCCATGGGGCTCATGATGGTGTCTGTGGTGCTCATCAACCGGGTCCGAAATTACAGGACTGCATTCGAAGAATGGGGTATTATTAGTCTTCCATGATAGCAGATGCTGTGGATTACGCCAGAAGGTGTAAAGCATGTCAGATTCATGCCGATTTTATTCACCAACCTTCTGAATTTCTACATACTACAGCAGCTTCTTGGCCCTTCGAAGCTTGGGGTATGGATGTCATTGGTCCTATTAACCCTTCTTCTGTTAAAGGATATCGGTTCATATTAGCTATAACCGATTACTTTTCTAAGTGGGCAGAAGTAGTTCCCCTTGCTGAAGTAAAAATATCTAATGTGATCAGCTTTATCAAACATCATGTCATTTATCGCTTCGGGATTCCTCGACGAATAATTCATGATAATGATCCATAATTTGCCAGTCATGCATTTTATCAGTTCTGTGATAAGAATCAAATTCAAAATCTGGCTTCTACGGCTTATAATCCAGCTGCCAATGGTTTAGCCGAAGCCTTCAATAAGACGATCATTAAACTTCTCAAAAAGTTTGTCTCTTCTAATAAACGTAATTGGAATGAGAAACTTGGAGAATGTTTATGGGCTTATCGAACGACAGTCCAGACTCCTACTGGTTTTACACCATTTTTATTGGTTTATGGATATGAGGCTGTTCTTCCCTTGGAAATCCAGATTCTATCTCTACGAATAGCTATTGCTAATGAGCTAACTATAGAGAACAATGATCGCTTACGACTCCAAGAACTTGAAGGATTAGACGAGAAGCGTCTCCAAGCACAACAGCATATTGAGCTATATCAAGTCCGTATATCTCGAACTTTCAACCGTAAAGTTAAAGAGAGGGTATTCAAGATTGGCGAATTAGTTTTAGCCGTTCGAAGACCGATGATTATGACTCACAAAAGCAAAGGTAAATTCCAAGCGAAATGGGAAGGTCCTTATGTAATTGAGACCATGTTTTCTAATGGCGTCTATCGGTTATCAAAGCCTAATGGAGATCTACTCATGGTGCCAATCAATGGCAAATTTCTTAAGAAGTACTATGTATAAAAAAAAGGGACAAAATGAAAATAAAATTTATTTTTTTATTATTTTTGTTCTGAACAAAGGATTAAGGACGAGGACCACTGCCTTCCTTATTGAATACATTGTCAGCCAATGCTTCGAAGGCGTCGTTGCCTGAGTTCATAAAAAACCTGCAGGCAGCCATCCTCAGCGCTTCTTCTTCAGGAGTTTTCCCTGGCTCTACTAAGAAAGCGAAGATGTCTTGTGGTGGCTTGGGCGTAGAAGATCTTTCGCCTACTTCAGTTGGACCTGATACAATTGGTTCAATGGGGCACGTCTCAATGATGTCCTCAACTTTCTTGGAAACTTTATTCTTTTGCTGCATATCCTTGGAAGACATTTCTAATAGAGGAGTGGAAATAAGAATGAAAAGTTACAAAGATTTCTCACCTATTATAGGAGAGATTTATTAACGAACCGGTCTTTGAAATTGAAAATAACCTTTCATTCCCGGAAAGGCCTGTCCGTTCAAAACATCAGATTCATCCATTTAATTATGGAATTGAATTGTTCCTTCTTTTCTCGAAAGTTATGTCGGTTCATTTCATATTGGCATATATCCTCAATAACATCTTTCCTCTTAATCCCCAGCTACCAAAGTTTGGTTAAGCTGATTACTCATCTCTTTGGAGAGAAATTTTGATCTTCTATCTTACCCGTTGGTATAGAAAATTGGATTTATTATTTATCACGTTCTATTAACCTCTGAATAAATATTAAATCTGCTTGCTTTTCTTATCTATCAAATACATTTGACCTCTGCATACAATTAAATCGACTTTTCATATTCCTTATGGGAAATTGCTCATTATTAATACAAGCTCGGGAAGATGAAGAAGCATTCAAAAGTTTCGAGAAGAAAATTCATTATGACGGTTAAGTATTGACCAGCACCATTTTTTGATTTTTTACGCCGACTGTTGGATATCCCCACTTTTATGCGAATGACTGTTGAGTATCCCGAATTTTACGCTGACTGGTAAAATCTTAACTTTTACGCTTCTGTTCAAAGTGTTTCAAATTTGGAGGATATTTGAAAACTTTGAAGGGGGTCTTGTAGGAGCGTAAAAAGTGTTTCATAAGAATGAGTCAAAGAGATGGATTATTCTATTCAAATTGATCCACTTTACGCCTAAGAGAGGCTAATCACTTTACGCCTGAAGCAGGCTAATTATTTTACGCCCGGGTCAAAGCTAATGGTTTTACGCCCAAGACAGGCTAGCCACTTTTACGCTGGACAAAGCTGTCAAGTCTTGCATTTAATGCAAAGTCTGACGTGAAGATTTAATGATGACATATATCATAGAATTCAAAGAGATTTATTTTACAAAGAGACCAATTTGTCGTTTAGTATGTGGACTGAGCTATTTTACGCTCACAGTATGGCTTCTTTTACGCATGGAGACTGTATGAGTTTTTACGCTCACAAGTTGACGTGTGCATAAAGTTTATTTGGGCTACTTTTACGCTCAAGGTTATTTAACAACCACTTTACGCGGGAAGTCCATGTCAGGGCTATTTTACGCCTAGTCTACTACTTTACGCTCAGGGTATATTTGGGTTGTTTTTACGCCCTATTCTTCTTCACCAATTCAGAACGTGGTTTGACTACATGGCTTTCATGCCACATATCTTGAAGAACGTGTGTACGTGCATCCTATTCTTACTGAAATGATGGGACACGTGTCAACGTATGCAGAGGATAACTCCAATCATGGGTGGCAGTTGTTAGCGTAAAGACAGAACTTTTGCTGAGTTTTTACGCACAAGAAGCCAAGTCTATAAATAGACTGATTTTTCTCATATGACACACACAGAGAGAAAAGAGAGAATACATAGAGATCAGAGCCCAGAGACTTTGATTTTCGAAGCATTCTTCTTCAACTTTTCTTCCAGAACAGAGTGAAGCAAAGAAGGAAAGCATTCGGCATCGCCATCAGTGCCCAAGTGCGTCGATACCTTTCTGGTGACTTAGTTCGTCCAATTGTTCATCTTCTAGCAGTGATCTTCATCATCATCGTATGGTCCAAGGAACAAAGTGATCATTTACAGTTCAAACTTCCATAGCAATACTTCCCAGAATCAAATTTGTACTTCTTGTACTTTTTCTCATTTTATTTTCAAAATCCAATTTCCAGGCATTTTGTTAAGTGAAACAAATATAATATAATCTCATCACAGCTCAACACAGAAGATAATAAAGTCTAGATAATAAATGAGTGTATCAAAAGATAGCCGGGTGAACATGCTCACTCCAAACAACTATAAAATAGTCTCATAAAATCGGAGTCCAACATCAATAAATAGAAAGTAAAGAGATGTAAAAATATCCACTAAAATGTCTCAAGGAAATCAATAAGCTTGAAGTCAGTGGGAGATGCCTCGTCATCAATGTAGGATGGATCCAGAGCCGCTCCGTACTCCTGCGGGAAGTCGTCTAATCCTGGAGACATAATCAAGTCCTCCGAGGGACGTAACAAGATATAAGAAAACAACATGCCATGTAATTGTTATAAAATAATAAGAAGAAAAGGGTGCATGCAATAGGGTGCCTACCAGTTCTTCAGTGATAATGTAGTTAAGAACAGACCTTCAACGCATGGGCATCTGGCTCAAGAGCAGGCAACTCAGGTATGGCCCCATCAGGATACTAGGGACCTCAAAGCATAACATTCCTCGAATGTCAGAGGCCAGCAGGATCTGTAATGGAAAAGTACATAAGGGACCCATACGTTAAGGAAACTGTTCTTCCCACCCAATGCCTAGTAGGGTCACATCCATGACTCATGAAACCTCTAGTAACTTCCAAGTCTACTAGCATGTAATTCTATTGGCAGTCACTCCTGTCCGTCGCACGCCTCATACGTATCGGTGGCCGACCGGCTACACGAGTATGTATCCTACATGTGACTCACAACACATGATAAAGCAAGTGTCAAGGTCGTATGAGATATACCGATACCTCATCAACTAAGGGGTGGTCACTAGACTAGGTCAATGCAAGAGAAATAAATAAAAGCGAGAAAAACGACCGATAGAGTCGCCTGCACCCAGCTGTGACTTGGACGCACAGTTTTATAATATTAACAAATAAAAAATACAAAAAATAACAACCAAAAAATAAAAATATATAAATCACAGAGTAGGGTGGCAAGGTATCTTGCCTGGTGGTGCGAAGGTAGCAAGTCCAAAAATCGCAATGTCAGCGAAAGAAATGTTAACATCTCCAAACAACTCCGGATGCTGAAACAAACATCAAGAACGTACTCAGAATAAGTGATATACCTAGGAAATGCCTGTCCAAAAGTCTAATTCTGGAATACGGGCAAAATCGTAATTTTGGGTCAAAACGATGTCAGCCGTAGGACCTATTTTGTACTGAAACGCATGCTAATATCTACGGTCTCTAAAGTCATCAAACTATATATATGCGGATTCGGTTTGAGGAGACGAACCTAACGGTATGTCCAATTTTGGATTCCGATGAGCCGTGCACAAAATTGCCCATTGGGTTGGGTTGCGGGCCCACCAATTTCGACGTTCCGATCAACCTTCTCAGAATCCGACCAAACTAGGCATACAAGACCAAAAAATTGATACTGTCCTGATGGCACAAGTTTTGCATCATTTCGACGAACGTGCACGAAGTTATGGTCAAGTTTGCAAAACGTCGATACGGGGGTATCTCGACGGATACGTACTGATTTTGTCGCGCATGCGCAACAAAATTGAGTTCTGTCTGTGCCCACACGTCGGCAACATCAATACACGCCTTTCGATGCATATAGTGCAAAACCACGTCGCCCGATTTTTTGGGTCGTACGCCGTATCGGGTTGTTTTTTAAATATTTTAGTTTCAAAATCAGTTTTTCTCGAATCTTAAACTTCAAATAACTTTCTACACATTATATGAAAAATCGATCTACTTGAAGTGTTTTTAACTTGCATATGTTAACTATAACTGTTGAGATTAGTTTTCGAAAATCCTAAGTAATTAGCTCAGAAAACGCATTTCAACTTTGGGTCGGGACAGTCCCATTGCTCTATTTTTCGAGTAGTATTTTGCTCGACTTTGCGTCGTGTTCCTGGTCAAAGTAACGGGTTTTAACTGAATCCCTCTGAAGGGTTAAGTAGGTGGTTATATCTCCTATACGTAGGAATTAACGAATTGAAAAATGATTGAGTAATCATGGAGAAATTTGGCTCGAAAATAGGATACCTGGGGTTCTAGTTCAAAACAGAGATGGCTCTGTTGCGGTCAGCTTGGGCGGCCCCGGCGGTGTTCCGGTGGTCGACTTCGGATAGGGGGGATGTGCTGGAGCATCAGGGTGTTCGGGTGGTGATGGCCAGAGTTGGGATGCTGCATTGGGAGAGAATTTGCTGAAGGAACCCTAAGTATTTGAACAAATACCTATAGGATTTAAATCTTATTTTGGGTCGGGATAGATTTTGATATTTGCAGGAATTGGATCAGGATTTAGGGTGATCTAGAGGAGGGCTATGTTGCGAACAATCTCGTGAAGATCGATGGTGATTTTCTTGAGATTTGATTAGGATTCAATTCTCGACATTCCTTGCGCGCTCAGAAAGGATGGGTTCAGCGGTGCTGTTCAAAGGAACAACACTATTCTAACTTTTTTTTGTATACATACTAAATACATGTCACGACCCGCACCCACTGTCAGGGTACGAGTACGTAACAGCGCCCAGCCTATACCACAGTATCGGCGGTAGAACGCTGTTCTAAGTCTCTAACTAATCATCAACTAATGCAGTATATAATGTACTTATCATGATCAACTCCGAATGGAGGACAAGTATAAGATATGGTGTAACTCAATCACAGTCTAAGCACGATAGGATAACACCGAAATATAACTAAGAAATTGAAGACAACAAAACTACTAATAAAATAACAACAAACTCAAACAATCTCAAATTCATCTCAAGTCTCAAATCTCTATATACAACTCCAGTTCTAAACAGGAAAACTAAAACAAGACAGACTAGCTAAACTCCCGATCACTCCAGAGTGTCGGGGCCATAGGTAGCTAAGCCATCTCCAGGTCTGTAACATGTAAGGCATGTGTCCTCTGGGCAATCATCTATAAAATTTTCAACAGGTCCAATCAGGACAGGAACGACCACATCTCATCTAGCAAACCCAAGTAAATGACAGAGAACTATAAAGCAGTTATAGACAGTTGTATTGATGAAAATGGCAGTTTATATTCAGGTGATGGTAAGAAAGATAGATAAAGTGCAAGGAAAGAAAATAACTAAACAAGAGAAGAATCATAGCAATGAAGTATATAAAAATAGAACTAGCTGAACCAGGGTAATATGATATAAAGTCCAGACAACAATGTAGACAGTGTAACTCCAATGTAAGTCCAGTACAAGATGAATCTAATACAAGATGAATCCAGTAAGGGACGATTCCAGTTATAGTGATCAATGATTCCAGGGTGAGTCGAGCCTATACTCTAGCAGTGTGTTTTAAAATACCGAGATCGACATGTAAACGGCTATGGGTAATCCGGCACATCACACACCTGGCCGGGTGTGAGATGGCTATCATTCCAGTATGATTCCAGCAAAAGGGGTGATTCCAGAAATGGGTTATGTCTACATGTCTTACTCTAGTATTTCCCCTCCCTGCAAGTGAATCCAAAAATTCGACATAATGATTCAAGATGAGTCCAGCCAAAATATAATGATACCAGTAAATGAATCCAGTAAATGATTCCAGTAGGTGATTCCAGTAATAGAAGCCAGAAATGATGATACCAGTAATAGAGGTCAGAAAATAAATGTGTGTCGTATACATAAATCCAGAAATATCTACACGTATTGTAACAGAGAATCGCATACAACTAACTAGAACTGAAGTACAGTAATTGACAAGTACATGAGAGAACTATCAGAGAATGTACTCGCCTGATACTCTGAAAAGAGTAGTGTAATGTCAGATGCCTGCACCAGAGTCACAATGTCCTAAATAGAACAGTACAGGTTATAATATGTTTAAAACAAGGTAAATGATGTTTATGATGCAATCTACATAATTTCTAGACCAATCTAGGTCAAAGCTAGGTCAATTGTTGACTCGCAGTTGACTTTTGGTCAACTGGTCAACTGGTCAATCCTGGTCAAACCTTAGTAAATTCTAGGTCAAGTTAACCTATATCAAGTCATAACTACCTAAAATACCCTAACCTAGATATTCATATGCCTAAATTTACCCTATACTAGTTTATACATATGCACATAGGATATACCAATCTATCATAGGCTTTTGTAGCTCTTATATTACAGGGTTAGGTTCATTAGACTATTACCTAGATACTAGTACATTACCTATCGGTAATACTCTATATAGTCTTGCCTTAACTATTTATATATTAAAACTCTTTGCCTCTCCCCTACTATACACACTCCTACTTGTCAACATTTGTATAAAAATCATATAGGATACTATAATATATAATAGGCTACACCTATCTGATATATTCACATAGAGACACATTACCTACCTAATACCATACCCCTTCCTAAATCCTAACTGCCTACATTTCCTTCCTCACATCTACAACTAACTTCCTATATCTCCTTGGCCCCTTGCTACTTTACCTGGCCAAACAGGGATTCCCCAAGCTGAAATAATTATCTCTTATCAGTCAAGGACTGATCTAAATATCAGTTTGGATACTGATTTCTCACATCAGTCCAACTGGACTGAGCACCACCCTCTAGTCCTTAAAGTTAACCCAACATCATTCTCCACATTTATACTTTGCCACAAACCCCTCAACCATTTATCAATTCAGTCACTTAGTAGGAAAAGGCTGTCCTTACTAAATGGGTTAGAGCTGAACTCCTCAGTCTCCTACTAACTGAATATCATGTCAGTCCATAGAGGACTGACCCTCCTCTCTGATCCTTCTTCCTTTTCTGTATCAGCCCAGTGATAGCTGCTGCCAAAAGCTTGCAGTAGGCCAAATGGTCCTGTCAAGGGGACAGGATCCCTTGCTACCTGGTTCTCCTATGTAGGGTACCTACTAAAATCCTAAATCTCTTGATGCCTATCTCCTTTCATCTCTCTCTAACCTGTGTATGACACCAACTGATACAACTCTCCACTTCCCAACTCTCTCAACCCTCTCTACACCCAAACACCATCTGCTGTGAACCCCTTACATGACAGTTAGTAGATAACAAATAGGCCCCTATATATAAACTGATACACTATATGAATAAATATCTGATACATATAAAATTAATAACTGATACATCTACAACTCATACTCAACCTTACACACAACATATCAATCCTCCTATCTTTCCTTATTTCTGAACAAGAAAGGCTCTGTGCACTTAGTGCACAGACCACTCTCTCGAGCCTACTGCTTATTCCTCCCACTGTCTTTTTTACTATGCTCCTGAAAAATTTATAGCAAGTCCTCTAGGGACACACCCACCCACAGAGCTCCTTCCTGTCACTGCTCCTAATACTGCTACTGCCTAAGCCACTGCTTACTGCTGCATCTGCTGCTAAGGTCTGCAGTGCAAGCCAAGGCAAGCAATGAAATGCTGCAAAGAAAAGCCAGGCAAGCCAAGGCAAGGCAAGCCAAGGCATAGCCTTGCCTGCTGCTGCAAAGCAATCCAAACCAGGCCAGGCCAAAACTGATACTACTAACTCCAAAGCACACTACCCATGGCAGTACAACCAATGTATACAAAAAGACATATACCCATAAGCGTGTGAAACTGAACACTAAGTGAGTAAAAGAGTGTCAAGGGTGAAGTGTCAAGCCATGGTGTCACATAGGTGTGTAGGTGACTTCATGAGGGTGTGTGTGTATGGATTAAACTGTGTGACAATGAGCATGTGTGTGTATAAAAAAAACACATTGTAAAAGATTTGTTCTCAGGTTTTTAATGAAGTGACAGTTTTGTGTGTGTGTAGGGTGAATCTCAGGAAATGACAGAGGTTGTGTGTCTACAGGAATTTTAGTGTGTGTAAATGTGTAATGTGTGTGAACATTGTGTGTCAAAAACATTGCTAACATATCAGACCCTAAACTAATTGAATTAAACTTGGCAATAGAATCCAAATTAGTTTAAAAACTGGAAAGGAAAATTCAGAATTCATAAAACAGGAAATAGGTATCATTGACAGTTAATCATTGAACTTGTTGACAGTTTTTAATAGGAATAAATCATTCACTAATGTAGCAATCACATATACCTATAAATTATCAGTAAACCCAAAAGGATTAACACATGAACTCCTTAAATTTTACCACATTCGAACTGTCAACTGGGAATGGGTATCAGTCAATGTGAACAGCCCATTCCCACACCCAAAAATCCATACTTGAACATAAAACCTAAACTACTATGCAAATCCTATCCAGTAGGAACTAATACACATGTATAGGAATCAAAATGGTAAATAAAACATCAAAAAAATCAGTTTACATTGAATATAAACTCAGGATCCTTGAAAACAGTATACGTATCAGTGATTTAAATGGGAAAACGTAAATTCGAAATCAAATCATGTTAATTCACATTTTAAATAGTTGGTAAAACATAATACAAGTGTACACGTGTCAATCAAGGTATTCGTTTCCAACCAAGTGGACACGAACGTGTCCAGAACACACAATCACTCACAGACACGCACACGTGTACTGGACTGCACGCAGTATCGTGCACGCATGTCCCGTGCGTGATACATGCCACGTAGAGACACGTGGACATGCATATGTGTTTGCCATGTGTCAGGGTAGGTGTCCAACCGCCTGCAAAGAGTCCACATTGTGTCGTGTCCAAGTTACAAGCCCGTGTCAGTCGAGTGTCTGTGCGTGTGTGCAACAGTGAGGAAAACAGTACAGGTCGATTTTCTCCGTGCACACAAAACGAGAACCCACAAAATTTTATAGGTGTCGTGTCAGTCACTAAGGGAACGTGTCCACAAATTTTGGTGTCAAACCATTGCGTGTCGTGTCCGCAATCAGTGTCGAGTAGCAGGGCACAGCACGGGGCCAGTGCGCAATGTCGTACGGCGATGCGTGTCCGATTTGGACACGAATCTCCTACAGAAATGTGCTCAGTCATACACATTATTAATCTACACATGAATAGCTACCCAAATATATAATTTGTTTCAAAAAATAATAACATTCAATCCATAGAGGCATTTCAACAAACACCTACACAACACTACGACACGTGCCCGATACGGACACCAAATGGACACAAAATTCACCAAAATTTCAGGGACACCTAGGGGACTCCTTGATCTAGCCCTACATGCAAAGAAAACCAAATTTTAAATCAATTTAAAGGGTTTTACCTATATGTGCAAATTGTATGGAAAAGCTTCAAATGGGGGATTTCTCCTTGCTAGCCAATATCTCCAAATTGATTCAAACCTGAGATTTCTCTCCATGAACATAAAGTAGGGATCAATTAGAACCCAATTCAAAAGATTTGAGCCAAAAAGGAATTGAAATGAGGAAGTTATGGATTAGGGAAGAAGGCTCTTACATCTTTCTTCAAACTTGTAAAAATTTAATAAAAGAGGCAAGAACATGGAGGAGAATATTTATAGGGAAGGAGGAGCCCTAGTGGATGGTCATAAGTTGTAAAAATTAGGGTTAGGGTTTCCTAAATTGGCCCATGGGCTTAGGTCATGATCAAACAATCATTAAGCCATAAGTCATTTCATGAGATCATAAGCCATGACTTAAATCACTTAAACTAATCCTCCTAATCCAAAATTAGTTTCTAATGACTAAAAGTAGGTTAACCTAAGTTAGACTAGGGTCACCATGGCTAGGGTTAGCTTCTAGGCTAGTTCACTAGGTCTCAACAAGTCAAGTCAACCTAGAATTCACTAATTCAATAAATCATCAATAAATCAATAAGTCAAAATGACCAAAATACCCCTAGGCTAAAAATGATAATTAAATTATCCTAATAACATGGTTAGGCTCTAGGTCATGCAGTCTCTACGGTTTCACTAGCTGTACACCAAAATCACAAGTCATGACTTAAACCAGTTTTTAAATAGTTTAAAAATAATTAAAAATTACCAAAAATCATAACGTAAAATAAATATTAATAAATAATAGTTATAATTACAAAATTTCAAAAATACCCTCATCTGGAAAACTGGGTGTTACAATCCTACCCACCTTATAAAAATTTCGTCCTCGAAATTAAGATGATCGCACCATTCCTAGGTCAAACCCCCAATCAATCAAAGTCGAAGCAACACAATCCTACTGGTCGTGATCCCACAGTCTCGAACAGGGTAGCTACACTATCTAGCAATCACAAGAAATATCCTGGCAGGTACTAAGGGAAATCACACATGAAAGTGGGGAGGAAAAATAAGAAGGTCAAACCTGCTAATCCATCACCGGCAACGTCAGCCTCCTCGGATGCCATCGCAAAAGCTCCACCCCTCTGGTGCTGAGCTACAGGTGGCCTAGCTCCCTCAAAAGGAGGTGCAAAGGGATAGTCTACCATCCTATATGAAACTGGTAAAGATAACTAGGAATTTATTATGAAGGATTTCCCTTCCAAAGATTATCAAAATCGAAGGGTTAAGGCACGAGTGTCAATAGCATTGAAATCCAATAATAGAATATATAAAAAGAGATTTAGTCCCGACACGATCTAAGTTGATCAATTTCAGGATATATCGAAGTTTGGGCAAGATGGAGAACGAGGCCATTGAAGTCTGAGCACGAGTATCCAAGATTTGGTATCCATGTCACAATTGAATTTATTCAATTGAATATGACCCCAAACACTGGATGATAAGGAGGATGACCCGGTCAACTGGTCACGATCAAAGAATTAGAATTTAAAGGATGATACAAGGATATAGAAATAAGGCAATTTCTTCCATTGGATAGGGAAACTAAACATGATACCTCAGTGCCTTTTCTTTCTGAAATATGCGAAAGGCAAAACAATAAAGAGTTCAAAGACGATGCTATTAAGTACAATACGTGGTTCATAGGCGATGGAAATAATTCAAAGAGAGTTGCCAAAGCTATCGTGGATGAGACTCTAGGGCAAATTTAACTATGTCTCCCTCCACATAGAATAATATATAAAAAGCGAACCAAAGTGCAATAGATTGATCAGACCATCATACACCGGTTCTGATTAGACAATATGTTAGTGGGTGCTAGCCCCCAATAAAATATGTCATGATCAAGCTCGAATAAGATAAGCTCGTAAACTGGTGCTAAATTAGCAGCATAAGATTGACAAAATATAAGTAAGGATACGATGAAGGAAGTTAATAGTCTAAGATTCTTTAAACATCAAGGAGAGAGGGTGAATCAAAACAAGAGGAAAATGATTTTCAATTTAAAGTTCATAATGAGATTCTCAAGGGTCATCCAGAAATCTCTCAAGTAGTCCTAACTGTGATTGAGTAACCTCTCCGTTAAAGCCTATCTCTCAATCCTATCGCAGGCTCGCAGCAGTACAACTAAGTCGCCGTACTACCACGATATCGCACTAATACGACTCTCGGACCTGCATGGGCTACCACTAAAAATGTGTCACGACCCGCACCCACTGTGAGGGTACGAGTACGTAACAACGCCCAACCTACGTCGTAGTGTCGGTGGTAGAACGTTGTTCTAAGTCTCTAACTAATCATCAACTCATGCAGTATATAATGTACTCATCATGATCAACTCTGAACGGAGGACAAGTATAAGATATGGTGTAACTCAATCACAGTCTAAGCACGATAAAATAACACTGAAATATAACTAAGAAATTGAAGACAACAAAACTACTAATAAAATAACAACAAACTTAAACAATCTCAAATACATCTCAAGTCTCAAATCTCTATATACAACTCCAGTTCTAAACAGGGAAACTAAAACAAGATAGACTAGCTAAACTCCCGATCACTCCTGAGTGTCGGGGCCATAGGTAGCTAAGCCATCTCCTGGTCTGTAACATGTAGGGCATGTGTCCTCAGGGCAATCATCTGTAAAATTTTCAACAGGTCCAGTCAGGACAGGAACGAGCACATCTCATCTAGAAAACTCAAGTAAATGACAGAGAACTATAAAGCAGTTATAGACAGTTGTATTGATAAAAATGGTAGTTTATATTCAGGTGATGGTAAGAAAGATAAAGTGCAAGGAAAGAAAATAACTAAACAAGAGAAAAATCATAGCAATGAAGTCTGTAAAAATAGAACTAGCTAAACCAGGGTAATATGATATAAAGTCCAGATAACAATGTAGACAGTGTAACTCCAATGTAAGTCCAGTACAAGATGAATCTAATACAAGATGAATCTAGTAAGAGACGATTCCAGTTACAGTGATCAATGATTCCAGGGTGAGTCCAGCCTATACTCTAGCAGTGTGTTTTAAAATACCGAGATCGACATATAAACGGCTATGGGTAATCTGGCACATCATACACCTGGCCGGGTGTGAGATGGCTATCATTCCAGTATGATTCCAGCAAAAGGGGTGATTCCAGAAATGGGGTATGTCTACATGTCTTACTCTAGTATTTCCCCTCCTAGCAAGTAAATCCAGAAATCCGACACAATGATTCAAGATGAGTCCTGCCAAAATATAATGATACCAGTAAATGATTCCAGTAAATGATTCCAGTAGGTGATTCCAGTAATAGAAGCCAGAAATGATGATATCAGTAATAGAGGCCAGAAAATAAATGTGTGTTGTATACATGAATCCAGAAATATCCACACGTGTTGTAAAAGAGAATCACATACAACTAACTAGAACTGAAGTACAGTAATTGACAAGTAAATGAGAGAACTATCAGAGAATGTACTCGCCTGATACTCTGAAAAGAGTAGTGTAATGTCAGATGCCTGCACCAGAGTCACAATGTCCTAAATATAATAGTACAGGTTATAATGTGTTTAAAATAAGATAAATGATGTTTATGATGCAATCTACATGATTTCTAGACCAATCTAGGTCAAAGCTAGGTCAATTGTTGACTCGCAGTTGACTTTTGGTCAACTGGTCAACTGGTCAATCCTGGTCAAACCTTAGTAAATTCTAGGTCAAGTTAACCTACATCAAGTCATAACTACCTAAAATACCCTAACCTAGATATTCATATGCCTAAATTTACCCAATACTAGTTTATACATATGCACATAGGATATACCAATCTATCATAGGCTTTTGTAGCTCTTATAGTACAGGGTTAGGTTCATTAGACTATTACCTAGATACTAGTACATCACCTATAGGTAATACTCTATATAGTCTTGCCTTAACTATTTATATATTCAAACTCCTTGCCTCTCCCCTACTATACACACTCCTACTTGTCAATATTTGCATAAAAATCATATAGGATACTATAATATATAATTGGCTACACCTATCTGATATATTCACATAGAGACACATTACCTACCTAATACCAAACCCCTTCCTAAATCCTAACTGCCTACATTTCCTTCCTCACATCTACAACTAACTTGCCATATCTTCTTGGCCCCTTGCTATTTTACCTGGCCAAACAGGGATTCCCCAAGCTGAAATAATTATCTCTTATCAGTCAAGGACTGATCTAAATATCAGTTTGGATACTGATTTCTCACATCAGTCCAACAGGACTGGGCAATACCCTCTAGTCCTTATAGTTAACCCAACATCATTCTCCATATTTATACTTTGCCACAAACCCCTCAACCATTTCTCAGTTCAGTCACTTAGTAGGAAAAGGCTGCCCTCACTAAATGGGTTAGAGCTGAACTCCTCAGTCTCCTACTAACTGAATATCATGTCAGTCCATAGAGGACTGACCCTCCTCTCTGATCCTTCTTCCTTTTCGGTATCAGCCTAGTGATAGATGTTGCCAAAAGCTTGAAGTAGGCCAAATGGCCCTGTAAGGGGACAGGATCCCTTGCTATCTTGTTCTCCTATGTAGGGTACCTACTAAAATCCTAAATCTCTTGATGCCTATCTCCTTTTATCTCTCTCTAACCTGTGTATGACACCAACTGATACAACTCTCCACTTCCCAACTCTCTCAACCCTCTCTACACCCAAACACCATCTGCTATGAACCCCTTACATGACAGTTAGTAGATAACAAATAGGCCCCTATATATAAACTGATACACTATAAAAATAAATATCTGATACATATAAAATCAATAACTGATACATCTACAACTCATACTCAACCTTACACACAACATATCAATCCTCCTATCTTTCCTTATTTCTGAACAAGAAAGGCTCTGTGGACTTAGTGCACAGACCACTCTCTCGAGCCTACTGCTTATTCCTCCTACTGTCTATTTTACCATGCTCCTGAAAAATTCATAGCAAGTCCTCTAGGGACACACCCACCCACGGAGCTCCTTACTGTCACTGCTCCTAATACTGCTACTGCCTAAGCCACTGCTTGCTGCTGCATCTGCTGCTAAGGTCTGCAGTACAAGCCAAGGCAAGCAATGAAATGCTGCAAAGAAATGCCAGGCAAGCCAAGGCATAGCCTTGCCTACTGCTGCAAAGCAATCCAAACCAGGCCAGGCCAAAACTGATACTACTAACTCCAAATCACCCTACCCATGGCAGTACAACCAATGTATACAAAAAGACATACCCATAAGTGTGTGAAACTGAACACTAAGTGAGTGAAAGAGTGTCAAGGGTGAAGTGTCAAGCCATGGTGTCACATAGGTGTGTAGGTGACTTCATGAGGGGGTGTGTGTGTGGATTAAACTGTGTAACAGTGAGCATGTGTGTGTATAAAAAAAATACAGTATAAAAGATTTGTTCTCAGGTTTTTAATGAAGTGACAGTTTTATGTGTGTGTAGGATGAATCTCAGGAAATGACAGAGGTTGTGTGTCTACAGGAATTTCAGTGTGTGTAAATGTGTAATGTGTGTGAATATTGTGTGTCAAAAACAGTGCTAACATATCATACCCTAAACTAATTGAATTAAACTTGGCAATAGCATCCAAATTAGTTTAAAAACTGGAAAGGAAAATTCAGAATTCATAAAACAAGAAATAGGTATCATTGACAGTTAATCATTGAACTTGTTGACAGTTTTTAATAGGAATAAATCATTCACTAATGTAGCAATCACATAAACCTATAAATTATCAGTAAACCCAAAAGGATTAACACATGAACTCCTCAAATTTCACCACATTCGAACTGTCAACTGGGAATGGGTATCAGTCAATGTGAACAGCCCATTCCCACACCTAAAAATCCATACTTGAACATAAAACCTAAACTACTATGTAAATCCTATCCAGTAGGAACTAATACACATGTATAGGAATCAAAATGGTAAATAAAACATCAGAAAAATTAGTTTACATTGAATATAAACTCAGGATCCTTGAAAACAGTATACGTATCAGTGATTTAAATGGGAAAACGCAAATTCGAAATCAAATCATGTTAATTCACATTTTAAATAGTTGGTAAAACATAATACAAGTGTACACGTGTCAATCAAGGTATTCGTGTCCAACCAAGTGGACACGAACGTGTCCAGAACACACAATCACTCACAGACGCGCACACGTGCACTGGACTGCACGCAGCGTCGTGCACGCATGCACGCATGTCCCGTGCTTGACACAGGCCACGTGGAGACACGTGGCCATGCATATGTGTTCGCCATGTGTCAGGGTAGGTGTCCAACCGCCTACAAAGAGTCCACATTATGTCGTATCCAAGTTACAAGCCCGTGTCAGTCGAGTGTCTGTGCGTGTGTGCAACAGTAAGGAAAACAGTGTGGGTCGATTTTCTCTGTGCACACAAAACGAGAACCCACAAAATTTTACAGGTGTCGTGTCAGTCACTAGAGGAACGTGTCCACAAAATTTGGTGTCAAACCATTACGTGTCGTGTCCGCAATCAGTGTCGAGCAGCAGGGTACAGCACGGGGCCAGTGTGCAGTGTCGTGCGGCGATGCGTGTCCGATTTGGACACGAATCTCCCACAGAAACATGCTCAGTCATACACATTATTAATTTACACATGAAGAGCTACCCAAATATATAATTTGTTTCGAAAAATAATAACATTCAATCCATAGAGGCATTTCAACAAATACCTACACAACACTACGATACGTGTCCGATACGGACACCAAACGGACACAAAATTCACCCAAATTTTAGGGACACCTAGGGGACTCCTAGATCTAGCCCTACATACAAAGAAAACAGAATTTTAAATTAATTTAAAGGGTTTTACCTATATGTGCAAATTATATGGAAAAGCTTCAAATGGGAGATTCCTCCTTGCTAGCCAATATCTCCAAATTGATTGAAACCTGAGATTTCTCTCCATGAACATAAAGTAGGGATCAATTAGAACCCAATGCAAAAGATTTGAGCCAAAAAGGAATTGAAATGAGAAAGTTATGGATTGGGGAAGAAGGCTCTTATCTCTTTCTTCAAACTTGTAAAAATTTAATAAAAGAGGCAAGAACATGGAGGAGAATATTTATAGGGAAGGGGGAGCCCTAGTGGCTGGTCATAAGTTGTAAAAATTAGGGTTAGGGTTTCCTAAATTGGCCCATGGGCTTAAGTCATGATCAAACAATCATTAAGCCATAAGTCATTTCATGAGATAATAATCCATGACTTAAATCACTTAAACTAATCCTCCTAATCCAAAATTAGTTTCTAATGACTAAAAGTAGGTTAACCTAAGTTAGACTAGGATCATCATGGCTAGGGTTAGCTTCTAGGCTAGTTTACTACGTCTCAACAAGTCAAGTCAACCTAGAATTCACCAATTCAATAAATCATCAATAAATCAATAAGTCAAAATGACCAAAATATCCCTAGGCTAAAAATGATAATTAAATCATCCTAATGACATGGTTAGGCTCTAGGTCATGCAGTCTCTACGGTTTCACTAGCTGCACACCAAAATCACAAGTCATGACTTAAACCAATTTTTAAATAGTTTAAAAATAATTAAAAATCACCAAAAATCATAATGTGAAATAAATATCAATAAATAATAGTTATAATTATAAAATTTCAAAAATATCCTCATCTGGAAAACTGGTTGTTACAATATATAAACACACTTTATATATATTTACCCTCATATCACAAAATCAAAAAAATAATTTAAATAGTATATTCTAATTAACAACAAAATTTATTATTTATATCTAGGAAGAACATTTTATCTATATTTTCTAATGGAACTTTATATATTTAGCTATAAAATCATAAATATCCTAGAAAAACTTTCTAAACTTTAAAATTATTCTGTAAACATTTTTAAAAAGAAATTTCCATATATATACCTAAAATTACCATAATTTATAAAAAAATCTTTCATAAAAAAATTTCTAAACTCTATATCTATTCCTAGAGTATATTACCACAAATTTCTTTTCTAAGAATTATCTTATATCTATATACATATACCTATATAATAATATTTTTTTAAACTATCAATTACCAATTAACTTCTTAAATCCTATAAAAATTATATAGAAATATACGGGGTTTAGATTTTTCAATAGGGCATCAGCTTCTGAGGCTCATCTAGCCTAACAGAAGCACGGCACCGCCAATGAGCAGGACAGAGCACAACATGTGGCTCTTCGGGTTGGCCATCTACCCATAAGCTAGGCCATCAGGACCTCGAAGACCTCTAAGGCGTCGCCCAGGTTCAAACTCCTCATGAGAAGCGTTCCAGCATGTTCATAGGCTCATCAATATTTCTTTTACGAAGGGATAGCCCCTTTGAACGAAGGAATCCGCAACCAAACTCCGACTTAAGCAAGGCCAACCGTCGCTCAAAGCAAAGTCTGGATCCAGCATGGTGTTGAAGGACAAGAAGAAAAAGAAGAAGAAGACATGACTCTTCAGAAGAAACTCCCCCTTTATATAGGGTGGAAGTGGTCCAAAATGTAGGCCACTTGTAGAAACATAAAAAATATGGAGTTCATGCGGATTACAAATTACCGCATAGGTACTTCGGGCCAAACAGGTCCGCATGAAGGAATGCCACATAACTGTTCAAATACATATGCGGCCCATCGACGAACAACTGTAGAAGGAATATTAGCGACCAAGGAGGAGCAGTTCGACTGATAAAGCTGACAAGTCCTGGCAAAATATGACAGTTCTGACACTTCGACAAGAAAGATAAGACGTGAGACGTCGCCCAAAAGCAGGGTTCGTACGCCTCAATGTGGCAAAAAAAAGCGTCATCCAAGCCGTATGAACCTTATGCGGCCCAGCTTATGTGGCCCCAAAATTTTCAGGACTACAGGCAGTCGGGAGTAATTGTGATCCAGGCCGCATGCATGAGTCTCATGCGACCCCGCATGATCAAAGACTGAGAATGTTATACGCAACGGGACACGTGGCAATCTGACCAATTCCCTAACTATCCAGATTTGCTGCAACAAAATCCTAACAAACCGACAGCTGGTAGCCCAAGAGCGGGTCTTCACGTGCTAACCAGCCACGTGGCCATAAGCCGTCTATGCGGCTCAAAATCTATCCTATTATAAATAGCAGGGTGCCACACCCCTACAAAAGGCTCGCAACCTTCAAGAAAAAAGCAATATCTTCACGAGCTAGAGACTGTATTAGATAGTCCACAGAGTAAAGCAGAGTTGATAGCACTTTTTCGAGCCTCCACTGTCACCCTCCAGAATTAAAACTAAACAATTGTACTTAGATTGTTTCCTAGACTTTTTTCTAGGCCCTTCTTTGTACAAGCGAGTTTGTAATCAATTTTAATGTTCTGTAATACCTGTTGTTTATTTTTATGGCAAACACGATGGCGACTCTGCTGGGGACTTCCTTCTTTTCCGATGAGAAGTTGGTGATGCAATCTGACGTGTCCAAGCTCGGCTTTACACAACAGATGCTTGTGGTCTGCTTCGACCAACAAGCCTTCGAAGAATTGCTCTCTGAAGGGAGCGCCAGTCCGTCTCAGAAGCGAGCCAACCCGGAGAGGACTCGTAAGGCGTCGTTGCGTAAAACAGTTGCACCCGACCAAGTTCTCAAAGAAGCTCCTTCTGCAGCCCAAGACGGTGACCAGAACTCTCTTGTGGCTCTGTTTCTGACCGTAGAGGACCCCGCTGTCCCCAAATCCAGCAGAGGAAAATACTACGATGCTGAGTTTTTAGGGTTAGACAAAGAGGAGGCCGCAGAGAGGAGATGGGCAGTCTGTCCATGCAATAGCCAACTCTGGTCGCAGGTAGACAACTCATGCGGCAGCCAACTCTTGCCGTAGGAAGGTGATCCATGCGGCAGCCAGCTCTAGCCGCAAGAAAATGGTCCATGCGATGACAATTCTGCCTACAAAAAGGACGTCTCATGCGGCCCTGCCAGAAGCTCTGTGTTCGATCGCCTCTCATGCGGGCCCGACGCCATACGGCCCACTAAAGATGTAAGATGTATCAGTCTGGACTCTTTTTACTATGCGTCTTTGGGCGTTAAGTCAAAAAGGTCTAGGACAGTACGGGCTCAACCAGCCCAGTCAACTGTCCAAGTTGCTGACTGTTAGTAGGCCCCGTTAACTGTTACACGGGCTCCTGATGGAAAGTTGTATAGAACCACCTGCGTCCAGTCCCCCAGGGCTAACGGACAGGGTGGGTCTTTAAAGTCTCCCTCTAAAGATCCAGAGCAAGCGTTTTTACTAGCCACGTATCAGGGAGCAAACATGATGCCTAAGCATTCGTGCACTCGGGATCCCCGAGTTTATAAGTTTGGGGGAATGGTAGAGCAGCTTCCTACCGACTTACGTGACGTGATTACTCACAAGCGCAAGATGACAGCATCATAATGCAATGAGTCCCTCTCGGGGCGTGGTTGCACTCAAGTCATCATCAACTGCTGCTGTAACAAATCAGCAGCGCCTGAAGATCGGCAGTCAGTTTTCCAGCGACTGCAGTAGCTAGCACCTGTCCAACAGGTCCAAATTCCATGGGATGAAGAGTTTCCTTTCGCCTCCTGTAATTCAACTCAAAAAGTTCCTCCTGGCAAAGGAGGAAAGAAGACTGGCTTTTCCAGCCCGGCCATCTCTGCCAGTATTGTAATGAGACCCTCATCTAGGGGTACCCATCAACCACAGGCGGTGTCTATTTAGGCACTCGATCCAAGAAGAAGCTTCCGGCACCTGGGGGTGCGTCTTCAGCCTTCTTGAGAGTAGATAAAGCTGGGGATAACAGCCCCCTCAATGTATGCGACGACCCGGTGTACCAAGGGCACACGTAGGGGGTAGAGATCAACTAGAACTCTGCAACAGAATCAGATTTTCCTGAGGGCCACCACCCTCGCCAAGATGATGCTGCTTCCTGTACAGGGGATAGCACCCCTTTCGAGTCTGACAAAGATGATATTCTGACATTTCCTGACAATTTCTCTATACAAGGGTATGGTACCGAGAGTACCTCTGTCACAATCCCTTCCACCTCTACCCATATAAGAACAGTCTTTATGACTGACGACGATCATGAAGCACCTTCCGACCGACAACTGCTAGAAGTGCTCGAAGCCATGCTCATGTCCTTAGTTAAGTCGGTGGACGAGATCAAAGCTGCCTTGCCAGCTCAACGAGCAAGGACGCCCGGATAAACTAGCTTGGGGCCTGCAGTCAATGCGAACTCCAACACGACCGCCCCTTCTTTGGGTGACGATCCCGTAGCACCATCCGTTCCTTCAGCTACAGATGAAGCCAAGGAGGCTAGGAGGGAAGTCCAGGAGCTTCGAACGATGTTCAATGCCCGAGACTCCTCTCGGGATCTCAGAATACAGCATCCATATCTCGTCGCATGGAGGGACGTACCATTTCTACTATGGTACAAGTCGCTCCATATTGATTCTTATGATGGAAAGACCTCTGCTAGTCGATACATAACTTACTTTGAAGTAACCACCGACCACTTGCCGTATAGTGATGTCATTCTATGCAATTATTCATTAAAGCATTGGAGGGGATCGTATTCGACTGGTACCGCAACCTCCTCGATAACTGTATTCATTCTTTCGATGGCTTCAAGCACATGTCCCTGGAGAGATTCTACGAAGTGGGGCATGACGTGACGATGTCATCTCTCATGGACGTCGTTCAGGGAGAGAGGGAGCTGACGAGGAATTATATCGAACGGTTCCGCCAAACCGTAATAAGATTGCCTCAGGACAATCCCGAGAGCTCCCTGATTGAAATCTGCCAGAAGAAGCTGCTTCCTGTAATTAGCCTCTGGATGGGTGACGATCAATTCAGGGATTGGACGACCTTCATCATAAGTGCTACCAATACGGAGGCAAAATTGAAGAAGGCTCGCCAGCTGGGGTTACACATCCCAGACGAAGAAGATAAGGGCAGATGTCCTAATCCCACTTCCAGTAACAACAACAGTGGCGCTACCGCCAATCGGGACAATAAGGAAAAATAGGCCATGGTCACTAATACCACTCAGAAGCCCGAACAAAAACAGGCAGAAGGTCAGTGGCCCAAGATCAACTACTTATTCGAAGATAGTCATGTCAAACCTATCTTCGATATGCTCTTGCAAGGGGGTAGGATCCAGCTCCCTCCATCAAGACGCGAGCCTCGAGCAGCAGAAATAGAGGACCCAAAGTACTGCCACTTCCACCGCTACGTCCATCATGCCACTCATGATTATTTCTAATTGAAGCGGTACATTCAGTCTTATCGACTCAAAAGCTCTGTCGATAGATTTTGAAGATGTTATCGTGGCGGCAAACATGGTATCTATTCAGTTCGGCGATATCCCTCAGACAAGTACTCCAGACGGAGTAATACCTGTCCCCCGGGCAACGATGGAGATTACTAATCTTCCTCCGCCCGGAGCCAGACATCTGGATTGGTAACCCTCACCACGTTGCGAGGAAAGATCATGTGGGGGCATCCAGACTTGGTGTCTGAAGTTACCCAGGGGGTGTCATCTACTACCAACAAGAAGAAGGACAGGAAGTCTAGAGCCTGCCATACAATTTTAGCTGAAGCTGAAGAAGCTGCAGATGTTGTTACCCGGTCTGGAGCACAAGTCCAGCCCGCAGGGGATAGTCTAGCCGAGGATCCTCAGCCGACAATATTACCTCCCTCCGATGTTCCAAGACCATCTCAGCCTCCGCTGGCAGATAAGTCCAAGACGAGGGTAACCCGCTTCGATAGGCCACTTCGTAGTGATATACCTCAGGGATTGGAGAGATCTTACAACTTCGATATATTAGCAAAATTGGCTAATACGCCAACAATGTTGTCGCTATACGAGCTCCTAAGGCTCTCCAAGGACCTTCGTATTGCATTAAGCGAAGCACTCCAGAATGCTGATGCCTATTTAGCCCAGGTCAAGCCTCCAGGGGAAGACCCGCCAACAGATCTACAGGACGGCAGTAGCACAGATGCAATGCCCAACAACGTATTTACTCCGCAGGACATATTGATTAAGACCAACTTACATGATCGCTGTAACACCCAGTTTTCCAGATGAGAATAATTTTGAAATTTTATAATTATATTATTATTTATTGATATTTATTTCACATTATGCTTTTTTTAATTTTTAATCATTTTTAAACTATTTAAAAACTGTTTTAAGTCATGACTTATGATTTTGATGTGCTGCTAGTAAAACCCTAGTGACTGTATGACGTAGAACCTAACCAAGTCATTAGGATGATTTATTATCATTTTTAGCCTAGGGATAATTTGGTCATTTTGACTTATTTGAATTGTTTGATTAATTATTGAATTGGTGATTGATATCTTTGACTTTGACTTGTTGAGACCTAGTGGACTAGCCTAGAGCCTAATCCTAGCTATGGTGACCCTAGTCTAAGTTGAGTTAACCCTATTTAGTCACTTAGAATCTAATTTTGGAATAGGAGGATTAGTTTAAGTGAAATCATTTCATGATTTATGGTTTAATGAAATGACTTGTGATTCAATGACTTAATGACTTGTGACTTAAGCCCATGGGCCAGTTTTGGAAACCCTAACCCTAATTTTACAACTTATGACCAGCCATAGGAGAGCACCTCCCTATTTAATGTTGAGGAGTTCTTGCCTCTTTTAGAGCTTGACCTAGTTTTGAAGAAAAATATATTTTTTCTCCTTCCAAAAATCCCCATAAATTCATTTTAATTCCTTTTTAATCCTAGTCTTTTGCATTAGGACCTAATTTCTGTATGTTTATTATTTCTGGAGGTTAATCTCAGTTTTGGGTTCATTTTGAGCTTTGGAGTTGGCATTTAGAATCTTTCTATTGGGGCTTTCTTGGAGGATTGACACACATAGGTAAACACCCTCAAATTATGTTTTAATCCTGATTTTAGTGCATGATGGCTTAGGAATAGGTGTCCCCTAGCTACTGTAGGAATTTTGCGTCATTTGCATTAGGTTATGTGTCCGTATCGGACACGTATCAAACTTATAGGCTAGGTGTTCGACGAAATGCCCGAACCGACTCGATTTTCTATTTTTGCAAATCCATTAGAATGGAAACCTAGATCTAGGGATTTCTTATGCATTTCTGTAATTATTTCATAATTTTAGTTTCGTGTCGTGTCCACACAGGGACACAAACACGCTGCCGCGCGCACGAACACAGTGTCCTACATCACGGGGCTGAGAACTCCCGACACAGGACACGTGGACATGCAAATTTTTGTGTGGAGTGAGGGGTAACGTCTGACATCACGATCACAAAATTTGGGAGCAGATGGTTGAGTACACGTGGAGCAATCGTGCCTGCACTGGGCACGCGCTGCGCGCGCACAGCTGCAATCCGCACGCTGACACGGGCTCCGTGTCGCATCCTGGAGTCTCGTGGACATAGTGCAGGGTGTCTGTGAGGTAGCCCTACCCTAGGCGAACCTAGGTGCACACCCACGTGTTGTGTTGTGTCGTGTGTCGTGTCCTAGACACGAGTGCACGCATGCATAAAAAAGTGTGTCTGTGTGTGCACGAGAGTGGTTCTTGATGTGTGGATACGTCGTATCCGGCTCTGGGTGACACGAGAGGACTCGAGGGACACCTACACATATGTGACATGATTTACCAACCTTTAATTTTGATATATTAACATGTTTTCGAATTCAAATGAGGAATTTCCCTGTTGACTGATACTATATGTACTGTTCTTCATTTTTGAACTTTTAATTATGTTTTAACTGAATTTTCATGATTAGATTTTCATGTTAGATACAAGTACACATGTAATAGCTACTGTTAGTTTGATTTGACGTATTGGATTTGGGTTTTGCACTTAGAAATGGGATTCGAACATTGGATCGTAGATTGACCTAGAGTTGACTTAGAGTTGACTTTGACCTCGATTGACCTAGAAATCATGTTGATTGTATTATAGACTTTATTTACCTTATTTTAAAGACATTATAACCTGTATTCCTCTATTTAGGACATTGTGACTCTGTTGCAGACATCTGAGATTGCAGGTTTGATTCCAGGTTTGATTTAGAGTTGACTTTGACCTAGATTGACCTAAAAATCATGTAGATTGCATCGTAGACTTTATTTACCTTATTTTAAACACATTATAACCTGTATTCCTCTGTTTAGGACATTGTGACTTTGTTGCAGACATCAGATATTACACTACTCTTTTCAGAGTAGTAGGCGAGTACATTCTCTGATAGTTCTTCCATTTACTTGTCGTTTACTGTATTTCAGTTGTAGCTAGTTCTATTTGATTCTATATTACAAACACGATTTGATATTATTGGATCCATTTCATGCAAAACTCACTTATTCATGTCTGGCCTCTATTTCTGGAATCACCTACTGGAATCACCATGGAATCACTTATTGCATCATTTGTGTTCTGGCTGGACTTGTACTTATTCGTATCGGGTTATGGATTCACTTGTACTTGTTGGACAGGAAAATATAATAGAATAGGCATGTGAACGTACCCAAATACTGGAACCACTCCCTTGGAATTATACTGGAATGATAGCCACCTCATACTTGGCCAAGTGTACGGTGTGCCGTATTACCTACAGTCGTTCACATGTCAATTCTAATATTTTAAAATACACTATTAGAGTATAGGATGGACTCACCCTGGAACCATTGATCACTATGACTGGAATTGTCTCGTGCTGGATTCATCTTGTATTAGATTCGACTTGTACTGGACTTACATTGGAGTTACACTTGTCTACATTTCTGTCTGGACTTATATCATGCTACTCTAGTTCAGCTAGATTATATTTTATAGTCTTTATTGCTATGATTCTTTTTTTGTTTAGTACTTTCCCTTCCTTGTACCTTAACTATTCTCTATATCATTACCTGTATAAAACTGCCACGATTCATCAATTTAACAGTCTTTAATTGTTTATAGTTCTCTGTCATTTATTTGGGTTTTCTTGATGAGTTGTACTCGTTCCTGTCCTGACTGGACCTGTTGAAAATTTTACAGATGATTGCCCTGAGGACACATGCCCTACATATTATGGACCCGGAGACGGGATGGCTACCTTTGGCCCCGACACTCAGGAGTGATCATGATTTAGTTTAGTAGACTAGCATATGTTTTTCATGTTGAACTTTTGTATTGATTTGAGACTTTAGTATTTGAGATTTTTAAGAGTTGTTATTATTTTAGTAGTTGTCTTCTATTTCTTAGTAATTTCTTCTGTGTTATCTTATCATGCTTAGACTGTGATTGAGTTACAATATCTTATACTTGTCCTCCGTTCGGAGTTGAGATTTGACAAGTACATTATAATTGCGTGAGTTATTGGTTAGATAGTAACCTAGGATAGCGTTCTATCGCCGACACTGCGGCGTAGGCTGGGCGTTGTTACGTACTCGTACCCTCACAGTGGGTGCGGGTCGTGACACGTTTTTAATGGTGGCCCATGCAGGTCGAGAGTCGCATTAGTGCGATATCGTAGTGGTAGGACGACTTAGTTGTACTGCTGCGAGCCTGCGATAGGATTGAGAGATAGGCTTAACTGAGAGGTACTCAATCACAGTTAGAAAAAAAATTCTGCTTCAATTCATACAATCTATATACCTTACTGATTGTCTTCTTTGAAATAAACTGTCTTCCTTTGATTTTATCGATTCCTGCTCAGTATTGACTTCCTTTTCGATCTGTCTTCATAATGGTGGAGACACGATCACATCGCTCTGGTATAGCAGCTGCTGGAGAGGGGTCTGCCACCTCTCATCCATTGTAGCAGCCTGTTAAGACTGTAGCACCTTCTGTTCCTGATTAGACAGGAACGACTATAGCCTATGGGGGTATGCCTCCACCTGTTCAGAGAACGACCCCAGTAATTCCTGAGGTATTTCAGCAGCAGCACCCGCAGCCACCTGCAGGGATGGTTGATGCTGCCCACCTTTTTTCTTTTGTGGAGAGGATCCTGGCGTCTCATCAGCAGCAGCAGCAGCAGCAGACTGCCAATTTTTGTCAGGGGATTGACGAGGCCCACCAGCTGGTTCGTACTATTGTAGAGATGGTGACTGCTCAGGGGGAGCAGCAGCAGCATTATCGAAAGGAAAAAGATATACAGGACTTTCAGAAGATGCATCCTAGAGAGTTCCTGGGTACTGAGGGCATTCATTATGCGGACGATTGGATCAAGCATATCGAAGAGATATTCAGGCTGGCAGAGATACCAGCCCGACTTTAGGTCGAGGCGACGGGCAGTCAGATGTAAGACTTAGCCCGTGCGTGGTACCAGACAGATCCCAGGGTGGGAGTTGAGGGCCAGACTTGGGCGTAGTTCAAAGAGTTGTTCAAGGAACAGTTCTTCCCAGATGTGGCCTTGGAAGGCATAGAGGCACAATTTGAGAGCCTGGTTCAGGAGAACCAGTCAGTTGCAGAGTACGCCGGGGAGTTTTGCCGGTTGGCCCGATTCATTGATGACTTGACTGAGAAGACGAAGGCGAAAAAGTTCCGCCAGGGTTTGATTAGGGAGGTTAGGTCACAAACCAAGAGTGACCAGAATACTACCTATGCGAAGATCTTTTCTGGGGCTTTGGCAGCGGGGGACGACCTAGGGTTCAAGCTGAAGAGGGGTCGGGACTTACAGGGTGGTAGCAGCAGTGGAGGTCAGGCCAAGAGACCTCACGTGCAGATTCAGCAGGCACAGGCACCAGTGAGAGTGCAGCAGGCATAGCATCAGCATAGAGGACAGGACCGCGGGGTGCCGACTTGTGCCTACTGCTGGATGACAGGGCATGTTTGGGAGTCTTGTTGGAGGAGGCTGAAGGTTTGTCTATTCTGTGGGTCTGGTGCTCACAAGATGATAGATTGTCCCAATGTACCTCCTTTTGAGGGAGCTAGGACACCTGTAGCTCAGCACCAGAGGGGTGGAGCTTTTACGATGGCGGTAGAGGAGACCGACGCTGCAGGTGGTAGGTTAGCAGGTTTGTCCTTCTCATTCTTTCTCCCCACTTTCCTGTGTGATTTCCATTAGTACCTACTAGGATATTGCTTGTGATTGATAGATAGCATAGCTACCCTATTCGAGACTGTGGAATCACGACCAGTAAGATTTTGTTTGCATGATTATCTCTCGACCTTGATTTGTTTGGGGTTGACCTAGAAGGGGTACGATCATCTAAATTTCGAGGACAAAATTTTTGTAAGGGGGATAGGATTGTAACACCCAGTTTTCTAAATGAGGGTAATTTTGAAATTTTGTAATTATATTATTATTTATTGATATTTATTTCACATTATGATTTTTGGTAATTTTTAATCATTTTTAAACTATTTTAAAACTGTTTTAAGTCATGACTTGTGATTTTGATGTGCTGCTAGTGAAACCCTAGTGACTGCATGACCTAGAACCTAACCAAGTTATTAGGATGATTTATTATCATTTTTAGCCTAGGGATATTTTGGTTATTTTGACTTATTTGAATTATTTGATTAATTATTGAATTGGTGATTGATATCTGTGACTTTGACTTGTTTAGACCTAGTGGACTAGCCTAGAGCCTAACCCTAGCTATGGTGACCCTAGTCTAACTTGATTTAACCCATTTTAGTCACTTAGAATCTAATTTTGGAATAGGAGGATTAGTTTAAGTGAAATCATTTCATGATTTATGGTTTAATGAAATGACTTGTGATTTAATGACTTAATGACTTGTGACTTAAGCCCATGGGCCAATTTAGGAAATCCTAACCCTAATTTTGTAACATATGACCAGCCATAGGAGAGCCCCTCCCTATTTAATGTCATGTTGAGGAGTTCTTGCCTCTTTTAGAGCTTGACCTAGTTTTGAAGAAAAAGGTATTTTTCCCCCTTCCAAAAATCTCTATAAATTTATTTTAATTCCTTTTTAATCCTAGTCTTTTGCATTAGGACCTAATTTCTGTATTTTTATTATTTTTGGAGGTTAATCTCAGTTTTGGGTTCATTTGGAGCTTTGGAGTTGGCATTTGGAATCTTTCTATTAGGGCTTTCTTGGAGGATTAACACACATAGGTAAACACCCTCAAATTATGTTTTAATCCTGATTTTAGTGCATGATGGCTTAGGAATATGTGTCCCCTAGCTACTGTAGGAATTTCGTGTCATTTGCATTAGGTTACGTGTCCGTATCGGACACGTATCGAACCTATAGGCTAGGTGTTCGACGAAATGCCCGAACCGACTCGATTTGCTATTTTTGCAAATCCATTTGAATAGAAACCTAGATCTAGGGATTGCTTATGCATTTCTGTAATTATTTCCTAATTTCAGTTTCGTTTAGTGTCGTGTCCACACGGGGACACGAACACGCTGTCGCGCGCACGAACACAGTGTCCTGCATCACGGGGCTGAGGACTCCCGACACAGGATACTTGGACACGCAAAATTTTTTGTGGAGAGAGGGGCAACGTCTGGCATCATGCTCCCAAAATTTGGGAGCAGATGGTTGAGTACACGTGGAGCAAACTTGCCCGCACTGGGCACGCATTACGTGCGCACAGCTGCAATCCGTGCGCTGACACGGGCTCCGTGTCGCGTCCTGGAGTCTCGTAGACACAGTGCAGGGTATCTGTGAGGTGGCCCTACCCTAGGCGAACCTAGGTGCACACCCACGTGTTGTGTCGTGTCGTGTGTCGTGTCCTAGACACGAGTGCATGCGTGCACGAGACAGCGTGTCTGTGTGTGCACGAGAGTGGTTCTTGATGTGTGGACACGACGTATCTGGCTCTGGGTGACATGAGAGGACTCGAGGGACACCTACACATATGTGACATGATTTACCAATCTTTAATTTTGATATATTAACATGTTTTCGAATTCAAATAAGGAATTCCCCTGTTGACTGATACTATATGTACTGTTCTTTATTTTTGAACTTGTAATTCTGTTTTAACTGAATTTTGATGATTAGATTTTCATGTTAGATACATGTACTCATGTAATAGCTACTGTTAGTTTGATTTTACGTATTGGATTTGGGTTTTACACTTAGAAATGGGATTCGAACATTGGATTGGGCATGTGGACTGAATACCAGTCCCTAAATAAAATTTTTGAATTGATTTCCTCTTCTTTTAAACTGAGTTTGATGTTCAAATTTCAGGTTAAATTCATGTATACTTTGTGTTAGCAATTACTAGGGTGTTGGTTTGTGTTGTGTTAGAATTTAGGATTCAATTGTTGAATGGGATTTGAAATTGGTTTGGAATAAAAATATAAACTGTCATGTGGGTTTATGGATTAGTTTTTAATGGTTTAAATTGGTTGAGGCAACAAGGATGGACTGATACACATTCCTGAATTTGATTTCTGAAACTTCACTCCTATTAACTGTCATATTGAGTTTCCAAAATCTGAGTTTATGCACTATTTTTCCCTGGTATCACACACTCTCATGTCCCCATACCCACACACCATACTGTCACACCTTAATTCACTCACTCACTCACTAATTCTAAACTGTTACACACCCTCACCCTCACTGTTTACACACAATACACCCGACCTACTGTCATGTCCATATACACATGGACACCCACATCTCCTCAATTCAATCTCCTGTCACACACTTATCTACACCATGCCACATTCCTATTGACACTTATACACTCATGTTCATCTCACACACACTCACATTTTACACATTGCCACTTGACAAACAAACACATGTGCCTTACCCTATCACCCTATGTATATATATGCATATATATCTATACCTATTTGTGATATATCAATGTAGCCTAAGTGTGTTCCTTATATAAATTAAACATATTATTAATATATGTATATGCGAATGACACAACATGTTAACTAAATGTATATATTTATATATTGTGTCTATTTGGTATATAGCCTAGTATTAGAGTGAACTATGGGTGGTAGTTGACTAGAGATTGACTAGAGATTGACTGGAGTTGACCAAAGGTCAACATTGAGTCTAGATGTGAATAATTGACCTAGTTTGTCTAGAGTATTGACTTGGGTTGACCCAGAGTTGACCAAGTTTGACTTGGACCTTGTTGACCTAGACAGTTGACCAGGTTTGATTTAGAGTTGACTTTGACCTAGAAATCATGTAGATTGCATCGTAGACTTCATTTACCTTATTTTAAACACATTATAACCTGTATTCCTCTGTTTAGGACATTGTGACTCTGTTGCAGGCATCTGATATTACACTACTCTTTTCCGAGTAGCAGGCGAGTACATTCTCTGATAGTTCTTCCATTTACTTGTTGTTTACTGTATTTCAGTTGTAGCTAGTTCTATTTGATTCTATATTACATACACGATTTGATATTACTGGATCAATTTCATACGACACTCACTTATTCATGTCTGGCCTCCATTTCTGGAATCACCTACTGGAATCACCCTGGAATCACTTACTGGCATCATTTGTGTTCTGGTTGGACTTGTACTTATTCGTGTCGGGTTATGGATTCACTTGTACTTGTTGGGCGGGGAAAATATTGGAATAGGCATGTGAACATACCCAAATATTGGAACCACTCCCTTGGAATTATACTGGAATGATAGCCACCCCATACTTGGCCGAGTGTGCGGTGTGCCGTATTACCTACAGCCGTTTACATGTCAATTCCGATATTTTAAAACACACTGTTAGAGTATAGGCTGGACTCACCCTGGAATCATTGATCACTATGACTGGAATCGTCTTATCCTAGATTCATCTTGTATTAGATTCGTCTTGTACTGGACTTACATTGGAGTTACACTTGTCTACATTTCTGTCTGGACTTATATCATGCTACTCTAGTTCAGCTAGATTATATTTTACAGTCTTTATTGCCATGATTCTTTTCTTGTTTAGTACTTTTTCCTCCTTGTACCTTAACTGTTCTCTATATCATTACCTGTATGAAAGTGCCATGATTTATCAATTTAACTGTCTTTAACTGTTTATAGTTCTCTGTCATTTATTTGGGTTTTCTTGATGAGTTGTACTCATTCCTGTCCTGACTGGACCTGTTGAAAATTTTACAGATGATTGCCCTGAGGACACATGCCCTACATATTATGGACCCGGAGACGGGATGGCTACCTTTGGCCCCGACACTCAGGAGTGATCGGGATTTAGTTTAGTAGACTAGCATATGTTTTTCATGTTGAACTTTTGTATTGATTTGAGACTTTAGTATTTGAGATTGTTGAGAGTTGTTATTATTTTAGTAGTTGTCTTCTATTTCTTAGTAATTTCTTGTGTGTTATCTTATCATGCTTAGACTGTGATTGAGTTACAATATCTTATACTTGTCCTCCGTTCGGAGTTGAGATTTGATAAGTACAATATAATTGAATGAGTTGTTGGTTAGATAGTAACCTAGGACAGCATTCTACCGCCGACACTGCGGCATAGACTGGGCATTGTTACGCACTCGTACCCTCACAGTGGGTGCGGGTCGTGACAATCACCCCTTGTACTATACTGGTTATATAGGCGACATCAAGGTGGATAGGATGCATATCGACCCGGGATCGTCAATAAGAATCATCTCGAAAAGCCTGTCCCAACTTCTTGGCATCCCTATGCATCGGCTAGCAGCAACCAACACTTCCATTAGCGGGTTTAGCTCAGGGAGAAGCTATCCCCTATGGAAGATCCGGTTGAAGTGCCATATTGGAGACCTGAGGACGGAAGTTACCTGCTACGTCATAGATGCAGACACCTCCTACAACATCCTCATGGGACGTTCGTGGATACATGACTATATGATAGTGCCATCCATCCTTCGCCAATGTTTCAAATATGTCAGTAAATGTGGTTCCGTGAAGACCGAGTTCGCCCACATTGATCCCTTCAAAGGGGTTGAATCTTATTACTTGTCGGAGGCTTGTCTATATGACGAATCCAGGAAACATATAACGGATGAACCGGAGTCCATCACAGGGCCAGAAGAACCCTTGAGAATCCGTCTCCAACCCCGCAAACCGGGCAGGGCCGTACCCCTTCTCGCAATCTTACATAAAGAGGTGCTCGATTCCCCTGTCGTACCTGCGCAGTCGAAACCAATGGTCATCCGTCTTCCGAGATCCAGTCAGAAGCCAAAACCTGTTATAGGACCAATGGTGATCCGGCTGCCAAAGTCCAATCAAAGGCAACGGGAAGATGAGAAGCCCTCGGTAATACCGATGGTAATCCGTTTGCCAAAATCTGCTCCGAGGCGACTAGAAGACACAAAATCCGTTGCCGAGCCGATGGTCATCCGTCTTCCCAAGACGAGCCACCAGCTAAGTATTGGTCCAACACTCCCAGGCATCTCAATGCCTCAAGCAGAACCCTTGGTGGTCAAGTTACCCAAGATAGCGGCCCAAACTCTAAGCTCGCAGGGGGTAGCCAAGGATGATGGGGAACTCGCCAAATATGTGGTTACACAGGCGGATAGCCCCTCTCCTGATGATGTAATCACAATGGACAAAATTCCTTATTTTATCAATAAGAGGCTGCCGTTAGACTATTCTGAGTATGATAAGCCTAATCTAACGTATGTCGTACGGGACTGTCTAGACGTTAGCCTGCACACATAGGTGACAACCGTCCATACCCCGAATCAACTTGCTCCCATAAAAGGTGCTTACTTCCCGGTCTTAGACTGAAGAGAATGGGATCACACAATCATCTTTGGCCAAAAAGAAGGTCCTCAATCTTTTACGCCACAAGAGTCCGACCTCGGACCCGAAGCTGGAAGACTACCGCTCTACTTATATAGTCCTCAAGCCAAGTACTTCATGCAAAAGCAGGGGTAAGACATGTAGGATACTCCGGGTCTAAATTATGGCAGTGGTCGACGATTGCCTCTACAGCCGTCGGTACCGGTAGGAAAGCCTCAGGATCATTATCACAAATCCAGACGTGGCCTCGGGTATGTTACTCCACCTATAATGCCCAAAAGTTCTGACGAAGAATGTGAGTGGCACTCCCATTCGTCCGAGTCACCCATTTACGACTCCGATAGCAGTATTGGGGATATATTCAGACAGACATTATCTGCCAATATGACATTCGCTGATGTCGAAGTAGAAGACGAAGACCTACTTGAACCTCTTGAGTTAGAGCCGTGGGTCCAGCAACTAGATGCACAATGGAAGAAACGCTTCGAACTTCATGATCATCCCACTGAAGATGAGGTTATGCAAGTTAACCTCGACAAAAAATCCTCTCCAAAGCCAATCTTCGTCAGTAAAAGTCTGACAGACAACGAGCGGGAGTCATTGTTACAACTCATCAAAGAAAACATTGACATCTTTGCTTGGAGCTATGAAGACATGCCAGGTCTAAACCCTAAGATTGCACTCCATAAGCTCGACATCTATCCGAACGCAAAGCCAGTCAAGCAACAGCAGCGACAATTTCGTCCAGATATCATGAATTTTATCGAGGCGAAAGTGAACAAGCTTATAGCAAGCGGTTTCATCCGTGAAGAGCAGCACCCAGACTGGATAGCCAACATAGTGCCAGTTATCAAAAAGAACGAGAAAATCTAAATCTGCATCGATTTTTGTAATCTGAATGTGGTATGCCATAAGGATGAATTCCCTCTTCCGATCACCAATATAATGATCGATAATACGTGCGGCTTTGAGCGCATGTCCTTTATGGATGGCTTTTCGGGATACAATCAAATCAAGATGGCTCCTGATGACGAGAAGCATACATCATTCCGAACGCCGATCGGCGTATGTTGTTATACGGTCATGCCCTTTGGCTTGAAGAAAGCCGGTGCAACATATCAATGGGCTATGAGTGTCATCTTCAGAGATCATTTGCGCAAGATAGTGGAGTGTTACGTAGGCGATATCGCCGTCAATAGCCGCTCCAAAAATGATCATTTGTATGACTTGAGAACAGTGTTCGACCTCATGCGGGCACACAACCTGAAGATGAATCCCACCAAGTCCTTTCTGGGGGTGTCTAGTGGAAAGTTCTTGGGCTTTGTCATTACTTCCTGGGCATTCACATAGATCTCGACAAAACAAAAGCAATCCTGGAGATGAACCCACCAAAGAACCTCCGCGAACTCCACGGCCTTCAGGGAAGACTAGCCTATATCAGAAGGTTTATAGCTAACCTCTCGGGGCGATGCCAACCCTTCACTCAACTCATGAGGAAAGGTGACTCTTTTGTATGGAACGAGGAATGTCAGTGTTCCTTTGAGGATATTAAGGAGTACCTAATGAATTTGCCAGTTCTGGTAGCCCCGGTCGCCGAAAAGCCCTTTCTGCTCTATGTACGGGTGATGGAACATTCCTTCGGCGCTCTGCTAGCCCAGAATAATGATGCGGGACATGAATAAGCCATTTACTATCTCAGCCGGATGATGGTAGGACCTGAACATAGGTACAATATTGTGGAGAAGGAGTGTCTTGCCCTAGTGTTCGCTATTCAGAAAATACGACACTATGTGATAGGGCAGACCATCCATGTGATTTCACGAGCCAATCCCCTTAGGGTTCTCATGACCAAGCCAGACGCACTCAGTTCTCGTCTAGCCACCTGGGCGATACTGCTATCTCCTTATGATATGGTTTTTTTTCTGCAGAAAGCTATCAAGGGTCAAGCCTTGGCTGACTTTCTAGCAGCCCATCCAGGCTAAGAAATAGCTAAAATTTACTAAGAAATTTCTGATGAAGTCGTCGCATCGAACATGACTTCGTACGACGCAATTTGGCTGATGTTCTTCGACGGTGCTTCAAGAACGGGGCCACAAGGTGATAACGTCGCCGAAATCGGAGTGGTATTAATTTTTTCCTCTGGATTAGTAATCAATCGGGCGTATTCTCTTACAGAACCCTATTCGAACAATGTAGCCGAATATAATGCTCTAGTAATTGGACTCCAACTCGTGAAAGAAGTGGGAATCAGATACCTAGAAGCTTATGGTGACTCACAGTTGGTTGTTAACCAGATCCGAGGTTCATACGAGGTTCGTAATAAGGACCTGATTCCCTATTATCATACAACAGTGGCCATCATTTCAACCTTGGAGGGGTTCTTTATAGAGCACGTTCCTAGACTTCAAAATATCGAAGCCGATGCCCTGGCCGGTCTCGTCGCTTCCTTGGCACTCACAGATAATGCTCATCATCTGGTCTACGCAATAGGCCATGAACTGGTCTGCCATAGGAACAATCTTCAACTGGGTATGAGTTGCTCCGCTGTAAAACCCTCAAATTTCTACTATTTTTTTATAAATTTTGTACTATTTTTTTATTTATTTTTATTTATACGTCGCGTAGTTGTATTGTACGTCGTGCGCGAAATTTCGTTTTTTAAAATTGCTCGACGAGTACGAATATGTGCGAGCGTACATATTTTTAGAAAAATATTTTTTCTATTTTACAGTTTCAAAATAATATATGTACGTAATAATTATTTTAGCTATCATACCAACATTTCCAAGTCCGTTATTTTATTTATTTTATAATAAAAATTCTTTCGTAAAAACAGTTATCAATAATAAATAATATTCTTCGTGCATACATATATATTTCATAAATATTTGGCTTAATTGCTACTTGATACCCTCAACTATTACCGTTTTTCAACTTTGTACCCTAAACTTTTTTTGTAACAACTTGATACCCGAATATTATTTTGGACAAAAATACCCCTACCCCTAACTCCCCCTCCCTCCTGCTCACTTCGCCCCCCCTCCCCCCCTCTGCTAGCTCCGGCCGCCCACCCGCCTGCTAGCTCCCCCCCCCCCCGCTCGCTTCAGGCCATCCCCACCCCCCCCTCTCGCTCCGGCCGCCCGCCCGCTCCCGCCTCTTCCTTAGGGCACGGCAGAGCGGGAGGAGGAGGGGCTGGGGAGGGGGCTGCGGAGCGGGAGGCGGGGCAGGGGGTTGCCCGGAAGCGAGGAGGGGGGAGGTTGGCCGGAAGCGAGGAGGGGGGGAGGTTGGCCGGAAGCTATGAGGGGGGGTTCGGCCGGAGCTAGCATGGGGGGGTTCGGCCGGAGCTAGCAGGGGGGTTCGGCCGGAGCTAGCAGGGGGGGGGGGCGGAGGAGGGGGGAGGGAAGGGATAAGGGTATTTTGGGGTTTTTTAAAATGTTAGGTATTAAGTTGAAAAAAACAAATAGTTGAGGTATCAAGTTGTTACGAAAAAAAGTTTAGGGTACAAAGTTGAAAAACATTAATAGTTGAGGGTATCAAGTAGCAATTAAGCCTAAATATTTTATTAAGTTTATTTTTAAATAATAATGTATTTTTGAAATTATTATCATAGTATTTTTGGAAAACATATTTTAAAATTATTGTGGCAATTTAAATCTTGATTTGATTTATGGATATGTTTAAATAGTTAAATTAATATCTATAATTGAAATATGATTTATCTTATTTGATTTTAAACTAAAAGACGGTATTTAATTAAATTTAAATTGGATTTTGATTTGAATTTGGATTTGATTGATTTTAAATTTATATGTTGCTAATTATCTATTTTTGGGTTTAAACTACTCTTAATCCTTATCCAACTGGGAATTCCCACACCCTATAAATAGACAGGTACTCCTCCATAAAAATCCATAATCCATAATATTCCTCCACTACAACCAAACGTGAGTGCATCGTGTCCATGTCACCTCCCGTCCATATCTTATTCCATCTTTTTACATATACATCATCCCCTTCGTGTTGACAATCTCGACACAATTAATCCCTAACCTATCCCTATTCTAAACCCCCGCAGCCCTGACACCCTGTTCCACGCTCCACCAGCAGCACTCCCCTACTCCGGCAGCCACCGCGGCACACCACTATTACCTCCACCGTTCCAACATCACCACCATGACCACAAACACCTCTGCATCTCTTCCCCAACACCGCCAAAAGTTTGCCGCTATCCTCTTCCATCACCACAAGTTGCCATCGCCAGTCCCTGGAAGTCACCACCACCGCCAACTTCCCAGCCCCAACTCCCCCGACAACCTGTCAACTGCCACCATCAAACCCCAGACTCCACCCTGGCCAAAACTTACCGACCACCGCCATTACAACCACCACCAAGCATCACCACCACCATCACCCAGGAAAGAAGAAGGAAGAGGAACCCTAACCTTCCGCCTTGTCGTCCGACGATCTTAGCCATAGCGCTCAGATCCGCCGCGCCTGGCCGCTGCCACCAGCGCGCCCGCCTTCCGCGACTGTTCCTGAACCACCAAGCGCCTCTGGCCACAATCGACAACCTCCATCCTGTCGTTCCTCCGATCAACAACCCCACGTCCACCGCAGCCCCTTCGGTACCGCAGCCCCACCGGAGAACGCCGGGCCGACCCTCTCCGACCTAACCTGCGACCTCCTCACCGAGCTTTGGCCGCGCCTCCGCTCGCCGTTAACCCTCTCCCTCCTTGATCTTCCCTTCCCGAGCAACCCTCCACCGTCGCCATCGCGTCGACCGCCCTGCTGCACCACCGCCGATAAACCCCTTCTTTCTCTCTCCGATCTCCTTCCTCCGCTCCTCTCATTCCTCTCCAGCGCTCTCCCGCTCCTGTCTCCGGCTCGACCTCCCACTTTTTCTCTCCCCGACTTTCTCTTTCCCTCTCAGCCTCTCTCTCTCTCCTTTTCCCTTTCTTTTTCTTTTGTCTGAGCAGCGGAGCAGTCAGTGCTGCTGCACTCTATTCTTTTTTTTTGTTTATTTTTTGTGTGTTTTGTTTTTATTTATTTTTTTATTTTATTTTTTGTTTGTTCGAAATTCCTATATTTCTTTTCTCATGGTATTAGCTATTGCTTTAGAAATTATTATCTATTATTACTTATTATTATTATTATTATTATTATTATTATTAGTTTATTGATACAATCATTAGTATGTGGTCATCTTAATTTATAAATTTTATTTTGGGGTAAATTATTATTTAATCTCTAAAATTTGCTAGTAACAAATTAGAGTATTTGCTTGGGTTATTTTTCTAAATTTGGAAAGAGAAACCCTAAACATATTATTTCTAATTATATGAAAATATAGGTTCCTACTAAAAGTTTATTTTAAAGTTAGCCTAAAACAATTTTTATTTTATTTATTTTTCCTAGTATTTATCTAAAAACATATTTCGACTAATAAAATATATTTTCAAGTAGTTATCAAAGATTTATTTTTACTAATAAGTATGGTTTTCAAGAATTATAAGTATTTTCTAGAAATCGTATATATATAATTTATCAAATTTGTTTTTGATTTATCTCCTGTCCATGATCAATCCCACTTTTTTATTTCCTCACCAATTCTATACCACCTCCTGTTGTTCCTAAATAATTTGACCCTTTCTGGACCCAATGGAACTGTCCGTGCCATCACCCAAGGTCACCTTGCATAGTTGTTGTACCGAAGTTGCAGTTCGTACCACCTTGATCATCGCAACACACCAGGCGTCCAACAAGGCAAGACACCTTGCCATTTGTTGTTTACTTATTTTACTCATATTTTATGCATTATTCATTATTTTCTTTATACAAAATAAACTATGATACATGGCATAACCTGTTAGAACTTACTGTTCATTTATATTTCCTGCTATGTATTAGTTTTCTTACACATTAAACCTAGATTTAAGGGACCACCTTGTGTGTTGCATTCATTGGCCTTGACACGTTGTACAACGAAGTTGTGTGTCGCATATAGAACAAGGACATACTTGACTGGCTGGCCACCTGCACGTAAAAGCCGTGTGATAGGATTAACCGCTAATAGAGGTTGCATGCTTATTTTGACTTAGCGGTTATAGAGGTTCTATGTTGTGGATACAACATAGTAGGCAATGGGCAGGGAGGACAATTCCTTAGCGTATAGGCTTCGATGCACTTTTCCTTGTGACCCGGAAGCTCCGCTGGAGATACGGGGTTGATGACCCATGATTACTGACGGCCATTAGTGTTCTGCGGAACATTATGCTCTTACTGATTGGGCCTCTGTTGTCCCAAGGGGTGACTACGTCGATCCTATTTAGCCAGTGCCCATGTGTAGGAAGGATTGTTCTTAACTACATTTCACTTAGCACGGTTAGGTACCTTTATCCGTTAGGTACAAGTACTTTTGGTTTGGGTACTTGTATCTGACCGTGGCTTGGAACAATAACTTGTCGCGGATTAGTTCGTCACATCTTGTCCTTGTTTGGTTGTAGGTGTGACTTACTACTTCGATGAGAAGGTATTGAACCTGCTTGGGGTCCGGATACCATATTGGATTCATAGCATGGAAAGATACGTCACCGTGAATTAGTTTACCATCTCCTGTCCTTGTTTGGTTGGGGGATGGTAACCTAGTTCAATAGGTGTGTATTGGACCATGTTATAATTCAATCGACTTATTTATTTGAGCAATATTTATTCAGTTTATATGGCATGATATTATGCGTCTTGTTACGTCCCTCTGAGGACCTGGTTATCTATGCAGGTCTGTGCTCTTGTCTTTCGCGGGTGTTCTAGCTCTAGCCGTGATCATCGCTATTTCTTCGAAGATGATTGTACTTGGATCGTCTTCGCTCCACTCGCCAAATTCTTTCTTTTGTTATGTATTTTTCATTTACTTGTTGGTAGTGGATTTGTCTTCGCCCAACATATTGTATCAAGATAATTCGTTATCATTATATGATATCTTTTATTCATTTATTTTTGCGGATGAGATTAGTTATGGTTGTACTGCATTTTACAGCTTACGTATATTTATTATACGGCTGGCATGTCTATGTTCCTAGTCCTACGTATTTCGGGACTGGGGCGTTACATATTTTTGTGGTGGCCCATGCAGGTCAAGATAAATTGTTTGGTTACTTTGCCGTACCAAGCAAGCCTGGGAATAGGATTAGAAGTCTAGGATTTCATCCACATACTTGACCTCTCTCCTCGATTTCCTATTCGAACTATCATTCGACTCATCGACTGCATCTTGCTTGATTCCTTCTATCATAATTCTTATCTTTCCTTCGTGCTTGCTAGAGGTTAGACAGGTGATCTCTACTAGATAGACATGTTTCAATTGTCCCAAAACACCATTAGTTTAATTCTTTTAAGTTTGGTAGAATGCCTTGTGACCTAGCAATCCCTTTGTCCTTGTGATATATATTAGTTAGTTTACTTAGATTTTAGAAATTAGAGGACCCTAACCCATCTGGCCACCCAAAGACTTGGACAAGAAGACTATAGGATGACTGTATGAAGACCATCACATGACATGACTTATATCCTTTAGAAGTTCGAACCAATTTCTACTTTCTTCCAAATCTTAGTCTCCCGTGCCTATGTTTTTACCACCTTGACTAATGTTGCTACTATAATCTAGTTTTGCAAACTCATCCATTTATCGAGTTTGTTCATGACTTATGCTATTGAGCGCGCTCACTAACATATTGTCTAATCAGAACCGGTGCATGATGGTCTGATCAACCGAGTGCACTTTGGTTCACTTTTGTCTATTATTCTATGTGGATGGGGACATAGCTAAACTTGCCCTCTAGAATCCCATCCAGGACTGCCTTGACAATTTATTTGAAATTATTCGATCGTCATTGAACCACGTATTCGTATTTGATAACGCCTCCTTCGAACTCTGTATTGCTTTCGTCTTCACCTATTTTAGAAGGACGAAGGCATTATACTAGAACTTCCTCTAGCCTTCCTATCGACTATGACCATTCTCACTCGATGTTGCTATATCTTCATCCTAAACCACTCATCCTTTTCTTGGCCCTATATTCGCTATCATAAACCTTCCAAATCACTTAATTTAGGCATGAACCTAATCGATCTCTTATTCGTGCCTCAACCTACTCTCAAGAACCCATATCTACTAGGTCTCTAACTTATTTTCTCTTGATACCATATCATAACTCTATTGCATGATACTCTTGATTTAAACTTTAAACCCTTAATCTTCTACTCGTGCCTTAACTCGCGACCCTCGTAACATACCCGTGTTAAATTCTACGATTTAGAGCATGATTTCTTACGACATGATTTTGTGGAAACATTGTCATTGTTTGTTCTCCATCGATACCCCCTTGTACCTTCTCACCCCCTACTTATTCTTAATTTCGAGGATGAATTTTTTTTTAAGTTGGGTAGGATGTAAAATCCTTAAATTTCTACTATTTTTTTTATAAATTTTGTACTGATTTTTTGTATTTATTTTTATTTATAAGTCGCGTAGTTGCATTGTACGTCGTGCGCAAAATTTTGTTTTTCAAAATTGCTCGACGAGTGCGAATATGTGCGAGCGTACATATTTCTAGAAAAACATTTTTTCTATTTCATAGTTTCAAAATAATATATGTAATAATTAATTTAGCTATCATACCAACAATTCCAAATCCGTTATTTTCTTTATTTTATTATAAAAAGTCTTTCGTAAAAACAGTTATTAATAATAAATAATATTCTTCGTGCATACATATATATTTCATAAATATTTTATTAAGTTTATTTTTAAATAATAATGTATTTTTGAAATTATTATTATAGTATTTTTGGAAAACATATTTTGAAATTACTGTGGCAATTTGAATCTTGATTTGATTTATGGATATGTTTAAATAGTTAAATTAATATCTATAATTGAAATATGATTTATCTTATTTGATTTTAAACTAAAAAACGGTATTTAATTAGATTTAAATTGGATTTTGATTTGAATTTGGATTTGATTGATTTTAAATTTATTAGTTGCAAATTATCTATTTTTGGGTTTAAACAACTCTTAATCCTTATCCAACTGTGAATTTCCACATCCTATAAATAGGCAGATACTCTTCCATAAAATTCCATAATCCACAATATTCCTCCACCACAACCAAACGTGAGTGCATCGTGTCCATGTCGCCTCTCGTCCATATCTTATTCCATCTTTTTACATATACATCATACCTTCGTGTCGACAATCCTGACACAATTAATCCCTAACCTATCCCTATTCTAAACCCCCGCAGCCCTGACACGCTGTTCCCCGCTCCACCAGCAGCACTCCCCTACTCCGGCAGCCACCATCGCACTTCACCATTACCTCCACCGTTCCAACATCACCACCACAACCACAAACACCTCTGCGTCTCTTCCCCAACACCGCTAAAAGTTTGCCGCTATCCTCTCCCATCACCATAAGCCACCATCACCAGTCCCTGGTACTCACCACCGCCGCTAACTTTCCAGCCCAAACTCCACCGACAACCTGTCAACTGCCACCATCAAACCCCAGACTCCATCCCGGCCAAAACTTACCCACCACTGCCATTACAACTACCACCAAGCATGACCACCACCATCACCCAGGAAAGAAGAAGGAAGAGGAACCCTAACCTACCGCCTTGTCGTCCGACAATCTTAGCCCTAGCGTTCAGATCCGTCGCGCCTGGCCGTTGCCACCAGCGCGCCCGCCTTCAAAACTGTTCCCCAACCACCAAGCGCCTCTGGCCACAACCGACGACCTCCACCCCGTCGTTCCTCCGATCAACAACCCCACGTCCACCGCAGCCCCTTCGGCGCCGCAGCCCCACCGAAGAACGCCGGGCCGACCCTCTCCGACCTGACCTGCGACCTCCTCGTCGCGCTTTGGCCGCGCCTCCGCTCGCCGTTACACCTCTTCCTCCTTGATCTCCCCTTTCCGAGCAACCCTCCACCGTCGCCATCGCGCCGACCGTCGATAAACCCCTTCTTTCCCTCTCCGATCTCCTTCCCCCGCTCCTTTCTAGCGTTCTCCCGCTCCTGTCTCCAGCTCGACCTCCCCACTTTTTCTCTCTTCCCGACTTTCTCTCTCCCTCTCAGCCTCTCTCTCTCTCCTTTTCCCTTCCTTTTCCTTTTGTCTGAGCAGCAGAGCAGTCAGTGCTGCTGCACTCTATTCTTTTTTTATTTTTTTTGTTGTTTGTTTGTTTGTTGTTGTTTAATTTTTTATGTGTTTTATTTTTTTGTTTTTTTATTTTATTTTTTGTTTTTTTGAAATTCCCATATTTCTTTTCTCCTGGTATTAGCTATTGCTTTAGAAATTATTATCTATTATTACTTATTATTATTATTATTATTATTATTATTATTATTATTATTATTATTATTATTATTAGTTTATTGATACTACCATTAGTATATGGTCATCTTAATTTATAAATTTTATTTTGGGGCAAATTATTATATAATCTCTAAAATTTGCTAGTAACAAATTAGAGTATTTGCTTAGGTTATTTTTCTAAATTTGGAAAGAGAAACCCTAAACATATCATTTCTAATTATATAAAAATATAGGTTCCTACTAAAAGTTTATTTTAAAGTTAGCCTAAAATGATTTTTATTTTATTTATTTTCCCTAGTATTTATCTAAAAACATATTTCGACTAATAAAATATATTTTCAAGTAGTTATCAAAGATTTATTTATACTAGTAAGTATGGTTTTCATGAATTATAAGTATTTTCTAGAAATGGTATATATATAATTTATCAATTTCTCCTTTGATTTATCTCTTGTCCATGATCAATCCCACTTTTCTATTCCCTCACCAATTCTGTACCACCTCTTATCGTTTCTAACTAATTTGACCCTTCTAGACCCAATGGAACTATCCGTGCCATCTTCCGAGGTCACCTTGCATAGTTGTTGTACCGAAGTCACAGTTCGTGCCACCTTGATCATCGTAGCACACCAGGCGTCCTACCAGGCAAGACACCTTGCCATTTCCTGTTTACTTATTTTAGCTCATATTTTATGCATTATTCATTATTTTATTTATGCAAAATAAACTATGATACATGGCATAACCTGTTAGAACTTACTGTTCATTTATATTTCCTGCGATGTATTAGTTTTCTTACACATTAAACCTAGATTTAAGGGACCACCTTGTGTGTTGCATTCATTGGCCTTGGCACGTTGTACCACGAAGTTGTGTGTCGCATGTAGAACACGGACATACGTGACTGGCCGGCCACCGGTACGTATAAGTCGTGCGATAGGATTAACCGCTAATAGAGGCTGCATGCTTAGTTTGACTTAGCAGTTATAGAGGTTCTATGTTGTGGATACAACATAGTAGGCATTGGGCGGGGAGGACAATTCCTTAGCGTATAGGCTTCGATGCACTTTTCCTTGTGACCCGGAAGCTCCGCTGGAGATACGTGATTGATGACCCATGATTACTGACGGTCACTGGCGTTCTGCGGAACGTTATGCTCTTACTGATTGGGCCTCTGGTGCCCCAAGGGAGGACTGCGCCGATCCTATTTAGCCAGTGCCCATGCGTAGGAAGGATTGTTCTTAACTACATTTCACTTAGAACGGTTAGGCACCTTTATCTGTTAGGTACGAGTACTTTTGGTTTGGGTACTTGTATATGACCGTGGCTTGGAACAATAACTTGTCGCGGATTAGTTTGTCACATCTTGTCCTTGTTTGGTTGTAGGTGTGACTTACTACTTCGATCAGAAGGTATTGAACCTTGTTGGGGTCCGGATACCATATTGGATTTATAGCAAGGAAAGATACGTCACCGTGAATTAGTTTACTATCTCCTGTCCTTGTTTGGTGTCACGCACCAGTACCGGAATACGGGGATGGACGTAGGCCAGCTACACCGTATAAGGTATAAAAATGTTATACGGCAATCGTTGCTGTCAATCTTGTTGGGTATCCTAGCATACAAGTAGTCTATGGCCTAAATCTGATCTCATATCCACAGGCAATAATCAATGAAATAACGACAAGAGAGATAATCATATGAAAAGCAGGAAATACTCATATGATGATCAGAGAGTCCACAATAAGAAATAATGTAGACAAGAATACCTTCCCACACAGTTCCCTCATGGTTAGAAACTGAAGCACGTCCTCCAAGTCAAGTCTGGAAGATCCACAGGGTCGGTCACAGGCAATCTATGAACAATCCAGGATTGGTCAGGCCAACCGTAGCAAGTACCAGAAAGGAAGGCTCAAGGACGGGCGAAGAAAACCATCAGGATATAATATATGACAGGAATAACATGTATAAACAGCAATAATGAGGGTAAAGGATCGTGCGGTACCAACGCACGATTACAGAATATAAGGCAGCAATCCAACAACTAATACGTAAGTAACCAACAATCATCACAGTCATCCTAACATCCACTAATACTTGCATCGTCAACTGGAACTCGTAGTATATCATCGGAACAGTAACCCATCCCTACATCAAACAAGAACAAGGAAATGAATTACCGTGTCGGGATAGCGTTACGTGCCAGCCTGCTTAGCAAGCAACAAGCCATACAATTTAGGTGAATAAGCGGCCACTCAAATGTCTACGACTATCTATGTGGAGGTTAGATTACCCCAACAATGTAATATAAGAATCCTCAGATCGTGCTATGTCCAGCAGGGCTAATGAGGCCAAATAATAATGCATAGCACATGGATAAGCACTGGTCCCTCAAAGGCAAACAAGCGAAATAGATCAATCATATGGTAGTACATATAGTAGTCGGATACTGCCATCCGCTATTACGGACGATAACAATATCCGGGGCGGTCAGCCTTGCACTTGACAGGTAGTCATAGCACTTATGGCGGTTGGCATGCACGATCTCGAGATTCTGCTCCCTCCCAATGCTTCTACCATCTTTAGTTGTCTAGATTAACCCTACATTTATCTGGAATCACATGTCGTGGTCACATGCTCATCTTCCTAGATGAGTACCACAGTACGTGTACACTAAGTACGAATCCACCTCGACACCCAAAGTCTCAAGTCTGGATTCATTCTTAGTGTAATGCAGCAAGCAGTTAATCAGTCCTAACCACGCTAAAACTACAGGCCAACTAATATGTCCGTGCTGGAAAATGAATGCACTGCCATATAACACATAGAAGCGTGTAGCACCTCAGTACACACATAGTATAGCACCGCAGTGCACACGTAGGATAGCACCTCAGTACACACATAGAATAGTAGCAGCACAGGTACAAGTAGTCAAGTCAGAAACATGGTCAATCGGTCAATCACATGGAGTCCTCTGCCCACATCGTGGCATGGATACCAGGTTAGGTACATGGTCAGGATCTCTACTATAGTAGCATCTCAAGTACACATGGGTTCTACAGCTCTAATCATCAAGTCGGTTTACCCACCGGATCAATCTATCAATAGTCTTCCCATCCCCTATGGGATAAATATCATATCAGAAAAATATGATCACTTGGTACTAGGCTAATCACTAAAGACGATGCTAGGCCCTCTGGCTCACAAGAATCCTCCGAGTCAATGATCTCAGACTATCAACAACTAAGTATCCCAACTACCGGGATACAACAAAGGTACCAGGTTTTGGGCGCTTGGGAAGTCGAGTAAAAATCATATAATAATACCCTCGATATTCTCCTCGTTCTGCGAAATATTCGCGATCTTCAAAATCCAAGAATCCACAGTCATGTCCGATCGAATTAGAACATCATCAAAAGAAATAGCAACACTATCCAAGAATCCACGTAGGTCAATCAATCAATATCTCGAGATCATACTCCCATAATACTCAATCCTCAGATATACCCCCAAATCACAAATCTCGATACATAGGACAACTATCAGACCTAGCTGACTAGACTAGGATAACTCCTAGAAGGAATGGTCAGGCTGGGACAAGAGTCTATTAATTAAAGGCCATCGGAAAAGTGGCAAGGATTGCGTGAACCACTCTGGAGCAGATCCACAACCCTTAAACCAAACAAGGACCAGGGTTGTAGACCGTCTCCCGAGTAGATCCGCGCTCCTTACGCTATCCGACAGACAAGACAGGTTAGGAGCTAGGCAACTAATCTAGTATGGAGTCTACCTAGCAGGCAATGGGATCAGGAATACTATACCAAGATGAACATGTACGAGCCCAGTCCAGCAAACCAAAGGAATAGTTCTGTCCAATCCTTCGAACCGAATTCCCGATCGGGAATTCTGGAAAAATCAGGCCGAGTCTCGTTTGTATTATGGACGGGAGCACCCTACGAATTGGAGCTAAACTCCACTCGGCGCAACCCGCCGCAGAATCGCAGGGTGAGAACACTAATTCTCAGCTTCCAGTAGCGCTACCATGCGTACTGGAAACCAAACCACCGCACGAATCATGCGATACACAAATCAAGACGTACACGCGAATCGAGACGGCACAAGGACCAATGCGGCACGCAAATCGGAGCGAGCACGTAAATCAGAGCGAGCAAGCAAATCGAGGCAACACAAGATACAATATGACACGCAAATCGATACGACATACAAATCGGTATATGTACGTAAATCGAGACGACACGGGTCAAGAGGTAGGCACAAAGGTCGAGACACGAGGATCGAGACAACGTACCAACCGAGGTAGCACGTTGCCCGAGGTAGTGCGGGAATCGATGTGCACGAAAACCAGGAGGACACGCACACTAAGGCACACGTAAACCGAGGCATACACAAAACGAGGCCCACGCGGACCGAGCAGCGCACTGCTCGAGACAGTACATATACCGAGGCATGTGGCCCGAAGAGCATGCAGCTCGAGGCTGGTTCACTGCTCGAGCAGCACGGGGCCCACGGGCGTCCCGTCGCTCGTGGCAGCGCTGTCCCCGTGCGCGACGGCTGCTCGTCGGAGAAAAGAGAAGAAGGGGCGGAGGAGCTGGGAAGAGAAGAGAGCGGTTACCAGGGAGGTGATGGCGGCGGCCATGGGTGGTGGTGGTCGCGGCGGAGGAGGCCGGCCGTGGGGGAGACGGCGATGGCGATGATGATGGTGGTGGTAGATGATAATGATGTTGGAGGCGATGGTGCTGGCTGTAGTAGAAGTGGTCGGAGGCCATGGCGGTGTTGGTTGTCGCGGAAGTAGTGGTGGAGATGGTGGCTGGCGGTGACGGTAGGAGAAGTGGAGGCAGTGGTGGTGGGAGCCGTGCTGGCGCCGGATGGAGGAAGCCGGGACGGAGGTCGGTGGCGATGTAAGTGGTGGTGGGCCGAGGAAGAGCGGAAGAAGATAGGGGAAGATCGAGATGGGGAGGGAAGGGAGTGAGCTAGAGAGAGAGAGAGCTGAGGGAAAAAAGAAAGGGGAGGTGGCTGTGTTGGCTGGGTGAGGGGGAAAGGGGGAGTGAAAGTGAGGAGAGAGGGAAAAGTTACGGATTGGGTTAGGGTTTAATAATAATAATAATAATAATAATAATAATAATAATAATAATAATAATAATAATAATAATTTAATAAAAGCAAACCATATTAACCCGCAATAATAATAATAAAATAATATTAATAACAATTTATTAGAAGTAATAATCAAATGTCAGGCCTAAACAAGTAAGGCCACCACAAGTCCGGAAAAATAAATAAAACTTTAAACAAATACGAAATTTGAAAATAACCCATATACGATCATGTACCTATTATCAAAATAGGGATATGACATCCTACCCACCTTACAAATATTTCGTCCTCGAAATTTTGAAATCATGTAATATAGGATTATCAAAACTAGTATATACATATCATGAAAACTCTACCCACCTTACAGAAATCAAGTAGTAAAATTAGAAAAGAACAAAATCTCAATATAAAAACATCAAGGAGAACAGTGTATGGCTACATAAATCAACTCGTAAGGTAAATCCAAACATTGAAGTAATCTCGAAAAATCGAAATCTCACATGGACGAAATAACTTCATAAATCAAAACAAGTACAAAATATCGAAAACGGTATCAAAAAACCTGAAAGCCCCACTGCATGAAAATCTGCATAAAATAATAAAACACAGGATATCTTTCTCGAGCCGACAACTGTAGTTTTCCAATATCCAAAAAATGTGTGTCATGGTCATTCCTTGCCACGCCACCCAGAATGGCTACAAAAGATTCACCATGACACTATAATCGAGCGGCTGCAACTTTCGTTACCACGCCGTCAAGGTATACTGGGGTCACCTGGTACTCTTGACAAATACCCAAAACGAATCAAATCGATAACCCAAATATCCGTATCACTAAAATCACAAAATCACTAACAATATAACGAGTCCTAGAAAACCATCAAAATCCAAAATCCAAAATCCAGGTGAATCGTAACACACATCCAAAAATATCTTCAATAATAACCACAATATAGCTTTTCTAGTAAAATACTCCAAACCAAGGATCCATATCAAAATATAATGTATAGAAAGTATATCTATAATCAAAGTAATATCTGAAACAGGTAATCATGATTGCAAAAATATGCCGAATCAAAGGAGCTGAATTCATACAAGAATATCCACTAGATACTCAACAAATGTTAAAATATCCAATCTCAGAGTCCTGATGAAATTTTTCTTCTACAACAATCAAGCCAACGCTCAAAGAGGGCGATAATGATACTAAGTCAACACGAAGTTAACGCACGAAAGGGATAACAAGAAATCAACTAAGGTGAAACACCGGTAGAGAGTACATAACCCAAGATAGATAATCAAGTAACCCAATATTGGAGACAAGACAACGTCTCATCAGACAACGTGATCAACATCGCCAACTATAGGACCATGCCTCTCAAAACAAGAGATAATTGGTAGATAACAACGAATAAGACAGGGCAAAGCAAAATAGGTCCAGGTAGAGATGAGGACCAATTCACAAGTTCAAGGGAGGGAAGGGCAAGTGTAGCAAGTTAGAATCCCAAGGAATAGTGGAATGAGATCAATAATCAGGTGATACCCAACAATATCTCAAAACGAGACCTGCCTAGGCTACCAATAAAACCTTCTAACGTCCCAGTACCGAAATACGGGGACAGACGTAGGCCAGCTACACCGTATAAGGTATGAAAACATTATACGACGATCGTGGCTGTCAATCTTATTGGGTATCCTAGCATGCAAGCAGTCTATGGCCTAAATCTGATCTCATATCCACAGGCAATAATTAATAAAATAACGACAAGAGAGATAATCATATGGAAAGCAGGAAATACTCATATGATGATCAGAGAGTCCACAATAAGAAATAATGTAGACAAGAATACCTTCCCACACAGTTCCCTCATGGTCAGGAACTGAAGCACGTCCTGCAAGTCAAGTCTGGAAGATCCACAGGGTCGGTCACAGGCAATCTGGGAAAAATCTAGGGTTGGTCAGGCCAACCGTTACAAGTACCAGAAAGGAAGTCTCAAGGACGGGTAAAGAAAACCAGCAGGATATAATATATGACAGGAATAACATGTATAAACAGCAGTAATGAGGGTAAAGGATCGTACGGTACCAACGCACGATTACAGAATATAAGGTAGCAATCCAACAACTAATACGTAAGTAACCAACAATCATCACAGTCATCCTAACATCCACTAATGCTTACATCGCCAACTGGAACTCGTAGTCTGTCATCGGAACAGTAACCCATCCCTACATCAAATAAGAACAAGGGAATGAATTATCGCGCGGAGACAGCGTTACGTGCCAGCCAGCTTAGCAAGCAACAAGCCATACAATTTAGGTGAATAAGCGGCCACTCAAATATCTACTGCTATCTATATGGAGGTTGGGTTACCCCAATAATGTAATATAAGAATCCTCAGATCGTGCTATATCCAGCAGGGCTAACGAGGCCAAATAATAACGCATAGCACATGGATAAGCACTGGTCCGTCAAAGGCAACCATGCAAAATAGATCAATCATATGGTAGTACATATAGTTGTCGGATACTGCCATCCGCTATTGCGGACGATAACAATATTCGAGGCGGTCAGCCTTGCGCTAGACAGGTAATCATAGCACCTGTGGCGGCTGGCATGCACGATCTCGAGATTCTGCTCCCTTCCAATGCTACTACCATCTTTAGTTGTCTAGACTAACCCTATATTTATCTGGAATCACATGTCGCGGTCACATGCTCATCCTCCTAGATGATTACCTCAGTACGAGTACACTAAGTACGAATCCACCTCGACACCCAAAGTCTCAAGTATGGATTCATTCTTAGTGTAATGCAGCAAGCAGTCAATCAGTCCTAACCATGCTTAAACTACAGGCCAACTACCATGTCCGTGCTGGAAAATGAATGCACTGTCATATAACACATATAAGCGTGTAGCACCTTAGTACACGTATAGTATTGCACCTCAGTGCACACGTAGGATAGCACCTTAGTGCACATATAGAATAGTACCAGCACGGGTACAAGTAGTCAAGTCAGAAACATGGTCAATCGGTCAATCACATGGAGTCCTCTGCCCACATCGTGGCATGGATACCAGGTTAGGTACATGGTCAGGATCTCTACTATAGTAGCATCTCAAGTACACATGGGATCTACAGCTCTAATCATCAAGTCGGTCTACCCACCGGATCAATCTATCAATTGTCTTTCCATCCCCGATGGGATAAATATCATATCAGGAAAATACGATCACTTGGTGCTAGGCTAATCACTAAAGACAATGCTAGGCCCTCTGGCTCACAAGAATCCTCCGAGTCAATAATCTCAGGCTATCAGCAACTAAGTCTCCCAACTATCGGAATACAGCAAAGGTACCAGGTTTTGGGCGCTTGGGAAGTCGAGTAAAAATTATATAATAATACCCTCAATATTCTCCTCGTTCCGTAATATATTCGCGATCATCAAAATCCAAGAATCCACAGTCATGTCCGATCGAATTAGAACATCATCAAAAGAAATCGCAACACTATCCAAGAATCCACGTAGGTCTATCAACCAATATCTCGATACCATACTCCCATAATACTCAATCCTCAAATATACCCCAAAATCAAAAATGTCGATACATAGGACAACTATCAGTCCTAGCTGGCTAGACTAGGATAACTCCTAGAAGGAATGGTCAGGCGGGGACAAGTGTCTATTAATTAAAGGCCGCCGAAAAAGTGGCAAGGATTGCGTGAACCACTCTGGAGTAGATCCACAACCCTTAAACCAAACAAGGACCAGGGTTGCAGACCGTCTCTCGAGTAGAACCGCGCTCCTTACGCTATCCGACGGACAAGACAGGTCAGGAGCTAGGCGACTAATCTAGTATGGAGTCTACCTAGCAGGCAATGGGATCAGGTATACTATACCAAGATGAACATGTACGAGCCCTCTCCAGCAAACCAAAAGAATGGTTCTGCCCAATCCTTCGAACCGAATTCCCGATCGGGAATTCTAGAAAAATCCGGCAGAGTCTCCTTTGTATTCTGGACGGGAGCACCCTACGAATTGGGGCTAAAATCCACTCGGCACAACCTGCCGTAGAATCGCAGGCTGAGAACACTAAGTCTCAGCTTCCAGCAGCGCTACCATGCTTACTGGAAACCAAACCACGGCCGAGAACACTAAATCTCGACCTCCAGCAGCACTACGATGTGTACTGGGAACCAAGCCAACACTTGCAACAAGAATCGCCACGCAGGGCACACCAAGACCCACAGTCATGTCCAAGCCACAAACACAGTCACAGAAATAGTTAGCCAAGCCGTTACCCGTTCGCGAGTCGAACACGGGGCATACGGGGACAATCCGTACAAGTAAGTCGTGCTCGTGTCCTCGGAGGTGTGGATGACCCATCTGAGTTGTCCGATACGGTCTATCCTGGTATCGGACCAATCTATCCTAAGTTATCATCATGGCAGTTCTACTACTAGGCTACACTAATCATGGTTATATAATTTACAAGTACAAATTAATTAAATGCAATAAAATCCAGAAGAGAGGGCAAGAGCCGTCGATGAGCAAGGGATACTTGCCTAGAGGGCTCGGCTAGGTAAGCAAGTCTTCGGCGATCATGGTCCAAGCTAGCACGTCCATCGAGGTCCTCAGAACACATAATAAACAATCATTAGAATTAATTACAAAAATAATAACAGTAAGCACGGAGGATGGCAGAGGCTATACCGTACGGGTCCCGCAAGCAGTGCAGGGATCTGACACGAAAACTGAGGCACGCGGACCGATCCGGACTTGCAACCTGAGACGTGCACGTATATCGAAATGCGTAAGTAGATCGAGGAATCACGAATATCGAAATGGTGCATGAATCACATAACATACAAATCGAGACGTGCACGTGAATCGAGATGGCATAAGAACTAATACGGCACGCAAATCGGAGTGACCATGCAAATTGAAGCAACACAAGATACGATATTATAGAAGCATGGAAAATAATAAAGAAAGATCCATGCGGCCAGGAAACCACGTACGGCTCAGAAAGCCCATGTGGCTCAGAGGACCCATGCGGCTCAACGCGTCTATGCGGCTCTGTGATCTCCATGCGGCTCAGAAAGGTGCCATATAGAATACAAACAACTCTTTCCTTACTACATTAATTGCCTTGACGGCTGACAGCTCTGAAAAGACGACAGCCCTGACACAAAGTTGTAATTATGACTCTGTCATAATGACAGACTCCTAGGAAAACGAAGAAGATCTCTGACATAATTCCCCGAGATCCAGAAAAAGCCACGTAGCCTAGGCACGTATACAGTCGCATGCGGCTCGAACGGAGACCCCCCATGCGGCCCAGGTCGAAGTTGCCCTATGCGGCCCAGATCGAAACAGCCCTATGCGGCTCAAGCGGAGGCTCCCCCTATGCTGCTCAAGCAGACGCTCCTCCATGAGGCTCACGAAAACCATCTCCATGTGGCTCACGAAGGGATTACCCGTTATGCGGCCACCTACGTCCATGCGGTCTAGATTATCATATGACTCGAAGGTTCGGGGGCCACTCCCCAACAGCTTTGACACGTGGACGGGCTTATGCGGCTCAATCCTCATGCGGCTCAGATCCCCTCAGCGGCTCCCAGGACACGTGTCATAAAGCTAATCAATTTCCCAGATTTACTGCAATCAAAGATTGGGTCAAATTCCAATAATCTGGGACACGTGGCAGGAGAATGAATTAAACTTATTCATTCATATTCGCAGACATCAGCAGATCATCATAAGGGAGATTTATTCCAATCAGCATTAATTACTGAGAGGATTTGGCACAATCTACATTAATGGCCCAGATTCATTACACTCAAAACTAATGGTCCAGATTGATCAATCAACAGGCCGCCGCCACTTTAAGGGACAATCATTGTAAACCCTAATGATAGCATTCCCTTCTTATAAATAGCAAGGTACCATTCCCTTGCAAGAGAAGACCCTTTTTCGAGATCAGAGAGCACCAGAATACTTGGAGAAAAAAAAGCAGAGAGAGAGCAAAGAGAGCATTTCTTCAATGCCAAGCAATCTTTTGGAGCCAAGGCTGCATACCGATCGTCCAAGAAGTAAGGCAGAGCTGCCGTAGCTTTCCCGAGCCTCTTTCGTCATCTCCCAGAACCTAAAATAAACAATTGTACTTAGACTGCTGTACCTAAGTTTTCGTCCCTAGGCTTTCTTTGTACAAACGAGTTTGTAACGTGAAGTAAAAGTCCAGTCCTCCGATAATTGTTCTGCTTTTTTATATTTCATGGCAAACACGATGGCGACTCTGCTGGGGACCAACTTCTCCACGGCTGAGGAGTTGGTGATGCAATTGGATGCAGCCAAGCTTGGCTCCACACAACAGAAGATGGTCGTCCGTTTCGATCGACAGGCGTTTGAAGAAATGCTCTCTGAAGGAAATGCCAGCCCGATCCAGAAGCAAACCCGCACAAAGAAAGCTCGCTGCGAGTGGAGGCCAAAATCGTTTGCTCCTCCACAAGCTCTGGACGGGATACTCTCTGCTACCTAAGACGGCGAAGGCGTTTCTCATACGGCTCCACTTCGAGCCGTAGAGCACTCTGCTGTCCCGAAGTCCGGCAGAGGAAAGCACTACAATGCTGGACTTGCAGGGACAAAGAGTGACTCTATGCGCCCCAAGAAGAAGCCGAGCACTCCTGTGGCCAAATCTGCCAGCCACATGTAGGAGGCTCATGCGGGTGAATCTACCAGCCGCATGAAGAAAGTCTATGCGGCCAGATCATCCAGCCACATGAAGAAAACTCATACGGCTGAGACTCCCAGCCACATGAAGAAAGCCTATGCGGCTACGTCTGCCAGCTGCATGAAGATTGTTGAGGACGGCAGCATGACGCATACCCCGTGCGGCTCTATCTTCGACCGCCTGTCTTTTGGTCCTGATCTCTTGTGCTCCCAAGAAGAAATGTCTGACTCTCTCCAGCATCACCTAGACTCTTCCTACTATGTGCCTTTATGCAATAGAGCGAAGAAGTCTATGGCAGCACGAGATTGGCACGCTCGGTCCGCTGATCCAGTCTCTGACCATCCGAGCGTCCCGCATACCGTTATGCGAGCCTCAGATGGGAAGTTGTATCGAACGACTCGAGTCCAGCCCCCGACGGCAAACGGACAGAGAGGTTCGCAAAAGTCTCCCAAAATCTTGGGAGCAAACATGGTCGATCCAGACCCATCTGACTTGTGTGAGGCCATCCTCCACAAACACAAAGAAAGAGAAGACGCATCGGGGTACAAAGAGTCCTCCCACGGACGTCACTGTACCCAAGTCATCGTCAACTGCTGCTGCAATAACGTGACGGTACGAGAAGACCGGGAGTCCGTCTTTCAAAGACTGCAACAAATGTCTTCAGAAGACGAGGCACTTCACGTCGTCTCCTGCAACTCTGCTCAGAAAGTCCCAGCTGATGGAAGAAGAAAGAAGACAAATGTTCCCAGCCCTAAGATCTCAACCACTGCGACTAAAAGACTGTCGTCTAATCGGGTGCCCACCACCGGATTTTTCTAAGGTACTCGTTCTAAGATGAAATCTGCTACAGTGGGAGATTCGTCGTCTACACCACTGGGGTTGCTGGGACTGGAGGTAGCACTCCTCCGAACCTCCACGATAACCCGATATTCTAAGAAGACGAGTCAGGGGAGGCAACTCTCCCATCAGATGCAGCAAACCCCGACGTCCCCGAGGACGTCCACAACTCCCAAGACGAGGCGAACTCGGAAACTGGGGGTACCGTTTCTTCCAAATTCAAACCCGAGGAGAACATTCCCACATACCCCGACGACTTCTTACTACATGGGTATGATTCGGAGGGCGCTTCCTCCACCACTCCGTCCATCTCTCCTTATGTGAAGACAGCATTCATGACAGACAGCAGCCAAGGTGGCTCCAGCGATCGCCAACGCATCGACACTCTCGAAGCCATATTGCTTGCCTTTGTCAAGTCTGTAGACGAGATCAAAGCGGCCATTCCAACTTTACAAGGAGGGACGCCTGGCCAAAAAGCGTGGGTCCCACGGTCAATGCGGACTCGAATTCAGCAGCACCGAATCCGGGCAACAATCCCCCTGAAACAACGGCCCCCACCGCCATGGACGAAGCCTGCGAAGCGAGAAGAGAGGTCCAAGAGCTCCGAGCCATGTTTCACGCTCGAGAAAATTCTCAAGACCTCAGAATATGGCAACCATACCCTGCTGCATGGAGGGATGTCCCCTTCTCGCCAAGATATAAGCCGTTCAATATCAATCCTTATGATGGCAAGACCTCAGCAAGTCGATACATCACTTACTTCGAGGTTACCACCGACCATCTGCCCCATGACGATGCCATTCTCATACGTTTATTGATCGGGGCATTAGAAGGGGTCACCTTCGATTGGTATCGCAACCTGCCAGACAACTGCGTCCACTCCTTCGTCGGCTTCAAGCGCATGTTCTTGGAGAGATTCTACGAAGTAGGGCAGGACATCATAATGTCCACCCTCATGGATGTCATTCAAGGGAAGAAAGAGCTGACAAGGAATTACATTGAGCGGTTTTGCCAAACAGCAATGAAGCTGCCGTCTGGAAATCCAGATTCCTCCTTGATTGAAATTTGCCAAAAGAGATTGCTCCCAACAATCAGTCTCTGGATGGGCGAAAGTCAATTCAAGGACTGGAAGACGTTCATCATCAGTGCCACAAGAGCCGAAGAACAATTGAAGAAGGATCGCCAATTGGGATTGCACATCTCGGACGGAGAGAACAAAGGCAAGCGTCCTAACACCAACAACGACAATGGGGGTAGCCCCTCCAACAATCGGGACAGCAGGGGTAAGCAGGCTATGGTGGCCGATACAGCACAGAAACCTGAGCCAAAGCCGGTAGACAAACAATGGCCGTAAGTCACTTACTCCTTCGAAGACGGTCACGTCAAGTCCATCTTGGACATGCTCATACAAGGAGACAGAATTCAGCTTCCTCCACCAAGACGGGAACCTCGGCCGGCAGACATGGAGAACCCAAAGTACTGCCATTACCACCGCTACGTCAACCATGCCACACACGACTGTTACCAACTAAAACGGTATATCCAAAACCTCATCGATTCAAACGCTCTGGCCATCGATTTCAAAGACGTAACAGTCGTAGCCAATATGGTGTTAGTACAATTCGGTAGCTTCCCTCCGACGGAAACTCAAGACGGTGTGGTCCCCATCCCTCTGGCGACAATGGAGATTGCTAATCTTCCACCTCCCCGAGATCAGGCTGCTGGTCTAGTGCCTCTCACCACATCACAGGGGGAGGTCATGTGGGTCCATCCATACTTGGTATCAGAAGTGACTCAGTCCACACCATCTTCCATTTGCAAGAAGAAGAGTAGAAAAGTCAAGTCCTGCCGCACAATCTCGGCAGATATCGAAGAAACTACAGCCGTAGTCACGCGGTCTAGGGCACAATCCCAACCTGTGACTGAACACCCGGCTGAAGATCATCAGCCCGCTATAACTGATGCTCCGGGATCGGCTCAGCCTCTGACGACCGACAAGCCTAGGCCGAGGGAGACTCGCTTTGACAAATCCCTCCGAAAAGAGGCGTCACAAGGGCTGGAGAAGCCCTACAACTTTGACATCTTAGCGCAATTGGCCAACACACCGGCCAAGTTATCATTATACGAGCTTCTGAGACTCTCCAAGGATGTTCGTACGGCTTTAAGTGATGCACTCCAAAATGCCGACGCATACCTGGCTCAGGTCAACCTCACGGGAGAAAACCCGCCTGCAGATCTCCAAGACAGCGCTTGCACGGAAGCAATGCCCAACATTGTCTTCACTCCGTATGACATGCTCATCAAAACCAACCTGCATGATCGCCCGCTATACTATACGGGATACATTGGCGACGTAAAGGTGGATCAGATGCACATTGATCCTGGCTCTTCCATAAGCATTATTCTGAAAGGTCTGCTATATCATCTCCGTATCCCAATGCATCGCCTGACGCCTACAAGCACCGCCATCAGCGGTTTCAGTTCGGGCAGGAGCTACCCAATTGGAAAGATTCGTCTGAAGTATGAAATTGGCGATCTCCAATCCGAAGTCACCTGCTACGTCATAGATGCAGACACTTCTTACAACATCCTCTTGGGGCGCCCGTGGATACACGATTATATGATCGTGCCTTCAACGCTGCACCAGTGCTTTAAATATATCAACAAACACGGCTTCGTGAGGACGGAATTTGCTGATATCGATCCCTTCAAAGGGGTCGAATCCTACTACTCAGATTCATGCATATACGAAAAGTCGAAGAAGCACCTTGATGAAGGAGATGTACAAGCTCGTACCGAGACAGCCACAGGATCAGAAGAACCTCTGACGATCCATCTCCAAGCTCGCAAACCTGGAAAGTCCGCACCCCTTACGGTCACTCTGCGTAAGGATGCAATCAGCCTCTCGGCACAAGAAGAGCAGATGATAATCCGGCTGCCAAGGTCTGGCCAAGTGCCAAGACCCACAACGGAGCCACTAACAATCAGGCTGCCGAGAGTCAGCCAGCTGCAAACGGAGAAGCTCAATCCCTCCGACAAGCCAGTGACGATATGCCTTCCTAAGAAGGGTCGTCATCCCGATGCAAGGTCTGGAACTTTTAGCGAACCAACCACTCCCCGCCCAGCATCGAGTACCAAGCTGGGGGTCGCTAGTTTGCCAACAACTCTACGCTCTGCTCTTCCAGCTGAACCTCTGACGATCAAGCTGCCCAGGTCGTCCTCTCAGGCTTCATTTACGCAGGTGGTAGCCGAAGAGGAACCGAAGCTAGCCAAGTATGTGGCTGCCCACACTGATGTTCCCTCCGCAGATGATATAATCCCCCTAGAAAAGATAGCTTACTTCATCAATAAAAGGCTATCTTTGAACTACCTCGAGCTTAATAAGCTTTGTACAATATATGCTATGGAACACGGTATAGGCACTCACCTGCACACACATGTGACAAATGTGTACACCGCGATCCAGCTTACCCAGTAGAAGACGTTTACCGCATAATCGAGGGAGGGGACCATCCAATCATCTTCGGCCGAAAAGACGATCCGCATCCCTTCACCATAGAAGAAGTCGACCTTGGATCAGATGCCGGGAGACTGCCTCTATATCTTTACAGCCCCCAATCCAAATATCTCATACAGAAACAGGGGTATGATCTGGAGACAACGCCAAGCCTGAACTACGGTACTGGACGACGATTACCTTTGAAGCCACCGGTCCCGACTGGCAAACCACGGGACTACTATAGCAAAACTCGGTGTGAATTAGGGTATATTACACCTACGATGAACCCTGAAAGTTCAGATGAAGAATGTGACTGGCATTCACGTTCAACCGGGTCAACAACATCTAACTCAGATACCAGCATCGGAGACCTATTCAGACAAGTCTTGTCAGTCAACATGGCATTCGCCGACGCTTATGAAGAAGACGAAGACATCCCTGAAATCCTTGAGCTAGAGTCGTGGGCCCAACTCAACATTCGGCCGGATGTAAAGCCAGTCAAGCAATAACAGCGACGCTTCCGCCTTGGCATCATGGATGCGATTGAAGCAGAAGTCAACAAACTGATAGCCAGCGGCTTCATTCGTGAGGAGCAACATCCTGACTGGGTCGCCAATATAGTACCCGTCTTTAAAAAGAATAGGAAGATTCGAATCTGCATCGACTTCTACAATCTGAATGAGGCATGTCCCAAAGATGAATTCTCCCTCCCTATCACAGACATCATGATTGACAACACCTGCGGCTTCGAACGTATGTCATTCATGGATGGCTTCTCGGGGTACAACCAAATCAAGATCTCTTCTGATGACAAAAAGCATACGTCATTCCGAACACCGATTGGCACATACTGCTACACAGTCATGCCTTTCGGTTTGAAGAATGTTGGCACCACATATCAAAGAGCCATGAGCATCATCTTCAGAGACCACTTACGTAAGATGGTGGAGTGCTATGTTGATGACATTGTCGTCAAGAGTCGCTGTAAGGGAGACCATCTACAGGATCTGAAGACGGTATTCGACCTGATACGAGCACATAATTTGAAAATAAACCCCACAAAATCCTTCCTGGGCGTATCTAGCGGGAAGTTCTTAGGCTTCATCATCACCGCCCAGGGTATCCATGTAGACCCTGAGAAGACAAAGGCAATCATGGAGATGGCTCCCCCGAGAAATCTTCGCAAACTCAGAGGCCCCCGAGGGAGGCTAGCTTACATCAGGAGGTTCATTTCTAACCTCTCCGGGCGATATCGACCATTCACCCATCCCGTGAAAAAAGGCGTCTCATTCGTGTGGGATGAAGAATGTCAGCGTGCCTTCGACAACATCAAAGAATATTTGTCGAACCCTCCAGTCCTGATGGCTCCGGTGGCTGGAAAACCATTCCTGCTCTACGTACGAGCAATAGAACATTCCCACTCGGCTCTGTTGGCACAAAACAACGATACAGGCCATGAGCAAGCCATATATTACCTCAGTCGAATGATGATTGGGCCAGAGCATCGATATACCGCTGTGGAGAAGGAATGTCTTGCCCTGGTGTTCGCCATTCAGAAGACGCGGCACTATGTCACTGGACAAACAATACATGTGATCTCACGAGTCAACCCTCTCAGGGTCCTCATGACTAAACCAGGGGCACTCAGCTCTCACCTCGCTATGTGGGCTATATTGCTGTCCCCTTATCATATGATCTTCGTCCCGCAAAAGGCTATCAAAGGTTGAGCCCTGGAAGACTTTTGGCAGCCCACCCGGGCTCAGAGTCCTCCAGAATATATGAAAAGATCCCAGATGAGGTCGCCGACTCGCATGCAAACTCTCACGATGATATATGGCGAATGTTTTTCGACGGTGCTTCGAGAACCGGAACCAAGGGCAACATCATCGTCGGAGTCGAGGTGGTGCTGGTTTCTCCTTCCGGATTGGTGATTAACCGCGCTTACTCTCTCACAGAACCCTGCTCTAACAATGTGGCCGAATACAACGCATTGGTTATTGGCCTCCAACTTGCAAGGGAGCTGGAGGTAGAATATGTTGAAGCATACGACGATTCTCAGTTAATCATCAATCAAATCTGGGCTCATACGAAGTCCGCCACGAAGACATGATCCCCTATCACCAGGTAGCGATCGACATCATCTCGTCGTTCGAAGGGTTCTTCATCGAGCATGTTCCTAGACTCCAAAATATCGAAGCCGATGCCTTAGCAGGCCTGGCCGCTTCCCTAGCAGTGCCAAATCATACTCATTAATCGGGAGATGTGATAGGCCACGAACTGGTCTGCCCCAAGAATAACGTTCAATTCATGACGAGTTATTCTGCTCAGACGATCGACGAAGCCCCAGACTGGAGACAACCATTCATTGACTTTGTCGTCTACGACATCCTGCCCGAGAACCCAAAGGAAGCCACTTCCATCAGACGGCGTTCTCTCAGATTCTTCTACAATACAGAGACAAAAATAGTGTATCATCGATCCTACGATAGATTATTGCTTCGATGTTTGTCAAACGCAGAAGCCAAAGAAGCCGTACGCGAAGCTCATGACGGTGTCTGCGGGGCCCATCAGCCTGGCCCAAAATTGTGAGACCGTCTGCGCCGAATGGGCTTCTATTGGCCCTCGATGGTAGCAGATGCGATAGACTATGCTAGAATATGCAAAGCTTGCCAAGTCCATGCGGACTTCATCCACCAACCATCCGAATTTCTACATCCGACAGTGGCATCCTGGCCGTTCGAAGCATAGGGAATGGATATCATCGGTTCGATTACTCCACCTTCCTTCCGAGGACATCGCTTCATACTCGCAATCACAGACTACTTCTCCAAATGGGCGGAAGCTGTCCCGCTCGCAGAAGTAAAAACTTTAAACGTGATCAGCTTCCTTAAGCATCACGTCATCTATCATCCACGATAATGGTCCGCAGTTTGCAAGCCATGCCTTCTATCGGTTCTACGACAAGCACCGCATCTAGAATATTGCTTCGACGCCATACAATCCAGCAGCAAATGGGTTGGCAGAAGCATTCAAACTCAAGAAGTTCGTATCGTCCAACAAACACGACTGGAACGGGAAGCTTGGTGAATGCTTATGGGCGTACCGTACCACAGTCCGAACGACCGCAGGGAACACACTATTCTCCCTGGTGTACGGAAGTGAGGCAGTTCTTCCATTAGAGACTCAAATACCCTCACTCCGCGTCGCCCTCACTTATCAATTGACGACGGATGATAACTATTGACGCCGACTACAAGAGTTAGAGGCCTTAGACGAAAAGTGCCTCCTGGCTCAGCAAAGAATCGAGCTATACCAAGCACGCATATCTGGAGCCATCAACAAGAAGGTCAAAATCAGAACATTCCAAGTGGGCGATCTCGTTCTGGCAGTCCGGAGGCCGATGGTCATGACTCACAAGACCGCCGGCAAGTTCCAGCCAAAATGGGAAGGTCCATTTATTATCGAGGCTGTATTCTCCAACAGTGCTTACCGCCTCGCCAAGCAAAACGGAGACTTGCTCATATTGCCCGTCAATGGCAAGTTCCTGAAGAAATATTATGTCTAAACGACACATTCCAGATTATCGAGTCACGTACCCGCTGGTGTCGCTGAACTCACATCCACAAATATTCCAGATTATCGAGTCATGTACCCGCTGGTGCCGCTGAACTCACATCCACAAATATTCCAGATTATCGAGTCATGTACCCGCTGGTGCCGCTGAACTCACACATCTCAACATTCCAGATTATCGAGTCATGTACCCGCTGGTGCCTCGGAACTTACATTCCGGTCACTCTCTCAGATAGTAAGTCATGTATGAACATACCCCTGAACTTTCTTCCTAGAAGAGATCCTCCCTCATGATCCACTACCCGCACTCCTAGTGCACAAAAAGGGTAACAGATCCACAAATTTCCAAAACGGCCATGTCCACATTACCTCTGAGTCGTTTCACTTCCGCCAAAAACAAATCACCCATTTACATAGAACTTTCATGTCCTCATTACCTCTGAGTCGTTCTATGTACCCTCCTTCATTGAGCCCACTCCTGCCATGTCCTCATTACCTCTGAGTGGGAAGGCTCCGTCGAAGAAACCTTCATGCTTGCCATGTCCTCATTACCTCTGAGTAAGTATGATGATTCCTTTTTGACTTATTATCTGTACCCACAACCGAAGTACGCCAAGGATAATAGGTCCACAAATATCATCCGCTGAGTCCACTCCTGCCATGTCCTCATCACCTCTGAGTAGGAAGACTCCACGGTAAAACCTCTGTACTTACCATGTCCTCATTACCTCTGAGTAAGTATGTTGGTCCTCTCTTATCTTATTATCCGTACCCTGAACCAGGGTACGCCAAGGGTAATAGGTCCAAAAATGTCCTCTATTGACCACAAATGTCCTCTGTTGACCACAAATGTCCTCTGTTGACCACAAATGTCCTTTGTTGACCACCAATATCCTCTGTTGACCATAAAAGTCCTCTGTTGACCACAAATATCATCCTGTGAGTCCACTCCTGCCATGTCCTTATTACCTCTGAGTAGGAAGACTCCACGACAAAACCTCCGTACTTACCATGTCCTCATTACCTCTGAGTAAGTATGTTGGTGCCCCTTTATCCTATTATTCGTATCCTAGGCCGTGGTATGCCAAGGATAATAGGCCCACAAATGTCTTTTGCTAAGTCTCTTAGTACAGGCCTACTATTCCTCATCATGCCCCGGGAGCCCAGCTGCTCCATGGCATTCTATATCCCGATACTGGGAACGTCCACGACCACCTTGCCTAAGTTTTCCCAGTCAAACTTGTTACCTGTACCTAAAACCATGGTATGCCATGGGTAAGAGGTCCACAAACAAGTCCTCCATGTGGGGCAAACATCACCACAATATCACAGGTACAACAAGCAATGCAAATGAAGAGTATAATGGAAAGTACTCTTTATTTGAAAGAAGAAAAAAGCATTACATCTTTTGGGACCACGTCCCTCTCAAAAAAAAAAGAAAACATGAACAAAACAAGAAGAAAAGGCCGACTATAGCTCAGCATTACACAACTCTAGGAGCCGGTTTTTTACCAAGGCAGTACCACCCTCGAGCCTCTATCTAGCTCGGCGCTTAGCCTCCTGAGATAACTGCTCCCCATTATCCAGGTCCATGAGTGCCCGACAGTCGTCATCTAACTTCCTCAGAGCCGCTTCCAAGTCAGCCGAAGCTTTATTGACATTATCAGCTTCCTGGACAATCAGCCCTCTGTCGATCCGAGCAGCCTCGAGCTCATACTCAAAGAAAGTTAACTTCCTCTAAAGCTCAAGGATCTGTTCCCACGTATCAGCAATCCCACGAGAGGCAGTTGCTTCCCGAGCCGTAATGTTTTCACTCTCATGGATCAATTGATCATATCGATCAGACAAGGTACGAAGATCCTTCAGTATGGCTGCCCTAGTTTTATCCTGAGAAGCCTTCACCTTCTCTATAGCAGCTGCGAGGGAGCCGTGCTCCTGATCAATAGCAGCAGACAGGTCAACTTGTCGCAACACCTGAAGCTGGGCCACCAGTTGATCAGTCTCCAGCAATTTCGATTCCAGAAGTGCAGCCACCCCTGCCCCACTAGGAAGGGCCTTAAGGATATCAATTTGACCCTGGGCGCATTGTCGGGCCAAGACGAAAGAGGTCCCTCTGTCCATGGCAGCTTTTATCCCCCTTTTCAGGTGACGATGAAAGCTATCGACCACGTCATATAAAGATTCGTCCAGGACCTCTGTCGAGGACGGCGTCAGAGGGAGCGTGGCCGGCCGCATCAAAGGAGTGGTGCTAGAACTGGCCACCAGGGGGGCGATTTCCGAATAGAACGATACACGGATAGCGGCCAACTCTTCCCCTGCCACCCGAAGAGCTTGGACGCTTGGCAGGGTGGAAAGGTCGACTCTCTGGGCTGCCCTAGCAGATGAAGACACGAGGACCATTATCCCCTGTCCCGATTGTCCCATCACCAGACTGGCCGAACTCGTGCCCGCAAGAGAATCATCAAGATAAGACGGAGGGGAAAAAGGTACACCCCTCTCCGCCAGTGCCCCTTCGATAGAGCTTGTCTCAACAAGGTCCGTCCTCGGCACGGAAGGGGCAGGACCTGCATGTCCACGACAATGATCAATCGATGTGACCCGAAGGATGTGATCATAGAGCAGATAGGCCTCCTCGCAAGTTAAGATTCGGCTTATCTTACCGAGAGAGGAGCATTGAGGCAGCAGCTCATTCGCAGCTGGCAGGGTCCCCTCACTCGCGATCTCCAAATTAAATCTGGCTAGCTCCCCTGACCCGGCCATCTCAGAGAGAGGCAACCTGATCAGCATCATCTGGACAAAATTCAGCAATTTTAGGGACAGGCTCACCGGAGCCCCCGTCATCACAAGTCACGATCTCGGCCACTCGAGAGTCCTCTTCTTCTGACGCCTACAAGAGGAAAAGAAGGTGATTAAAGTCAAAACTAAAAGAAAGGAAGGACCGGTAGTAACTCATTTACCTCTGAGGCGGCGTCGATTTCTTCGTCTCTTTTTGTTATAGTTAGCCCGCGGTGTCTGGTTGCAGCCAATTTTCGGGAGCGAGGAATGCCACCGACAGGAGAAAGTCGCCTGCTACGCTTTCGTGCAAGACTGGGTGCAACGGATGACTGATCAACCACTATCTCATCTGGCAAAACAGGTGGCTGATCCGTCCCTACATCTGCCACCGGAAGGGAAAGGTTATCTCCGTCAGGCTCGTCGTCTTCGTCATCTGCAGCATCAGAGTCCGAATCCGGCACCTCGACTCTGTTCTTCCTCTTCCTTATCTTGGCCCCCTGGGAACCCTCATCCAGGCCGATACCAACGATAAAACTGGTATATGGGTTAAAAATGACAGAGGGCTTGTTCGCCATGACGTGGTACAAAGCCGCCATATACAAGATATCTACTGACGCCTTGATAGCGGAAACTGAGAAAATGGCACAGGTATGGAATGTGTCATAGTAATGCCAGGCCCGGATGCCGTCTAGAAGGCTACCTTCAAAGCCCAAACAAGAGCTGGGGCTATCTAGAAAAAGCTGGCTATACCCAAATTGTCGGGCGAACCTGTTAGGCAGATAGGGTTCCAGAAAGACAGTGTTACGGTTGCGATACACCAGATGAGTGGGGCGGATATTTCGCAGCCACAAAAGCATTTGGCCGTCCAGAAGTTGAGGGGGGCCAATACCGTCAAGATGGACAGTCGCTACTTCCTCATCAGTAAAACGAGGGACAGATGCGAAGATGTTGTACATGTCTGCCCTCGCCAGTGCCATCCGGCAAGCACGCATGGTCTCAAACTCCCAAGACTCATTATGATAGCGGAAGATAAAAGCGTCGTCATCGGTTACGCCATCTTCAGAGCCCGGTCTCATCAAAGACGGATAATGTATCCACAGCCACCCCATCAAATAATGGTAAGGCAGCTCGGTCCGTTCAAAATCTTTCGTCACATCGCGAGCAATAACCTTGGATGTGAAAGTATGAAGGCCGCGGTGTATGCTGTACACCATGGCCGGGAGGAGAGCTAGCCGAACCCACAAAACTAGCTTCACAGCCGAAAGGATAAAATTGCGACTGATCCTCTCGATGGAACCTGCTCCGCCCGAGACTACACAGTTTTGCAGCCATATCATTAAGAATCCCGCCAGGAGCCCCTTCTCCGACAATTCTTGAGTATCTTGATAAAAATAGCCAAAAGAGTCAGTCCTGCTCCCGAATGTATCACTAGTGGTGGTCGTCCTCTTAGCTGACGACACTAAGGTTTTGACCATCTCTAGGGATCGAGGACGTCGGGAAGTAATTTGACCGGAGGCATCTGTTGGGAAGAGATAGTGCACCCAGTCCTTGGTATGGGGAGTATGCCCTTCCGAGCTGCTTTCCTTTTTGGCTATCTGATGACATATGCTATAGTGTGGATACTTTCTTTCCAAATCTTCAAACTCCTCGTTCGTAGGAGTATACGCCTCAAAAGCTTCGTCCCCCCAAGGAAGCTTGGAGACCGCGTGCATTTTGTGGAGCGCAAGTTCCATCTCCCCCACGGGTGTATAGAAGGTCCCCGTCCGGCGGTTATACATCTCCAGCAGAGATATAAATAATCTTTTGTTTATGGGCAAGCCATGGCTGGTGCCCCGAATAGCATGGTAAAGATCAATCTCGCACAGAAAGGCCTCATACTTTTGCCAAATCCATGCAGACAGATTGGTCCACGAGGGAATCGAATGTATCCAGCTGGGAAGCATCAACCGACCAATGGGATAAGATCCTTTCCGAGCAAGTTGGTTCATAAAATTGTCGGCAGTAGAAAATATGAAATTGGGACCCGGCACATTCAAGAACGTACCCAGGGCCAACCCCATTACAGAACAGCTGGTATGCACCTTGCCCGCACACACCGATTTCAGTCTGTAGTTATAATAGATGTCTCCCACGAACATCCCACTCCGGGAAGGAGTTAAAGATTCTTCCATCTTACGGTCCAATGGGAGCATATTGAACCAAGATAATGGGAAGTGACGCTCCATTTGGGGGATGCGGATCGCCATCCCGTTAGAAACAAAACTCCAGTTCTCTGACACCTCTAGAACTTGACTGTTCTTCACTGTCAAGGCGTCTCCAAAGAAGAACGCAGGCTTCAGGTACTCACCTTCGAATTTCCTGAGGTCATCATAGCATTGAGAAAATAGAAAGGCTGGTTTTTGATGGCCTTCAATCTCGCCGGAGGCTCGTCACTAGGAAATTGGTCCGCCATACGTCTAACTATATGGTCGTACCTATAGCCCAGAGCAGATTGGGCATGACCCACCAAGGATTCTCCAGCAGCATTAACTGGCAAATTTATTAAGAAGAAGACAGAAAGAGATAAATTAAAAAAGATGGACAAAAGAACTGATAAGGTATTATCAAGCTTATGCGGCTCCAACTTAACAGAGCCTCATGCGGCTCCAATGAAGCCTTATGTGGCTTAATCTCAGAGGAACACTTATGCGGCCCTATTCAGTAAAAATTCATGCGGCAGTGCTCTCATAAGGCCCTTAGGGTTAGGACAAAATTCGCACTGACCGCGTGACAGACAAAATTTGTGCGAATCCATGCGGCTCAGCATAGCTCATACGGCTGCGTTGGCAAAGTGCGTATATGGTCATAGCAGTTATTCTTATGCGGCTCACAGCTCTACCATCGGCTGAACATGCGACTCACAAAGGCTCTTACATAAAGCATGCGACGTAGCCATAGCAGTTAGGGTTCTTTAACCCGTGCAATGTCCTTACCAGCAATGGGGGGATGAACGTCAGAATGAGCCACGGGGACGACGATCGGTGGAGGAGCGGCCGCAGTCGAAGTAGAAGCAGTCTTCCCCTTCGCCGTCGCGGTCGACGAAGACGCTGCCTTCTTCGCTGCAACGGTCTTCTTGGGAGCCATTATCAATCAAGAAGAAGATGAAGAGCTGGATAGAGGAAGATTCGAAGTAAAAGAGGAAGTAAAGAAGTCCTCTCTCTTTCAAACTCCTCTTATTTATAGGAGGACGAGAGGGAGAAGACACGTGGAGTAATAAACCGTCTCGTATAAAGACAAAACTGACTCCTCGGATTTTTGCTCCCTCTCCCATAAAGGAGATTTACCCAGGGCATAAAATCCCGAGATTTAATGAACCAACCCTTGGGATTACCCCTAAAGACGGTGCTAAAAGTGAATTTGAGGCAATTAAAGAGACGCACACGTGGCAAGGAGCTATGCGGCTAGGCCATCCATGCGGCTGAAACTTCCATGCGGCCAAGACATCTATGCGGCTAGGACCTCATATGCGGCTAGAAAGAGCTTGCACATGGCCATGCTTCTTATTCAAAGTATTTCAATTTTGCAAATTAAAAACTTTGAAGGGGGTCTTGTAGAAGCATGAAAAATAATAAAGAAAGATCCATGCGGCCAGGAAACCCCATGCGGCTCAGAAAGCCCATGCGGCTCAGAGGACCCATGCGGCTTAACGCATCTATGCGGCTCTGTGATCTCCATGTGGCTCAGAGAGGTGCCACATAGCATACAAACAACTCTTCCCTTACTGCATTAATTGCCTTGACGGCTGACAGCTCTGAAAAGACCAGAGCCCTGACACAAAGATGTAATTATGACTCTGTCATAATGACAGACTCCTAGGGAAACGAAGAAGATCTCTGACATAATCCCTTGAGATCCAAAAAAATCTACGTAGCCTAGGCACATGGACAGTCATATGCGGCTCGAACGGAGACCCCCCATAAGGCTCAGGCCGAAGTTGCCCTATGCGGCCCAGATCGAAACAGCCCTATGCAGCTCAAGCGGAGGCTCCCCCTATGCGGCTCAACCAGATGCTCCCCCATGCGGCTCACGAAGACCATCTCCATGCGGCTCACGAAGGGGTTACCCGCTATGTGGCCACCTACGTCCATGCGGTCTAGATTATCATGTGACTCGAAGCTTCGGGGGCCACTCCCCAACAGCTTTGACATGTGGACGGGCTTATACGGCTCAATCCTCATGCGGCTCAGATCCCCTCAGCGGCTCCCAGGACAGTGTCATAAAGCTAATCAATTTCCCAGATTTACTGCAATCAAAGATTGGGTCAAATCCCAATAATCTGGGGCACGTGGCAGGAGAATGAATTAAACTTATTCATTCAGATTCGCAGACATCAGCAGATCATCATAAAGGAGATTTATTCCAATCAGCATTAATTATTGAGAGGATTTGGCACAATCTACATTAATAGCCCAGATTTATTACACTCAAAACTAATGGTCCAGATTGATCAATCAACAGGCCGCCGCCACTTTAAGGGACAATCATTGTAAACCCTAATGATAGCATTCCCTTCTTATAAATAGCAAGGTGCCATTCCCTTGCAAGAGAAGACCCTTTTTCGAGATCAAAAAGCACTAGAATACTTGGAGAAAAAAAAGCAGAGAGAGAGCAAAGAGAGCATTTCTTCAACGCCAAGCAATCTTCTGGAGCCAAGGTTGCATACCGATCGTCCAAGGAGTAAGGCAGAGCTGCCGTAGCTTTTCCGAGCCTCTATCGTCACCCCCCAGAACCTAAAATAAATAATTATACTTAGACTGCTGTACCTAGGTTTTCGTCCCTAGGCTTTTTTTGTACAAGCGAGTTTGTAACGTAAAGTAAAAGTCCAGTCCTCCGATAATTGTTCTGCTCTTTTATATTTCATGGCAAACAGATATAACACGCAAATCGATACGGCACACAAATTGGTACGTGTATGTAAATCGAGATGACACGAGTCACGAGGTAGATAGAAAGGTCGAGACACGAGGATCGAGACAACGTACCAACCATGGTAGCACGTTGCCCGAGGTAGTGCGGGAATCGATATGCACCAAAATTAGGACGGCACGCACACCAAGGCATATGCAAACCGAGGCATATGCAGAACGAGGCAAACACGGACCGAGCAGCGCACTGCTCGAGGCAGCACGTGTACCGAGGCACGTGGCCCGAAGAGCACGTAGCCCGAGGCTGGCTCATTGCTCGAGCAGCGTGGGGCCCAAGGGCCTTCCGCCACTCGAGGTAGCGCTGTCCCTGTGCGCGGCGGCTGCTCACTGAAGAAAAGAGAAGAAGGGCCGGAGGAGCTGGGAAGAGAAGGGAGCAGTTACCAGGAAGGTGATGGCGACGGCCGTAGGTGATGGTGGTCGCGGCGGAGGAGGTCGGCCGTGGGGGAGACGGCGACGGCGATGATGATGGTGGTGGTAGATGATGATGATGATATTGGGGACGGTGGTGCTGGCTGTAGTGGAGGTGGCCGGAGGCCATGGCGGTGGTGGTGGTCACGAAAGTGGTGGTAGAGACGGTGGCTGGCGGTGACGGTGGAAGCAGTGGTGGTGGGAGCCGTGGTGGCGCCGGATGGGAGAAGCCGGGACGGAGGTCGGTGGCGGTGGAAGTGGTGTTAGGCCGAGGAAGAGCGGGAGAAGAGAGGGGAAGACCGAGAGGGAGATGGAAGGGAGTGAGCTCGAGAGAGAGAGAGAGAGCTAAGGAAAAAAGGAAAGGGGAGGGGGCTGTGTCGGCTGGATGAGGGGGAAAGAGGGAGTGAAAGTGAGAAGAGAGGAAAAAGTTAGGGATTGGGTTAGGGTTTAATAATAATAATAATAATAATAATAATAATAATGACAATAATAATAATGGAAACAATTTAATAAAAGCAAACCATAGTAACCACAATAATAATAATAAAATAATATTAATAATAATTCATTAGAAGTAATAATCAAATGTCAGGCCTAAACAAGTAAGGCCCGCAAAAGTCCGAAAAAATAAATAAAACTTTAAACAAATACGAAATTTGAAAATAACCTATATACGATCATATACCTATTATCAAAATAGGGACATGACATTTGGTTGGGGGGATGGTAACCTAGTTCAATAGGTGTGTATTGGACCATGTTATAATTCAATCGACTTATTTATTTGAGCAATTTTTATTCAGTTTATATGGCATGATATTATGTGCCTTGATACGTCCCTCTAAGGACCTAGTTATCTCTCCAGGTGTTTGCTCTTGTCTTTCGCAGGTGTTCTAGCTCTAGCCGTGATCATCGCTATTTTTTCGAGGATGATTGCACTTGGATCGTCTTCGCTCCACTCGCCAAATTTTTTCTTTTGTTATGTATTTTTTATTTACTTGTTAGTAGTGGATTTGTCTCCGCCCAACATATTGTATCAAGATAATTCATTATCATTATATGATATCTTTTATTTATTTATTTTTGTGGATGAGATTAGTTATGGTTCTACTGTATTTTACAGCTTACATATATTTATTATACGGCTGGCATGTCTACGTTCCTAGTCCTACGTATTTTGGGACTGGGGCGTTACATTCGCCCAGATAACTAACGACATACAAGACTGGAGACGCCCGTTCATCGACTTTGCGGTCTATAGAATTCTTCCAGAGAATGTGAAGGAAGCTACCTCAATCAGAAGACGCTCCCTCAGATTCTTCTACGATACGAAGACGAAAATGTTATATCGGTGATCCTTTGATGGGCTACTACTAAGATGCCTGTCACGTACAGAAGTTAAAAAAGCCCTACGTGAAGCTCATGACGGTACTTGTAGAACTCACCAACCTGGTCCAAAATTACAAGATCGTCTTCGTCGGATTGGTTATTACTGGCCCACAATGGTCGCAGATGCAGTTGATTATGCAAAGAAGTACAAGGCTTGCCAGATCTATGTAGATTTCATACATCTGCCATCTGAATTTTTGCACCCGACAGTGGCCTCTTTGTCACGCCCCAGATCTAGAATACTAAAGAGCGGGGGCAGACACAGCCATCTACGTACATTGAAGTGAATCATACCTCGCAATACGGTCACGGCTGTCTAGATGCATGAGGGTTTACTACAAGCCATTAGTCTCTTAGGATCAAGAACAAGCCTAGTGTCTCAATCTCAAGCAAACAAGTAAATGTAACAAGATGGTAGATCATCAGACATACAAAGTAAGGCGTCCCAAACATTACATATTCAGATGATCATGAAGCTAGTCATACAAAATGCAAAGACTAGCAAGAGTTTAAGTCATACATGATCAACCCTAGGATTTGTCAATCATGTTACAGCCCTTAGGCAGACAAAAATGTAAATTCAACACGAGCTAACACTTGCTCGGCGGCTAAACGCCTCAAAAGAATAATTTTACAATAGAGTGGGAGAGCAAAATAAAACCCACTTGTTGCCAGGGTTTCTTCTAGTGGTTACTATCTGGCAGGAAGGCTGGGAGATCCTCGAGAGCTGCTCTAAAATCTGTCCATACAAATCCATCTGGGTCAAACCCCAGAAAGAGCAAGTGCCACAAGGGAGGCTTCACTTAAGAACTAAAACCAGCACATTAGCACATGAAAACATAAATGGTGATAAAAGACTTGAGTTAGAGAAAACAAGGTGATAAATGATAAGGTAACTAAAGGACTATTTCGGTAACCAAGTTACAACCCGTAAACCAAAAAAGGACCGGGGTTGTAACCCTTCACCTGAACAGAACTTAGTCTCTAACCAATTATCGATAAGTAAGCATAAACAAGCATGTCCTGCGATAGCCAAGTACTAGATCAAGGCAAGACTAGACAAGATGGGACTCCATCAAACATTTACGGCCAAGCAAAGAGTACGGTTTGATACTTTAACTAACTAGGGTTATCACAAGCCTAGTTACTAGCAAGATGCAATAAGATATTCCTACGGCCACAAACCCTGCAGACTATCCAGGTTATCTAGACGCAAGGTTCATGCCAAGAGTTATCATGACTTGTTAGGTGACTTGAGTGCAACACATGACAGTGTGCATAGTCTTTTCATGAAGTGCCCCACATGATAGTGAGCTGGAAATGTGCCCTACTCGTCGGCAGGCTACAAGTCCATCAAAGAAGGCGCCCAGACAACGGGATTGCTTATAGCCGGAATACCTCTCTATATGAACTACTTTATCAATCTAGTCATTAACCTAGTCGAATTCAGTATGGATCCCTGACCGTGGTAACCAGGGATACAAGTCCTAGACATGATGCGAGACAAGACTGGTAGCTTATACAAGCACAATCAATACAATCACCTGTGATGTCGTGATGAGAATTTACTAGTAAGTCGAGATAGCCGTCGCAACAGCATTAAAGATTAGGTTAGACTTACTTATCAAGATTACTTGTCAAGAGTGCGCCACGACGGGCCACTGTCAATATTACTTATCATGTCAAGAGTGTATCACGACGGACCACCATCCAAGAATTATCATGTCAAGGTTGCTTATAAAGAGTGCACCACGATGGGTCACTATTTAAGAGTTATCATGTCAAGTTTTTTATTAATAGTACGCCTTAACAGGCTATTATCGTGTCATGTTACTTGTTACTTGTTAAGAGTGCGCCTTAACAAGCCACTAACAAGATTGAGAGAAATATGCATAAAAATAGCTAGTAACATATTCTTGAAGCCAAGAAAAAGATCTATAACTTCTATGTTGGAAGTTGGGAGAGATTCTGACCATAAATCAGCCAATAGGACAAGAAAATAGCCAAAATAGGCATTATACGGCTAAGGATGGATGGGGTCTCATGCGGCAGTGGATGGGTAACCATCCATACGGCGGGGTCGATGGAGACCCATCCATGCGGTAGGGTCGATGGGGACCATCCATGTGGCAGGGTCGATGGGGACCCATCTATGCGGCTGGGTCGATGGGAACCCATCCATGCGGTCGGGTCGATGGGGTACCATCTATGCGGCTGGGTCGATAGGGTGCCATCTATGCGACGGGGTCGATGGGGACCCATCCATGTGGCTTGGTCGATGGCGACCTGTAATGCCTGTTGTTCGTATTACGTATTTGGAATACGTATACATATTTTATCTTGCATTTGCTTATTCCTTGTTTAGCTCTCGGCTTAGTTTCACTCTCGGTTTGGGTTGGCTTGGTTCGGCCGGCCCAATGCTTGGTTCATCATGGGCCAAGGGTGGAACACCTTAGCCTATGTTTTTCCTTTATTTCTACCACAACCCCCCCTACCTACCACCACCTTTGATATTTATTGCCATTTCTTCTTTCTCTCTCTTCATAATTCTCATTTACTTCTCCTTCCCCTACCATTACTCTTCTCCACCAACCAAGAACACCATAGGCAAGTGCAACTTGCTTCCACAAGAGAACTCCTTTTGATGGTTTCATTAGCTTCTCCTCATGATTCTAAACCACATTAGAACTTGTCATTTTCCATTTTGAGGCTTTATTTCTTGTAGATCTAGAGTTTTGTTACTTTCGGATTTTGGTGGTTTTGATCTATTAAACTTCTTTGTTTTCAAGTTTTGATGGTTCCATGTTGTAGAGCATTTCATTCTACCCAATTTTGACCTTTGGAAAGTTGGATTCGGACTTGTTTTGACCAAGATATGGACAATTGAAGCTTAGATTCAACTTTAGAGCTCTTGCTGTTCTTGCCATTTGGAGAAGACAGTGAACAGTGAACTAGCTTTTAGCTTATGCCGCTGAGCTGTACGCTGCTTTTTAGCGAGCGTACGCTAGCCTTCGTACGCTGCTCTTTGGTGAGCGTACGCTAGCCTTCGTACGCTGCTCTTTAGTGAGCGTACGCTAGCCTTCGTACGCTTGCTTTTTAGTGAGCGTACGCTAGCCTTCGTACGCTGCTCTTTAGCGAGCGTACGCTAGCCTTCGTACGCTGCTCTTTAGCGAGCGTACGCTAGCCTTCGTACGCTGCTCTTTAGTGGGCGTACGCTCACCTTGATACGCTGCCTGTTGGCAGCGTGTCTTGAGCGTACGCTAGCTTGAGCGTACGCGTGCCTTGGTACGCTAGCTTAAGCGAGTAAGGCGTACGATGGCCCCTTTCGTACGCTAGCTTGAGCGTACGCTGACCTGTAGCTTGAGCGTGCCCTTATGTACGCTGACCTTTGCGTACGCTTCCCATTAGAAGTGTATAGACCCTTTGGTACGCTAGCTCGAGCGTACGCAGACCTGAGCGTACGCTAGCCTGAGCGTAGCCTGGCTTGAGCGTAGCCTGATTACCCTTGATCTTCTATAGCCTTGTATATTGATATTTTATTAGATATTTATCGTCCATTTTATATCCTTACGCCTTTTGTCCTGAACTTGATAATCACGAATTTACTTGATATGTTTGGAATTGATAACTGAGCCTGACACTATAGTGACCCGTAGTGGTGCACTCCTGACATAATAACCTGACATAACTTGATAGTGGCCCGTCGTGGCACGCTCCTGACAAGAACACTTGACATGATAAACCTGACATGTTATATCTTGATAAGCTGTTACGATGGCTGCCTGACATGACATGACCTGTACAATTAATCCTGGATACCGTGGGCGATTGTGCTTGTACAAATAAACCAGTCCTGTCTTGCATCATGTCTAGGATGGGACTCCTGAGTACCACGGTCAGGAGTACCTATTGAAATAAACTAAGGACTAATAACTAGATTAATACATTAGTCATGAAGAGATTTCCCAGCTACAGGCAATCCCGTTACCTGGGTGCGCTTGGGATCTGTAGCCTGCCGTCGAATAGGGCACATTTCCAGCACACTGTCATGTGTTGCACCCTTCAAGCTACTTAAGGGTACATGCATTTCCTGGACGATGTACCCACCTGAATTCAACCCTAATCTCTCGACCTGGGTGACCTGGATGGTCTGCAGGGCTTATGGCTGTGGAATAATCTCACTGCATCTTGTTAGTAATTAGGCTTGTGACAACCCTATATAGTTAAAGTATCAAGCCGTAATTCTTGCTTGGCCGTGAAGTGATTGGATGGAGTCTAACCAGTCTAGTCTTGCCCTGATCCTGTTCCAGATTATTGAATGACCAGAATGCTTGTATTTATTTTTCTGATAAATGGTAAGAATTCCAAGTTCTGTTCAGACGAAGGGTTACAACCCCGGTCCTTATTTGGTTTACGGGTTGTAACCTGGTTATCTGAATAGTTCCATGGTTATCTCGTCGTATATCATCCTGGTGTATTTTCTTTATTTCCAGTTCTTACTTTTATTTATATCTTGTGCTGATTGCTGGTTTTAGTTCTTAAGTGAAGCCTCCTTTGTGGCACTTGCTCTTTCTGGGATCTGTCCCAGCTGGTTTTGTGTGGCCAGATTTCGGAGCAGCTCCAGAGGATCTACCGACCTTCCAGCCAGATGGTGGCCACTAGACGGAACCCTGGCAACGAGTGGGTTATTTTTGGCTCTCCCGCTCTATTGTAAAAATAATCTTTTGAGGCGTTTAGCCGACGAGCACCTGTTTAGCTCGATTGCACTTACTTACTGTCTGCCTACGGGCTGTAACATGATTGACAAATCCTAGGGTTGATCATGTATGACTAAACTCTTGCTAGTCCTAACATTTTGTAACGACTAGCTTCATGATCAGCTGAATATGTAATATTTGGGACGCCTTATTATTGTATATTTAATGATCATACATCTTGTGACTCTTACTTACTTGCTTATGATTGAGACACTAGGCTTGTTCATGACCTTATGAGACTGTTGGCTTGTAGATAAACCCTCATGTATCCTAGACAGCCGTGACCGTATAGCGAGATAGAATCCATTTCAATATACGTAGCTGGCTATGTCTGCCCCCGCTCTCCAGTATTCTGGTTCTGGGGCGTGACACGACCCATCCATGCGGCTGGGTCGATAGGGACCCATCCAGGCGGCTGGGTCGATTGGGTGCCATCTATGCGACTGGGTTGATGGGGACCCATCCATACGGCTGGGTATGCGGCTAGGTCGATGGGGTCCCATCCATGTGGCTGGGTCGATGGGGTGCCATCTATGCAGCTGGGTCGATATGGACCCATCCATGCAGCTGGGTCAATGGGGACCCATCCATGCGGCTGGGTCGATAGGGACCCATCCATCTCTGAAAATCTGAGAAGAATGGCCATGGAACCCATAGCTTCCAAGCTCCACAAAACCTTCAATGTAAGTCCAAATTTGGACTTCCATAGGTCAAAATAGGGTAGAAAGAAATTCTCTACTACATGGAACAATCAAAACTTAAAAATGATAAAGTTTGATAGATCAAAACGCAAGAAATCCGAAAATGCAACAAGCTTATATCTACAAGAAATAAACCATGGAAATTAAAAATGCTAAGTACTAAAGTGTCTTAGAATCTCGTAAGGAAGACAATGGAACAATAAAAATGGAGTTCCTCCATAAAGCAAGTTGTACTTGCCTAAGACTCACTTGGTAGGTGGAGAAGTTAAGAGGAAGAAGATGAAGAAATAAATAAAGAAGGAGAAGTAAATGAGGAGAGAGAGAGGGGTTGGTAGCTTTTAAAGGGAGGGGTCACATATTAAACCAACCCAACCATGCCAAACCAAAACTAAGCCATGCTAATATTAAACCAATGCAAGATTAAACCAAGATTAGCTAGTTAAGACAAGTCACAATATGTTTCAGAATTCCGTACACGTATACTGAAATACGTAAAACAGAAAACGGGGGTGACACTCTTGGCCATTCGAAGCATGGGGAATGGACGTCATTGGGCCAATCACCCCGCCGTCGTCTAGAGGACATCAGTTCATACTTGCAATCACCGATTACTTCTCCAAATGGGCAGCAGCTGTTCAGTTGGCAGAGGTCAAGACATCGAACGTGATTAGGTTCATAAAACATCACATCATCTACTATTTAGGACTGCCCCGAAGGATTATCCACGACAATGGTCCACAGTTCGCAAGCCACGCTTTCTATCGATTTTGTGATAAGAATCGGATCCAGAACATGGCCTCGACAGCATATAACCCCTCGGCCAATGGTCTGGCTGAAGCATTCAACAAAACCATAATCAAGCTCCTCAAAAAGTTCGTGTCTGCAAACAAACGCAACTGGAATGAAAAACATGGTGAGTGCCTATGGGCATATCGGACGATGATTCGGATGGCTACAGGAAATACACCGTTCTCCTTGGTCTACGGGAGCGAGGCAGTCCTCCCATTGGAAACTCAGATCCCCTCACTTCGAGTGGCCCTCACCTACCGGTTAACGGCGGACGATAACTACCGCCGACGTCTACAGGAGTTAGAAGCATTAGATGAGAAGCGTTTACAAGCTCAACAAAGCATAGAGCTCTACCAAGCGCGCATCTCTCGGGCTTTCAACAAGAAAGTCAAGCAGAGGATATTCCAAGTGGGCGATCTTGTCTTGGCTATTGGCAGACAAATGGTCATGACTCACAAGACCCCCGACAAATTTCAGCCTAAGTGGGAGGGTCCGTTCGTCATCGAGACCGTATTCTCCAACGGCACGTACCGTCTCACAAAACAAAATGATGACTTGTAATACCCAATTTTCCAAATGAGGGTAATTTTGAAATTTTATAATTATAATCATTTAATAATGACATTTAAATTATATTATGATTTTTGGTAATTTTTAGTCAATTTAAAACTATTTAAAATATGGAATGGTGATTTTGATGATTAACTAGTTAAACCCTAGTTTTACTAAGCCTAGAGACTAACCATGACCATGGAAGCCTAGTCACATGATTAGAATTTCAAATTACCAATTTTTAGCCTAAGGGTATTTTGGTTATTTTGACAATTTTGTGCAATTGTAATTTATATTAATTAAATATTATACAAATCTTTTAGTTAAGCCTTAACCTTTAAGTTTAACCTAACCTAGATTAGTCTTGAGATTAGAATCATGGTTAGAACATTCCTACTAAGTGACAAGGTTACTAATATCTAGATATTATTATGGTAGGATATATCCTTAGGATATTTGTGAAACAGAAGCCTTGAACCAATAGGAAGGCTTAGAATTGGGTAAAAGAACCTCAACCAGTCATCTAAAACCCTAACCCTAATCTTTTTAACAGCTATACAAGCCCCCTCCCTCCTATAAGTATCCCACTTAAGAGCCATTGCCTTATTTTACAAAATCTAGAAGAACCCTACTTTGTTCTTCCCTAAACCTCTCCAAATTAATCCAAATTGAGCCCAAATTGAGTCAAATCAATTGCATCATCATCCCCAACAGTAGAGGAGACTTGTGGGTGCTTGATAGCAAGGTTCGAGGATGTTTGAACCGTAGAAAATCGAGGAAGACGTCGAATCGAGGCTCTTTACATTGAGTTTGAACACTCAATAAGTAAAACCCTACAAACCCTAGTAAATTCCTAATTTCTTTACATAGATGCATCCATTTAGGGTCCCCCTAGGTGTAGCCCAAGTTTGGTAGGAAATCATGTCCATTTTGTGTCCGTATCGGACACGTATCAGTGTATTTAATTGGGTGTTCGACGAAATATCTCTTAGAACTTTTTGTTCTTGGTTTTCAAAACAAATTACATGGTTCTGTAGCCCTATATATAGGGATTAATTATATATATTTCTGAGCATGAGTTGGACCCCTGTTTGTGTCCAAAATCGGACATAAACCTGCTGTTGGACACTCCACAGGGGAGTACTGTGCTCCCCTGCTGCCCGAGGGTCCTGTAGGATAGGACACGGATTCGTATGGCATAATAATTGGTGGACACATGGGGGCACTGTCTGCCATCACCCACACAAAATTTGAGGCGATTTCGTCGAGTAGGTTGTGAGAAATCACATTCGTACGGGTTATTCACTGTCACTATGCACACTGTTTTCTCTTCACTGATACGCATCAATAGACACGACACGGCGACACTTGGACACTAGTCAGGGTGACACATACGTACCCTAATGACCCCTCTATCACTGTACATATGCACATGGTGTCTCGTGTCCTATGTCGAGTCCATTTCGACTCAACATAGCCGTACGAGGTCACTGCTTCATTGATTTACTGATACCACCTATTTCATGACATATTCGACACTTCTTATCCCATTTGCTGGACACGGGGACAAGAACAGACCCCCCACCTATGTTCGCATGTATTTTTCCTAGATTTCTAATGGATTAAATAGGTTTTCAAATGATTTTGGTTCCATTTATTACGTGACTGATACACTGAGTTCCTATTTTGAATTTCTGAAATTAAATCCTATTCTAAACTAATTTCCCTGTTTAATTTCCATGATTAATTCGATTACACATGTGTGTTAGTTACTTTAATGTTGGGTTATGATAAGTGTTAGGATTTGGGTTCGAATTATGTTGGAATTGAATGTGTTAACTGTTTCACTAATTTCCTATTGCACCAACTGTCAATTACTGAATTTCCTGAGATTGGTTCAATATTCCATTTTTACTGTTTTAATGAGTTCCTAATACACTAGACAATGACACATGGACACACTTGCACTTGATTTCAGATTCATCAACTACCTACTTGTCACGACCCGATTCCAAATTATTGGATCGAACCGGATCATGTCCAGCCTGCACCGTTGTGAGACGGCGGCAGTAAGCTGTTCTATATGCAGGTATTCACAACAACATCTATACATTTGTCACAACTCAATATACGGAAATTTTTAAAACTTTTATTCAACAATTGAAAAGTACAACTGGAAATGAAAGAACTAAAATAAACTGCTAAATTCAAAATTAACAAAACTCCAAAACAACAAAACTAGAAAACTGGAAATGACTAGCTAAGTGGTCGGCTCGTCGGCCTCAGGTCCTTCGTCCTCCAAGGGAGACTCTGGCAACACCACAAGGTACAAAACTGGGTCATAGTAGCTATTGTACAATAGCTCAGCATCCTAAATGTCACCAAAAAATGTGGTCTCCAGTCAGGAGGGAGCAAGTAATTCTACGATTAAAAACAATGTGATTTGATTGTGTAATCGTCTATGACCGGCTTAGGTTATACAATAGCGTCATACGGCTTATCCCCGTGTGTAAAAGGGGTAAGCTCGCACAATCATGCAATATGGGAGGTATTGGCCATAAACATTACACTATTCCTCCAATCTCCACAATCAATATCAATCAATATCTGAACCCTAGGAGAGGGTTCCGTTTAGCAATGTGGTTTAAACATGCAGCTAGACAATTACTAAATAAAATACAAGAAAATATAACCGTAACTTGCCTCTGTTAATTGACTGGCTCGGAAAAGTCGGTACCGAGGAGGATGTCAAGTTCGTCTCCGAGATCCTGCAGTTGAGAACCCTTGCTTAGAACCATATCGAAACCATTCTAGATGTGCTAGTTACAATCTCTAGTAGCAAAAACCTAGTCATATTTTAGATTATTTAGTTAATCTTCTGTAACGCTTTAACGTCGCAAGCTACGTGCTTTGTCAATTAGTTGGATATCCGGTTTCTAATTTACATGGGAAAAATTAGCCGTTTACCGGTTAATTTGTAAACCTTTGTATTTTTATATCATATATATAAAACTACATTTTCCTTTTAGTGATAAAACATGGACTTCGTTAACTTACCAATATTTTATTCAAGTTAATTTATCGTAAAAAACCTTATTAATTTTATGCAAAAATAATTAATACCTAATTTATAATTACGCGTCTAATAACGAAAACCAATTCAGAAAAGAAAATAAAAACCTAAACTACACAATACAGGGTCACAGCAAAATAAAATAGAAACTGGGCTTATGCCCTTTACAAATTTTTACATAAATTAATTAATCATCTAGGATAGCTCTGAGTGCCGCGAACGATCCAAATAGTACGGCGAAGCCCTGCACCAAAAATACTAATAGCAGTACCAGTTTTAAAAATAATTATAAATATAAATATAGTTGTAAAATGCGTCTCAGACTTGGTCCAAATGTCATGTTGCTGGCTAGCGCCTCAACGTACAGGAACCCTGTAGCGTTTGCACTTCACCGAGGCTCATTCGATCGATATGGTCGTCGTCTAACTAAGATACGAAACTCTAAAATCCACTTTCAAAACGACAAAACCACTTTTGTAATCCGTTTGCAAAATACCGAATTTGAAAATAGAATCCCATTTTAAAATACTTTATTTTTGAAAACTTTCTCGAAAATTTGGGCAGCATCTCCTCTGTAATTGGGACAACCCAATCCTGGGACGGTGCCAAAAGTCAATATAAACAATATCCAGAACCAGGGAAACAACCCAAACCATTCATAATAATATTCCACACAGAATAATATACAACCCGAAAACACATCATAATTATATATAGCCAAAACCACAGAATACTCCCGAAATAAATTCGAAAATCCCGAAATAAAGTTCGGGAAACCGGAATCAACAAAACCAAAATATTCTGAAATAGAATTCAGAAAATTCGAAACTACAATCGCCTAAACCGAATCCCGTAACGGGATCGGGGACCGTATCATCATCGGCACTACAGTAGGGACACGGGGACACGAGATATACCATGGGTTGCTCGGCTAGAGCTCTTACATGATAATAGGAAAAGAAAACCACGTTCCCGCGGACTCGAGAAAAATCCCAAACTCGCGGACAGGAGCGGAAATCGCTGGATCAGCGCTGGACAGCGCTGTTGGAACAGCGGGGTGCACGCGGGCTGAGCCGGGCGCGGACAGCCACGGAATCGGCCGGGGAAACCGCTGAAGGGGGTTTGCGGTCGGGGAAAGCTGGCCGGAGCTGTGGAGGCGACGACGGACCGGATGTCGGCCGGCACGGGTTGGGAGGAGATCGGGACCGCGGAGTTGGGCGCGGGACCCGGAGTTGGACGGGCGGAAGGCGCCGGAGGGGGTGGCGCCGGGGCTCTGGCCGGCACGGGAGGCGCTGGGCAGAAGGCCGGGAGTCGCGGGCTTGGGCGCCGGAGGAGGCGGCACGCGCGGGCTGGTGGTGAGGTCGCCGGAGGCCGGCGGGAGGCGGGGCCGCGTGGGTCGGGTGCCGGAGTTCGGGGTCAACCGGAGGGCTCGAGTGGAGCCGAGCTCTGGAGAGGCAAGGGGGCTGGATGTGAGTGAGAGGGAGAGTGAGAGGAAGGAGAAAGTGAGAGTGAGGGAGAGAGAGAGAAATGGTGATGGGAGTGGTGCTGGTGGGTGGTTTAAATGAAAGAGTGGAGAATGAGTAGTGAATTTGTGTGGAGGAGAGGAGAATAGAGAGGAGTGGGATTAGGGGGTGGCTTGGTCGTGGGAGACCAAGCCAGATGGAGAAATTGTAATAGGTTTTGTTTTTTTTTTCTACCAACATATAGGTTTAAATATAAATACGACCATAATTTAATAAGAAGATTTTAGGATGGATTCGGGACCGGAAACGAAAACTGGGTCCGGGAAACGGAATCTGGTGTTCGAACTCGGGGTCGGAGTCCGGACTCGGGATCGGGGACAGGGCCACAATCAAAAATCAATGATTAATTTTAAAAATAGTATTTTCCTAATTCCGACTAATAAATAATAATAATAATAATAATAATAATAATAATAATAATAATAATCCAACTGGGAAACCAGGTTTATGCTGAAAAAACAAAATCGAACAAATATTCCAAAAATGCAATAATTCCAATTTATCCAAAAATTCCCGAAAATCAGGTTGCGGGTTTTACAACCTTCCTCCTTAAGAAAATTTCATCCTCGAAATTTAAGGGTACTGTTTGGGGATGATCAAACCTTTACAATTACTACCTTGATTATCTCTTAATATTGTTGCAATCCCTAAGTTAGCTACAAAAGAACTATCTTAGTCAATTCATGCAACTACATTCTTCCCTCCTTAGAAATACGGCCATTGTCCACAATTTAGTATTTGCTTCCATTTCTGAATTGTTAATCACCGAAATAATCATGCAAAATTACTTTTTAGCATGCTCTTATTTCCAAATCATAAATCGGCAAAATACTTGTGCAAAAATAAATCACTTAAACCCACATAATTATTATGCAACAAATTGTATCACCTTACGAATCAATTTAATATTTACCAAGGATCCTGTTTCGTATTGTGTCGCTATATACGCTCCAAAATATTCTTGATACACTCCACTTTGTGTCATGCATTTAACTCATAATCAAGCATTAGTAACCCTTTTATCGCATATCGATGAATTTATAGTCCCATATTTTGTCTTTTTAAAATCAATTTGTTGCAACAACTCTTTCAATAACTGGGTTACAAAAGTCCTTCCTCAAATATATGTCATTTAAAACTTTTCCGTTATGTCACCGTTTAGAGTCGTATAATTGCGATTTTCTTCCAACTTGTTGTCAAAAGTTTGTCAAACAAATTTGTCATCCAACAACAAAGATTGATATATAAGTTCCCTCCAATCATGTCCGAACTTTACATTCATTGATCAAGATTTCTTTCAATACACATATTTTATCCAAATATTTATTGTAATCCAACTTCTCATAAACACTGATCCCGTAATGAAATTCTATAGACTATTTAAATACTACTAGCTACACCTGTAATGGTAATAAAACAAGGTCTTATTCTAACAGAAAGCCATAGGACGAAAGACATCATCAACTGTTGGTTATATCTCAAAAATGGTACCTCAGTTATGAAATATTTTCTCAGTCATCAATTTTACAATCATTAGCCCTTTTTCATCATCAATTTGATTCCTGCACCACTTCTCCCTCAAGTGGTAATTCTCAAAGCATCATGATTTAACTTCGTTATCCAAACTACTCTATGCTCACCAACTCACTTATTTATGATCCCACACATCCTGTCTTCCTATCTTTATCAATATTCTATCTCTATGATCCTAACAGTGCTGCAAAGTCTAAGAATTGCAAAAGACACACTAAAGAATGGTTAATTTGTCATGTCAAGCAAAGTCATGTATAGTCACGAATACATACGAATTAGTGTTACTGAAAATTGGGTATCTTAAAGAAAATCATGTTCTAGAAAATTATCCCAATATTCTTCCAAAATTAAACTGGTCGTGAATGATATTCTTATGCAACTGTCTAATCCATCATCAATCTTGTATTCCTTTAGACTTCTATTTTCACCATTACGTACATTTTGACATCTCCTGATTTAAACGTTTGATTCAAAATCCTTGACCAAATGGAAGTTCGGTTATTCCATCTTGAGCTTCTACTTTTGTTGTTATCACTTAGCCAATAAAATTTTTCTCAGGAATACTTTATTGCATCCCTTAATCCTTTGATCTCTTATTTATAACATCTGGGTCTTTCGATTTGTATTTTCAATCCCCAATTGAGTAGTCCTCAAGTTTCAAATATTTTGTTTCACCCATCGATGGTACATTTCAATTCATCGTACACATTTTTTTTCTCTTATAATACTTACAATCTTATTTATGAAACTCAAACATACCATGATTCATCTCCTCATTATCAATTGTTGTCTTCAATTAAATTGTACCTCAAGTTTTCTTGCTCCGCCCACCATGTGTAGATTTTTTTTTCAACCTCTAAGTCACATAATTAATTGATTGTTACTGCATCCCTACCTTTTCCATAAATGATTTTGATCCCTAAATACCATATATCTTTTCAGCCTTACACTCCATAACATATTTTCTCGATAAGTCGCTTGTCCTATCACTGTAACTCATTCAGATTAGAATTTCACTTCTCATGCCATTATCACCTCGAGCACTAACACGTATCTAAGGATTTACCAGAATTTTATTTCTTCTCAAATCTTAACACCAACATGTCTTTGATAAGTACCGCCATACATTCTCATTAAGATTAGAATCTTCTAAGTTTTCAGAAATCGTATTGTAAGAGAAACATGACTTTGTGAAAGACAATGCCAAAAAGAGTGTAATCAAGGGTCGATTCATATCGGAAAGATTTAGCAAATTCTTATGAATTCAAAAGATATCTTATTACAACTCTACAGGGTATCATCTAGTAATAATCAACAAAATAAAGTATTGAGTTTTAGAAGTTTCCTAGGCCTTGAACTAATCAAGAAGTTCTTAGAGAGTAAGGTTTCAGGTTGAGTGGAGGAAGTCAACAACTGAAGATATTCTTGGTCTTGGAATAACTTAGGAAATATCAATCAATATTGGAATTATTTTTGGAAAATAATCCCCTTGGAAGATTCGTGAACAAGTTAAGTTGAGCCAATTCTTTTGGTAATAATTAACCTTGGGGCTTTATGGTTCCAGAAGAATTTGGTTCGGGATTGGTCCCAAGAAAGTCAATTAAAAAAATAATGTCAAGATAAATGGTTGGATTCACTAGTCGTAAAAATACTCTGGATAGATAAAAGTTTACCAAGTTGCTAAAGGAGAATTTGAAACTCTAAATAGTGAAATAGATCTAGATTCTAAATAAAGATAGAGAAGTATGATTTGATCAACTAATGAAAATTTTGAAATAGGTTTGTCGACGAAGGAGATTGGGAAAAATCTAATCCTAAAATAACAAAAGAGTATGGACGCTAAGGAATGCTCGAGTATGATAAGGATATGGAAGAAAATAACCTCTGAAAGCCAAGGGACACTAAAAGATATATAAAATCTAGAAAGTAAAGTAGATAGTAAAATAGTCCACCATACAATCGGCCTATGTTGGATAAGATTTAGGATGCAAAACATAAGCAAGTTAGCCTACTAGTCTATAACAAACAAAGATATTTATTTATAATATATTTCGGTCCTATGTTGTGATAAATTAATGTTCTAGTGTTCTAATTGTTTCTAGATATGCTCTCCTAAGTTGTTGATTGACCTGCATGGGCCACCACTAAAAATATGTCACGACCTGATCCCAAATTATTGGGTCGAACTAGATCGTGTCCAGCCTGCACCATTGTGAGACGGCGGTAGTAAGCTGTTCTATATGCAGGTATTCACAACAACATATATACATTTGTCACAACTCAATATACGAAAATTTTTAAAACTTTTATTCAATAATTGAAAAGTACAACTGGAAATGAAAGAACTAAAATAAACTGCTGAATTCAAAATTAACAAAACTCCAAAACAACAGAACTAGAAAACTGGAAATGACTAGCTAAGTGGTCGACTCGTCGGCCTCATGTCCTGCGTCCTCCAAGGGGGACTCCGACAACATCACAGGGTACAAAACCAGGTCATAGTAGCTATTGTACAATAGCTCAGCATCCTCAATGTCACCTAAAAATGGGGTCTCCAGTCAAGAGGGAGCAAGTACGAACATGTATCTCATATTTTAAGTAATAATGGAAAAGTGCAGGCTAAACAGTTGAAACAATATTTTCCAGTAATTCTACGATTAAAAATAATATGATTTGAATGTGTAATCGTCTATGACTGACTTAGGTTATACAATAGCGTCCTAGCGACGCGATACGGCTTATCCCCGTGTGTAAGAGGGGTAAGCTCACACAATCATGCAATATAGGGGGTATTGGCCATAAACGTTACATTATTCTCCCAATCCCCACAATCAATAACAATCAATATCTAAACCCTAGGAGAAGATTTCGTGTAGCAATGTGGTTTAAACATGCAGCTAGACAATTACTAAATAAAATACAAGAAAACATAACCGTAACTTGCCTCTGTTAATTGACTGGATCGGGAAAGTCGGTACCGAGGAGGATGTCAAGTTCGTCTCCGAGATCCTATAGTTGAGAACCCTGGCTTAGAACCATAATGAAACCATTCTAGGTGTGCTAGTTACAATCTCTAGTAGCAAAATCCTAGTCATATTTTAGATTATTTAGTTAATCTTCTGTAACGCTTTAACGTCGCAAGCTACGTGCGTTGTCAATTACTTGGATATCCGGTTTCTAATTTACTTGGAAAAAATTAGCCGTTTACCGGTTAATTTGCAAAATTTTGTATTTTTATATCATATGTATAAAACTACATTTTCCTTTTAGTGATAAAATATGGACTTCGTTAACTTACCAATATTTTATTCAAGTTAATTTATCGTAAAAAATCTTATTAATTTTATACAAAAATAATTAATACCTAATTTATAATTACGCGTCTAATAACGAAAACTAACTCAGAAAAGAAAATAAAAACCTACACTACATAATACAGGGTCACAGCGAAATAAAATAGAAAACTGGGCTTATGCCCTTTACAAATTTTTACATAAATTAATTAATCATCTAGGCGAGCTCTAATTGTCGCGAACGGTCCAAACAGTAGGCCGAAGCCCTGCACCAAAAATACTAATAGCAGTACCAGTTTTAAAAATAATTATAAATATAAATATAGTTGTAAAATACGTCTCAGACTTGGTCCAAATGTCATGTTGCTAGCTAGTGCCTCAACGTACAGGAACCCTGTAGCATTTGCGCTTCGCCGAGGCTCATTCGACCGGTATGATCGTCGCCTAACTGAGATACGAAACTCCAAAATCCACTTTCAAAACGACAAAACCACTTTTGTAATCCATTTGCAAAATACCGAATTTGAAAATAGAATCCCATTTTAAAATACATTATTTATGAAAACTTTCCCAAAAATTTGGGCAGCATCTCCTCTGTAATTGGGACAACCTAATCCTGGGACGGTGCCAAAAGTCAACATAAACAAAATCCCGAACCAGGGAAACAATCCAAACCATTCATAATAATATTCCACACATAATAATATCCAACCCGAAAATACATCATAATTATATATAGCCAAAACCACAGAATACTCCCAAAATAAATTCGGAAATCCCGAAATAAAGTTTGGGAAACCAGAATCCACAAAACCGAATTATTCTGAAATAGAATTCGGAAAATTCCAAACTACAATCGCCTAAACCGAATCCCGCAATGGGATCGGGGACCGTATCATCATCGACACTACAGTAGGGACACGGGGACAGAAGATATACCGTGGGTTGCTCGGCTAGAGCTCTCAGATGATAATAAGGAAAGAAAACCACGTTCCCGCGGACTCGGAAAAAATCCCAAACTCGCGGACAGCAACGAAAATCGCTGGATCAGCACTGGACAGCCATGTTGGAACAGCGGGGCGCACGCAGGCTGAGCCGGGCGCGGACAGCCGCAGAATCGGCCAGGGAAACCGCTGAAGGGGGTTTGCGGCCGGAAAAAGCTGGCCGGAGCTGTGGAGGCGACGGCGGACCGGAAGTCGGCCGGCACGGGACTGGGCGGAGATCGGGACCGCAAAGTTGGGCACGGGACCCGGAGTTGGGCGGGCGGAAGGCGCCGGAGGGGGTGGCACCGGGGCTATGGCCGGCGTTGGAGGCGCTGGACGGAAGGCCGGGAGTCGCGGGCTTGGGCGCCGGAGGAGGCGGCACACGCGGGCTGGTGGCGAGGTCGCCGAAGGCCGGCGGGAGGCAGGGCCGCGTGGGTCGGGCGTCGGAGTTCCGGGTCGACCGGAGGGCTCGGGTGGAGCCGAGCTCCGGAGAGGGAAGGGGACTGGGTGTGAGTGAGAGGAAGGAGAAAGTGAGAGTGAGGGAGAGAGAGAAATGGTGATGGGAGTGGTGCTGGTGGGTGGTTTAAATGGAAGAGTGGAGAATGAGTAGTGAATTTGTGTGGAGGAGAGAAGAATGGGGAGGAGTAGGATTAGGGGGGTGGCTTAGTCGTGGGAGACCAAGCCAGATGGGGAAATTGTAATAGGTTTTGTTTTTTTTTCTACCAACATATAGGTTTAAATGTAAATACGACCATAATTTAATAAGAAGATTTTAGGACGGATTTGAGACCGGAAACGAAAACTGGGTTCGAGAAACAGAATCTGGTGTTCGGACTCGGGGTCGGAGTCCGGACTCGGGATTGGGGACAGGGCCACAATCAAAAATCAATGATTAATTTTAAAAATAATATTTTCCTAATTTCGACTAATAAATAATAATAATAATAATATTAATATATAATAATAATAATAATAATAATAATAATCTAACTGGAAAACCAGGTCTATGCTGACAAAACAAAATCGAACAAATATCCCAAAAATACAAAAATTCTAATTTATCCAAAAATTCTCGAAAATTAGGTTGCGGATTTTACACTACTGTTTCTCCAAACACATCACATTCCTACACACACAAGCTAAAATCTGAGACTTAGTGTTCTATTCACTGATTCCTGTTACACACACATGAGGACACATTTGCACACTGATTTGACACGCTGTTACACTTTGTACTGTCCTATAATATGAGACACACTACTAACCATCTACATGGACTGTTCTATTTTCCTGAAACACATTGTTCGGCCACATTTACACACACACACATGGACTGATTTGGAAGACCTGAGAACACTATTCCCTAAACTGTCACACTTTTGACACTCACCTTGACACAACACAGTTCCTGAGTTCATCCCTGTCACACACATCACTGATTGGGTTCTTAGTTTGATTGATGCATTGGGGTTTTCTCTGGATATGGCTAGGCCATATGGCCCTTGGTTTGAGAGGAGTAGATAGGTTGTGTATCCAAACATTAAATCACTATGTGAGGGTGTCCTTGGCAGCAAGGTATTGGAGTGAGTATGTATGTGTGTTTGAATTATTAGAACAGAAGAGAGGGTGATCAGTGAGAGCAAGGAAGAAGTATCATATCATAAGTATCAGGGAGTTTGGCCATTGCAGTGCGGTTGAGTCCTGCACTAGGTAGGAACATAGCAGCAGGGGTTGCCTTGTTCAGGCAACAGTAGGAGCAAGGCAGCAGGTATTTACCTGTGAGTGCCTTCACATACTTGCTAATTAAATATGCATGTGAGAGAGAGGAGGAATGTGATGATGTGTGATACAGGTATGTGAGTAAATTAGAGAGTTTAGGTGAGAGTTGTGTGTTTGTGGAGTTAACAAGTATATGAGTCAATGTTAGGGGTATCCTATTTATAGTATTCATGTTACCTTGCTATCCAAAGCTAGGTACTAGAGAGGGAAATGGTGAAGGGATGTGAAGTATCAAAGGGTAGTGTCACTCGAGTGAAGTATAGGCTATGAAGGTAGAGAGGATAACTAAATATGTAGTATAGGACATTATCTATATATATATTGTGTAGGATATATCTATATATATATATATAGTGTAGGATATATCTATATATATGTATTGTATTAAAGTATGGTTTACATAATAACTAAGGTATGTGTAATGCCTATATAGATTATGTTATAGGTTATGTGTGGTATGGAATATGGTTATGAATTAGAGTGAGTTAGAGTAGAGGCCCTAGTGTAGTACTTTACATCTATGTTATGTGTAAATGCCCATATAGATATATGTGGGTTACCTTAGATGTGTGTTATGGTATAGGAAGAGTTGAGTAGATAGTTTACCTTTGACTTAGAGTTGACCAAAAGTCAACATTAAGCCTAAATGTGACCAATTGACTTAATTTGACTAGATGTTGACTTGGGTTGACCCAAAGTTGACCATGTTTGACTTAGAGTTGACTTTGACCTAGATTGACCTAGAAATCATGTATATTGTATCATAAACTCCATTTACCTTATTTTAAACACATTATAACCTGTACTGCTCTATTTAGGATATTGTAGCTCCGGTACAGACATCTGATATTATATTACTCTTTTAGAGTATCAGGCGAGTACATTCTCTGATAGTTCTTTTATTTACTTGTCAATTACTGTACTTCAGTTCTAGTTAGTTTTATTTGATTCTTGTTACAAACACGTATTGTTATTACTGAATCTATGTATACGATACACATACTTACTCGTCTTGCCTCTATTATTCGAATTACCATTCGAATCACTATTCGAGCCACCTATTCGCATCTTCATGTGCTGGTTGGACTTGTATTCGTCTTATGTGTTGTATTATGGATTTATTTGTATTAGACTGGACGGGGAAATTCTAATTAGACATGTAGACATATCTCCTTATTCGAATCCCCCCTCTGTGAATGATATTTGAACGTTAGCCATCCCACACTTGGCCGATTGTGCGGTGTGCTGTATTACCTACAGCCGTTTACATGTCGAACTCGGTATTTTAAAACACACTTGGAGAATTTATTCAAATCATTGTTAGATTATTATTCGAATTACTATTCGTATCACCTTATTCGTATCACCTTATTCGAATCACCTTATTAGAACAATGATTAGAATCACATTCGACTCATACTGTACTGGAATCAGATTCGACTCATCTTGTATTAGACTCACACTGGGATTACACTTGACTCGTATTATATCGTCTGGACTCATCATGTTACTCTAGTTCAGCTAGATCTTATTTTACAGCCTTCATTGCCATGCTTCTCCTCTTGTTTAGTTACCTTACTTTCCTTGTACCTTAACTGTTTCTCTACATCATTACTCGTACAAACTGCCATGTTCATCAATACAACTGTCTATAACTGCTTTGTAGTTCTCTGTCATTTACTTGGGATTTCTTGATGAATTGTACTCGTTCCTATCCTGACTGGACCTGTTAAAAATATTACAGATGATTGCCCTGAGGACATTTGCCCTACTTGTCTTGGAGCAGGAGATGACTTAGCTACCTATGGCCCCGACACTCAGGAGTGATCGGGAGACTAGCTAGTAGACTTGGTTTAGATTTTATATTTTAGAACTTGAATTGTAATAACTTGAGATACGAGTTGTATTTGAGTTTGTTTGTGATATTATTGTTTAGTAGTTTATAATTATTGTTTTTTAGTCTTTAGTTATAAACTTCTGTGTTATCTTATCGTTCTTAGAATGTGATTGAGATTTCATTATATCTATACTTGTCCTCCGTTCGGAGTTGAGATTTGACAAGTACATTATATAATTGCGTGAGTTGTTGATTAGATAGTTACCTAGGACAGCGTTCTACCGTCGACATTGTGGCATAGGCTAGACGTACCCGCTTTTCGTACCCCTACACTGGGTGCAGATAAAGACACGTTTATAGTGGTGGCCCATGCAGGTCGAGTTTATGTAGTGGTATTCGAACTAGAGTATCACTACAGCCTGCGACAGGATTGAGAGATAGGTTTTAACGGAGAGTTACTCAATCACAGTTAGGACTACTTGAGAAGATTTCTGGGATGACCCTTAAAAATCTCATTATAAACTATCTCAAAATTCAATTTCGACAGTTTCTGTCTACTTTCTTGTTCATCGTTGAATTTGATTCTTGGTATTCTTTATTGACTTAATTTTCTACCAAGATAACATTACGGGCTAGTTTGCCTCAGTCATAGAATCTAGAGTCTTCTACAGCCATATTAGCTGGTTTGGCGATGAGATAGAGTCTAATTTTGGATGTATTTCTCGGGTGTGGGAATTTAAGGTTCTCGCAGCCAAGCTAGAGGCAATACGAAAATTTTAAATACTATGATTCTAGAAGTATGTACCTTAGTCGTGGACTCTATGGATTATCGCTGTAGTACTTACTGGCGTAACGAGGATTCTGGTAACATGGTTCTGGATAGACGGATATGATTATCAGATTTTAGAATAGATATCATATAGATGGTCCCCTAGTATGATGGAATGGAATATCAGTGTGGATGTTACTTGAGTATCATGGATTAGATAGAGGGAGCTAGGCCACCTATAGCGCAGCACCGTGTCCCGCACCATCAGAGGGATACACCCTAGTGGGGCAGGGCTTTTGTGCTGACAGTCGAGTAGACCGACGCTATGGGTGACGGGTTAGCAGGTCTGTCTTTCCTGTCCTTCTTTTCACCTTCATGTGTGATTTCATTAGTACATGCCAGGATATGCTTGTGATATGTTAGATAGAATAGTTACCCTGATCGAGACTGTGGAATCACGACTAGTAGGACTATGATTACATATTATATTGACCTTGTTTGATTGGAGGTTTGACCTAGGAGGAGTACGATCATCTTAATTTCGAGGGCAAAATTATTCTAAGGGGGGTAGACTTGTAACAGCCAGTTTTCCAAATGAGGGTAATTTTGAAATTTTATAATTATAAACATTTAGTAATGATATTTAAATTATATTATGATTTTTGGTTATTTTTAGTCAATTTAAAACTATTTAAAATATGGAATGGTGATTTTGATGATTAACTAGTTAAACCCTAGTTTTACTAAGCCTAGAGAATAACCATGACCATGGGAGCCTAGTCACGTGATTAGAATTTCAAATCCCCAATTTTTAGCCTAAGGATATTTTGGTTATTTTGACAATTTTGTGAAATTGTAATTTATATTAATTAAATATTGTACAAATCTTTTAGTTAAGCCTTAACCTATAAGTTTAACCTAACCTAGATTAGTCTTGAGGTTAGAATCATGGTTAGAACATTCCTACTAAGTTCCAAGGTTAGTAATATCTAGATATTATTATGGTAGGATATTTCCTTAGGATATTTGTGAAAAAGAAGCCTTGAACCAATAGGAAGACTTGGAATTGGGTGGAAGAACCTTAACCACTCATCTAAAATCCTAACCCTAATCTTTTCAACAGCCATACAAGCCCCCTCCCTCCCATAAGTATCCCACTTAAGAGCCATTGCCTCATTTTACAAAACCTAGAAGAATCCTACTTTGTTCTCCCCTAAACCTCTCCCAATTAATCCAAATTGAGCCCAAATTGAGTCAAATCAATTGCATCATCATCCCCGACAGTAAAGGAGACTTGTGGGTGCTTGCTAGCAAGGTTCGAGGACGTTTGAACCGTAGAAAATTGAGGAAGACGTCGAATCGAGGCTCTTTACATTGAGTTTGAACACTCAATAGGTAAAACCCTACAAACACTAGTAAATTCCTGATTTCTTTACATAGATGCATCCATTTAGGGTCCCCCTAGGTGTAGCCCAAGTTTGCTAGGAAATCATGTCCATTTCGTGTCCGTATTGGACACGTATCAGTGTATTTAATTGGGTGTTCGACGAAATGCCTCTTAGAACTTTTTGTTCTTGGTTTTCAAAACAAATTACATGGTTGTGTAGCCCTATATATGGGAATTAATTATATATATGACTGAGCATGAGTTGGACCCCTGTTCGTTTCCAAAATTGGATACGAACCTGCTGTTGGATACTGCACATGGGAGTACTGTGCTACCCTGCTGACCGAGATTACTGTAGGACACGACACGGATTCTTATGGCATAATAATTGGTGGACACTTGGGGGCACTATCTTCCATCACCCACACAAAATTTGAGGCAATTTTGTCGAGTAGGTTGTGAGAAATCACATGCGCACGGGTTATTCACTGTCACTGTGCACACTGTTTTCTCTTCACTGATACGCATCAATAGACACGACACGGCAACACTTGGACACAGGTCAGGGTGACACACACATAGCCCTATGACACCTCTATCACTGTACATGTGCACATGGTGTCTCGTGCACTGTGTCGGGTCTATTTTGACTCAACATGGCCGTACGAGGTCACTTCTTCACTGATTTGCTGATACCACCTATTTCATGACATATTCAACACTTCGTGTCCCATTTGCTGGACACGGGGACACGAACAGACCCCCCACCTATGTTGGCATGTATTTTCCTTAGATTTCGAATGGATTAAATAGGTTTTCAAATGATTTTGGTTCTATTTGTTGCGTGACTGAAACACTGAGTTCATATTTTGAATTTCTGAAACTAAATCCTATTCTAAACTGATTTCCCTGTTTAATTTCCATGATTAATTCGATTACACATGTGTGTTAGTTACTTTAATGTTGGGTTATGATAGTGTTAGTATTTGGGTTCGAATTGTCTTGGAATTGAATGTGTTAACAGTTTCACTGATTTCCTATTGCACCAACTGTCAATTTCCGAATTTCCTGAGATTGGTTCAACATTCCATTTCACTGTTTTAATGAGTTCCTAATACAGTAGACACTGACACATGGACACACTTGCATTTGATTTCAGATTCATCAACTACCTACTGTTTCTCCATACACATCACATTCCTACACACACAAGCTAAAATTTGAGACATAGTGTTCTATTTACTGATTCCTGTTACACACACATGAGGACACATTTGCACACTGATTTGACCCACTATTACACTTTGCATTGTCCTGTAATGTGAGACACACTACTAACCATCTACATGGACTGTTCTATTTTTCTGAAACACACTGTTCAGCCATATTTACACACACACACATGGACTGATTTGGAAGACCTGAGAACACCATTCCCTAAACTGTCACACTTTTGACACTCACCTTGACACAGCATAGTTCCTGAGTTCATCCTTGTCACACACATCACTAATTGGGTTCTTGGTTTGATTGATGCATTGGAGTTTTCTCTGGATATGGCTAGGCCATATGGCCCTTGGTATGAGAGGAGTAGAGGGGTTGTGTATCCAAACATTAGATTATTATGTGAGGGTGTCCTTGGCAGCAAGGTATTGGAGTGATTATATATGTGTGTTTGAATTTTTAGAACAGGAAGAGAGGGTGATCATTGAGAGGAAAGAAGAAGTGTCATATCATAAGTATCAGGGAGTTTGGCCAATGCAGTAAGGTTGAGTCCTGCACTAGGCAGGAACATAGCAACAAGGCTGCCTTGTTCAGGCAACAGTAGGAGCAGGGCAGCCGGTATTTACCTGTGAGTGCCTTCACATACTTGCTAATTAAATATGCATGTGAGAGAGAGGAGGAATATGATGATGTGTGATACAGGTATGTGAGTAAATTAGAGAGTTTAGGTGAGAGTTGTGTATATGTGGAGTTAACAAGTACATGAGTCAATATTAGGGATATCTTGTTTACAGTATTCCTATTACCTTGCTATCCAAAGCCAGGTATTAGAGAGAGAAATGGTGAAGGGAAGTGAAGTATCAGAAGGTAGTGTCACTCGTGTGAAGTATAGGCTATGAAGGTAGAGAGGATAACTAAATATGTAGTATAGGACATTATCCATATATATATTGTATAGGATATGTCTACATATATAGTGTAGGATATATCTATATATATGTATTGTATTAAAGTATGGTTTACCCAATAACTAAGTTATGTGTAATGCCTATATAGATTATGTTATAGGTTATGTGTGGTATGGAATATGGTTATGAATTAGAGTGAGTTAGAGTAGAGGCCCTAGTATAGTACTTTACATCTATTTTATGTGTAAATGCCCATATAGATATATGTGGGTTACCTTAGATGTGTGTTATGGTATAGGAAGAGTTGAGTAGATAGTTTACCTTTGACCTAGAGTTGACCAAATGTCAACATTAAGCCTAAATGTGATCAATTGACCTAATTTGACTAGATGTTGACTTGGGTTGACCCAGAGTTGACCAGGTTTGACTTACAGTTGACTTTGACCTAGATTGACTTAGAAATCATGTAGATTGCATCATAAACTCCATTTATCTTCTTTTAAACACATTATAACCTGTACTGCTCTATTTAGGCTATTGTAGCTCCGGTGCAGACATCTGATATTATATTACTCTTTTTAGAGTATCAGGCGAGTACATTCTCTAATAGTTCTTTCATTTACTTGTCAATTACTGTACTTCAGTTCTAGTTAGTTCTATTTGATTCTTGTTACAAATACTTATTGTTATTACTGAATCCATGTATACGACACACATACTTACTCATCTTGTCTCTATTATTCGAATCACTATTCGAATCACTATTCGAACCACCTATTCGCATCTTCATGTGCTGGTTGGACTTGTATTCGTCTTATGTGTTGGATTATGGATTCATTTGTATTAGACTGGGCGGTAAAATACTGATTAGACATGTAGACATATCCCTCTATTAGAATTACCCCTCTGTGAATGATATTCGAACGATAGCCATCCCACACTTGGCCGAGTGTGCGGTGTGCCGTATTACCCACAGTTGTTTACATGTCGAACTCGGTATTTTAAAACACACTTGGAGAATTTATTCGAATCATTGTCAGATTATTATTGAAATCACTATTTGTATCACCTTATTCGTATCACCTTATTCGAATCACCTTATTAGAACAATGATTAGAATCACATTCGACTCATACTATACTGGAATCTCATTCGACTCATCTTGTATTAGACTCACACTGGAATTACACTTGACTCATATTATATCGTCTGGACTCATCATGTTATTCTAGTTCAGCTAGATCTTATTTTACAGCCTTCATTGCCATGCTTCTCCTCTTGTTTAGTAACATTACTTTTCTTGTACCTTAACTGTTTGTCTACATCATTACTCGTACAAACTGCCATGTTCATCAATACAACTGTCTATAACTGCTTTATAGTTCTCTGTCATTTACTTGGAATTTCTTGATGAATTGCACTCGTTCCTGTCCTGACTGGACCTGTTAAAAATATTACAGATGATTGTCCTGAGGACATTTGCCCTACTTGCCTTGGAGCAGGAGATGGCTTAGCTACCTATCGCCCCGACACTCAGGAGTGATCGGGAGACTAGCTAGTAGACTTGGTTTAGTTTTCATGTTTTAGAACTTGAATTGTAATAACTTGAGATACGAGTTGTATTTGAGTTTGTTTGAGATATTATTATTTAGTAGTTTATAATTGTTGTCTAGTCTTTAATTATAAACTTCTGTGTTATCTTATCGTTCTTAGACTGTGATTGAGATTTTATTATATCTATACTTGTCCTCCGTTCGGAGTTAAGATTTGACAAGTATATTATATAATTGCGTGAGTTGTTGATTAGATAGTAACCTAGGACAGCGTTCTACCGCCGACACTGCGGCGTAGGCTGGACGTAACCACTTCTCGTGCTCCTATACTGGGTGCGGGTCATGACAAGACTTGCTCATGATGTCCATCAACGGCAAATTCCTCGAGAAATACTTTGTCTAAACGACACCTTCCAACTATCTCTCGGATTGTGAGTTATATATCCGCATGTATCGCTGAACTTACACTTTGACTTCAAATCTCCCAGATTGTTGAGTAACGTACACTCAGGTACCACTGAACTTACTCTATGATTACTCCGAATGAATTCTCTTGGTCGTATCTATGTACCCCCTGGTCATAGCTTTTCTACTGCCAAGAATTTGACTCAAAATCTATTGCCCGCACCACCGGTGCGCAGATGGGTAATAGGTCCATACAACTTATCCTAATCTATTACTCGCACTGTCAGTGCACAAAAAGGGTAATAGGTCCACAAAACTCCCCAACAGAAAAAAGTAATAATGTCCATATTACCTCTGAGTTGTTTTCCCATCTATCACAAACAAATAACCCAATGCATAGAACTTCCACGCTGATAGCACCTCTGAGTTGTTCTGTGTATTCCTATCATGCCTACCCCTAACATGTCCTCATTACCTCTGAGTGGGAAGGCTTTGTTTTGACCCGTATTTACCACGGCCTCATTACCTCTGAGTAAATACGTTGGTTTTCTCTCCACTTATTATCAGTACTCATATCGCCAGTACACAAAAATAATGATAAGTCCACAAAAAAAATATCCTAATCTATTACTCACACCATCGGTGTAGCAAAGAGTAGTAGGTCCACAAAATATCATTCAAATCGATTTGCTCGCATTTTCAGATGCACAAAAGGGCAATAGGTCCACAAAAATCCTCCAGCGGGATGTCCTTTACAAATGCTGTATTAGGCCCTCTAGTACAAGCACCACAAAATACTACAAATAAAATGGGGTGAGCGTACCCTGTTTATTCAAAATCAGTTACACTCACACGACTACACCTCCGGTAAAGGATTGCAAAAGAAGCAAATAGACAGACGAAAGTACAAAAATGGATACGAACATCTAGTACATGGTTGCCCACGGATCCCTACAGTCAAGGATCATAGCCGTGCTGAGGCATATACCATTCCCCTAGACATTTCGCATACGAAAGATCTATTTGATCGGAGTCTCCGACGAGGGGCAGGAGGGTCAGAACTCCAAACACTACTGCCCTCAGACTTGGGCTCCTTCTTGATAGTAATCCCTTTCCCGATGGACGCCAGCTCCTCTTTCACCTCAACTTTAACAAACGGTGACTCTTGTTTGATGAAAGGGGGCAGCACCTCTTCCTTTCCAATGGTCTCAGTCTTCGACACAGATGCTACAAAATCAAAAGAAAAAAAGATAGTCATATAGCAACAAAGAACTCTGTTATGCGGCCTAGCCAGTTAAATGGCCCAGCCAAAACAGAACTCATACAGTCCATAGTTATGAGGCCGGCTTCATGAAGCACTCATGCGGCATTTATACGGCTCAGTCATTATCATGCGGCTCAGTCATGAAAAACTCATGCGGCCCAGTCAGTCACAGGGCGATCATACAACCCAATCTTACAGTATTCATGCGACCCAATCATAAAGTGCTCATGCGACACCTATGCGGCTCGATCATGAAAAGTTCATACAGAATTATCTTGAGGCACTCAGCAAGTTCAAGTTCGGATAAGCAGCGGTTATGCGACTCAGTCTATACAGCACTGTCATATAGAACACATGTGGTCCAGAAGAGATAGGACATACATCGACCAAGTTTATAGCAGAGGCAGTATATGATAGCCCCGTGCACGAAATTTCAGTCATCATCTGCTCACCACCCTTACCCTTGGGAGAAGGTTGCACATTAGAATAAATGGAAGGAGTGTCTACTGCTCTCGACGGGGAAACAAGTCTCTCCCCTTTGGCCGCCGCACCAATCGACTTAGAAGCTTTTGGAGCCATAGCAGAAAGTATAAGGAGGAGAAGGTGAAAGAGAAAAGTCTTTCTTTGAATGACTCATATTTATAGAATTGCTGAAGAGAGACTCTTAGATTCTCGAGATCATTAAAGATAGAGACGACATTTGGGGACTTTATTCCTAGTAACCGTCGAGCGTCTCTTCGATTTTCGAGATCATTAAAGATAGAGTCGACGTTTGGGAACTTTATCCCCAGTAACCGTCAGCTTCATCTCGAAAATAGATCCATAACCGAATCAGGAGAATTAAATGCAGCAGTGACAGCTAGCAAACTCTCTACGGCTCAAAGCGTCCCTACGACTCAAGATTTGTTCTGCGGCTCAGTATTTCTATCCGACTCAAGTTCGAAAACCACTTCCTGCAACTTGAAGACTCCCTATAGCTTGGCATATTTTTTGTGCTTCTTATTCAAAGTATTCTAAATTTGCAATTTGGAAACTTTGAAGGGGGTCTTGTAGAAACATGAAAAATATGGAGTTCATGCGGATTATAAATTGCCGCATAGGTACTTCGGGCCAAACAGGTCCGCATGAAGGAAAGACGCATAACTGTTCAAAGACATATGCAGCCCATCGACGAACAGGTATAGAAAAAAAATTAGCGACCAAGGAGGAGCAGTTCGACTGATAAAGCTGATAAGTCCTGGCAAAATATGACAGTTCTGACACTTCGACAAGAAAGATAAAACGTGAGACGTCGCCCAAAAGCAGGGTTCGTACACCTCCATGCGGCCAAAAAAGCGTCAATCAAGCCGCGTGAACCTCATGCGGCCCAGCTTATGCGGCCCTAAAATTTTCAAGACTACAGGCAGCCGGGAGTAATTGTGATCCAGGCCGCATGCATGAGTCTCATGCAACCCCGCATGATCAAAGACTGAGAATCTTATACGCAACGGGACACGTGGAAATCTGACAAATTCCTTGACTACCCAGATTTGCTGCAACAAAATCCCAACAAACCGATAGATGGTAGCCCAAGAGCGGGTCTTCGCGTGCTAACCAGCCACGTGGCCACAAGCCGTCTATGCGGCTCAAAATCTATCCTATTATAAATACCAGGGTGCCACCCCCTGTAAAAGGCTGGCAACCTACAAGAAAAAAGCAATATCTTCACGAGCTAGAGACTGCATCAGATAGTCCACGGAGTAAGGCAGAGTTGCTAGCACTTTTCCGAGCCTCCACCGTCACCCCCAGAATCAAAACTAAACAATTGTACTTAGATTGTTTCCTAGGCTTTCTTTCTAGGCCCTTCTTTGTACAAGCTAGTTTGCAAACAATTCTACCTGTTGTTGATTTTTATGGCAAACAACATGGTCGACGGTCAAAGTTTCCACATTAATGGGATGAACCTAGGACTCAGCACGATGAACCTCAGTAAATAACGTTCATTCGACTAAGTCCTAGATTATCCTAGGACCCCTTGAAATTCTTTAAGTAATGGTGGCAATTAAGAGGGAGTCGTTCATTAAGGAGCGGTCGGTCATTGCTCTTTAAAAGAAAACTTCAAAGTCAATGTCTTCAATTTAGAGGCGCAGCTACATTCCAACGCCAACCTCAGGCACAGACTGGTAATGTTTTCACACCACCTCAACTCCAAAGGCGCAGCACTCTGCTCCGACCCAGAAGCTCAACTACTATTCGTCAAAGACTTGGGAGATACCATTGTATCCAACACAAGTTCGCCTGTCGCTCCAAAAGCACAGTAACCTCGTCAACCTGAAGCACAAGCCTACTCGTCGCCCTAAAGTACAGTAACTTTGCCGTTCGAAACATAGCCTTCACGTCACTCATATGCACGGAGGCTCCGTTCTTTCCAGAAAAACGGTCTACTCGTCGCCCCAAAAGCGCAGCAATACTTAAAACTCGCCAGGGGCGCAGGAAGCATGGTCCCTCCCAGACGATTTGCTCAAACCGACTCTCTCAAATATAAAATTAGGGTTAATCCTGATTGATATCTTATCAAATTGATTTAAACCTTAGACGAGGATCAATCAAAATCCAAATGTGAGATAAAATCACAAGATTTACTACGCTGCATCCGAACAAGCAAATCGGTACACGCCACGTGTCTCCTCATTAGGTTATTTTGATAACCACCAGAGATCTTGATTGAGGGAAATCTCAATGTTCGCCATGTGTCAGCGCCGCAGAAGCCCGTACCGTACAATGACGGCAGATTCCATCATATCTCAAAACCCTAATGTACATCGCATATGTGCTCTATTTCCCTATAAATAGAAGGAGTTTTCCTTCAACAAAAGAGGAGAGACCACCGAATATCAAATCTCCAACTCCAGGCATCCTCTTGATCGACAACCCTAGAGTTCCATTAAAGGCATCAGAAAGTTAGAGCAAGTACAACCCGTCGTCAGATCGTCAACGGAGTAAAGGAACCGCTGCAGTGTTGGATTTCCATCGTCACACCTTCCCAGAAACTCTTTCCCTTGTACTTAGAATATCCTATTTAGGACTTCCTTCTCTGTACACAGGTCTTTTTATGTTCAATAAACATAAAGTTTATGCAACCTTTTGTGATATCGAACAAAATGTGGACTCTGCTGGGGACTACCTTTTCCTCCAACGAGAAGGTGGTGATGCAATATGACGACGATTTGGTAGGATCTTCCCAAAAGATGGTGGTTGTATGATTCGATCAGCAAGCTTTTGAAGATCTCCTTTTTAATGAGAAGTCAAATCCTTCGAAGCGGCTTGTAAAATCGAAGAAGACTTGACGTGTCTGGAGGCCCAAGACGGCTGCGACAAGCAGCACGACAGAGGGAACTGTGATCCATAACCCCCTCAACACCGAAGCCTCGGAGAAGATTTTGGCTGCTACAACCATATCTCCTTGCTAGAGTCCCACCCTTGGAAAGTATGGCGACGAAGACGGTGTCTCTATGGCGACGAAGGTACAATGTCGAAGGAAGCACGTGCCGGTTCAACCCCTCATGACGGAAGCATTGCCGGCAAGAAGATCCGTCTTTGACAGAATCACCTTCCCTTCAAGTGAGGCTTCATTGGATTCTGAATACTATGCACCCGCTTGGGGTAGTAGAAAGAAATCCAGGGCAGTACGTGCCTCGTGCAACAAACGTACCACGCCTGTGACTGACCAAAGGCCCGATGAGAAGTTATACATGACTGGTCCCTGTGCTCCGACGCCTCAACCATTTGAATCCCTCTGTTGCTTGAGCACTCATGTGCATGATGCAAGCTAGGGGTACATCCCGTAGAGAGAGACTCGTACGAGCAGCATTCCTGTAAGCACGATAGGAGTCTACCTCACCAGATGCTCTCTGTTCGTACCTACGAGCAGAATCGACGGTGTAGGGCATACCTAAATTAAAGAAGAAGAAGAATCAGCGACGCAGGGCATGCCTAAATCAAGGCATCCTTGTACCCAGATTACCATCATCTGCTATTGTCAACAAGGCGGCTGTACTACCACTGAGGAGGCGCTCCGTCTTCCAAAGTCTTCAACCTATGTCGACTGCACGTCAAAGACTGAACAGGGGCTTTGCGAGCAAGAGAGAAGATGAACTCTATGTCGCCACGTGCAACGTGGCGCAGGGTTCTAAAACTCTCAAGAAGTAATCCAAGAATCTTTCTGAATCGGCCACCAAGCCCAAGAAGCGACCAGAAAGTAGCAAGGCAAACGTACCCAGCACAGGTGTGTTCCAAGGCACACGTTCAAAATCTCCGTTGGGTGCCACATCAAATGCTGGGGTAGCCGACTCCTACTATTTAGGACAATGCCGCATTCTAATCTAAAGAGGAGCCATACGATACGGATGCCTCCACAGGCGCAGCTAGCCACCAGACTGGGGGTAGCAGCCGAAATGAATCTGAAGAGGATCGTAACCTCCCAGTCTATCCTCAGGACGACGAGGCTCGAATATCTGAGCTAGAAAGCGAAGGATCTACTGTCCCTTCCACCCATCCACACATAAGGTCCTTATTTATGTCTGAGGGTGATGAGGCGGACAATAGCGAAGCGCCTGACCAGCTCAAACGCATCGAAGCTCTCGAGATAAGCCTAGATACGTTAAATGCCACAATGAAGACTTTGTCTTCTTTCATGTTGGAGATCAAGGAAAATTTGTTACCCACTGCCTCCACACCTACGCCTGGTCCAGCAGCCAATGATGGATCCAGCAAACTGCCCGCCGTCTATCAGGCGGGACCATCGTCGTCTACTTCATTAACTACAGGCCCGACAATGTCAACAGAAATACAGCAAGCTATCAAGGAACTATATTCTCGCTATGATGCCAAGGAGAAGCAAGCAGCACTCCGAAAGAAGGGAATTCGGCAGCCATATCCTACCGAGTGGGACAACATAGTTTATCCACCCATGTACAATTCGTAGACGCTCACGCACTACGAAGGAAAGGAGTCTCCCCGACGATACTTAAGGTACTTTGCCTCAGTGACAGGGCACTTTCCGAAGGATGACGCCCTCCATACCAACATCTTCATAAGAGCTCTGCAGGGGTAGCTTATGAATGGTTTTGTAGCCTTCCTAACGACTATATTTCATCGTTCGTGGACCTGAAGAATCTATTCATAGATCGATTCTATGAAGGAGGGATGGACATTACAACGTCAACTCTTATGGAGGTCATCTCGAGAGAGAAGGAGCCTGTCCGTACATACATTGAGTACTTCCGTCAGGCATCCTTAAGGCTATTGCTTGGTATGCCCGAGCCCATGCTTATGGACTCAGGCCGCAAGAACATGCTGCTGCGATAAAATTATGGCACAACACTCCTTGCACAGAGTCGACGCCTTTCATTACAGAGGTAGATGTAACACAAAGGAAAGCCAAGGATGCGCAGCTCCTAGGACTGAACTTTCCTTCTCTCGAAGACAATGAGAGATGTTCGTCTAGCAACAACCCCAAGGACGGGAAAGGCAAGCAGGCCATGACTGTCAACATCTCCAAAGGTTCGGTAACCATGAACCCCAAGTCTGCAGAAGCCCAAAAGCCAAGAGAGACATATTCCTTCAACGACGAGGATACGCTGGAACTCTTCAATATGCTGACAAAGAGTGGTAAGATGTCTCTCCCAACACCAAAGTGCCTCCAACAAAGTGGGGAAGGTGGACAACCCTAAATACTGCCATTATCATCAGTATATCCACCATTCGACATGAGATTGCTACGTATTGAAAGGACAGATTTAGCACCTCATCGACGCCAAAGTTATATCACTTGACTCTGAAGAAAATACTATCACGGCCAACATGGTTACTTTCCAGTTTGGAAGTTTTCCAACCACGGAGGCATAGGATGGGGTCGTCCGCATCCCGAGGGCGACAATAGAAGTAGTCAATCTTCTACCAGCGCGTGACAACGCTCAAGGGCTCATCCCGTTCTCTACACCATGAGGCGAGGTCATGTGGGTCCACCCCGACCTTACTCCTGACATGATGGCGCCTACAACCACTTCTATCAAAGGAAAGAAGGTCAGGACATGTCACATGGTCTCGACTTCGACCGATGAAACCTAGGTGACCACTCACACGGTACAGCAGCAAGAGGAGAACCATGCCCCAGAGGAGACAGCAGCACTACCCACTATAGCCTCTGTTCCTGATGTATCAGAGGCAGACCCGACTCAGACTACTGCCGCAGATAGGCAGAAGCAAAAGGAGGTTCGCTTTGACAAGCCTATCAGAAAAGACTCGTCAGTAGGGCCTATCAAATCCTATAACTTCGACATACTGGAATAGCTAGCCAACACCCTGGCTAGGTTGTCACTTTTCGAGATCCTTCGTCTCTCCAAAGAGACCCAGGATGCGTTCAACGAAGCCTTGCAGAACACTGAGTCCTTTCTTACTCATGTGAGACCACCAAAAGAAGACCCTGCGGCCTACCTACATTATCACAGCATGGTTGAAGTAATCCTCAGTATCACTTTCACCCAGTAAGACATGTTGCTGAAGAACAACCAGCATAATAGGCCTCTGTACTATACAGGGTATATCGGTGCCATTAAAGTCGATCGCATCCACATAGACCCAGGCTCCTCTCTCAGCATCATACCAAGGAGTCTGTTCCAAACTCTAGGGATTCCAATGCATCGGCTGACTGCATCAAGCACAACATTCAGTGGCTTCAATGCAGGAAAAAGCGAGCCTATAGGCAAAATTTGCTTAAAGTGCCAAATCGGTGATCCCCACACTGAAGTGACTTGCTATGTCATCGACGCTGACATAAATTACAATATGTTGTTAGGATGACCATGAATCTATGAATACATGATTGTTTCTTCTACCCTACATCAGTGCATGAAGTACGTGGCCAGCGATGGGACTATTAAGAACGAGTTCACTGATATCGATCCGTTCCAGAGGCTTGAAGCCTATTGTACGGATGCTGATCTATACAAGTTAGTCCCTCGAGACGATAAGGGCAATGATGCTGATGGCGAGGCAGAGACGACCTAAGGAAGCGCATCAGTTGCCGAAGAACCTCTAAATGTTCGACTGAAGGGAAGACCCCCCAAGGTGTCTTCGTCTCTCGTCGTCAAGCTCCGAGGCAGAGCACCACCTTTGCCCTCAGTAACGTCAGATGATGGCCAGGCGTCTATGCGAATAAGGCTACCACGGAGGTCCCCAAGGCCGACCATGAAGGTGCAGGAGCCTCCGACCGCGACCCCTTTGGTTATCAAACTAAAAAGGAAGTGTCCTCCTCCTACTCCCTCGACAGCCATAGTCTTCGCCAATGGGAGCTAGGAGACTACATCTGCGCTAACACGGAAGCACACTCTTTTGATGATTTAATCCTCCGGAATAAAATCTATTATTTTATTAATAGGAATTTGTCTTCGAATTACTCTTGTGTATATTGGAACACCAGATATTTCCTAGACAATCTCTATGTAAACAGCAAATGCAAGTGACAACCGCCAACCATGCGAGCCAAGTTGTCCCCTCCCGGGGCGCCCACTTCTTCTTTCGAGCAAGGAGGCAAGAAGAGGAACCCATCATCTTTGGTCGAGTGGAGCATCCTCAGCGACTAGCTCCCGAAGATCCAGAATTCGACAGCGGTTAGATGCAGCTCTACCGCTACGCTACTTAGGCGAAGCACCTAATACAGAAGATGGGTTACGACTTGAACAGCAACAAAGGCTCAACTATGGTAAAGTTCGGCGCCTTTCCTTACGAATTCGAGTTCCAAAGGAAAAGGCCCAAAACTAATACTAGCGCACCCGCCGGGGGTTGGGTTATACTACGCCCAATTCTACTTCAGAAGACTCCAAGACGAAAGTCATGATGCATTCACACTCTTATGACTCTTTAACCTGGGACTCCAATACCAGGACCGGCCAGGTCTTCAGAAAGATGTTGTCAGCTAACATAGCCTCTATAAGCCCTCCAGTCGAAGACGAAGACCAGGCCCTCGAAGTACTTCGAAGATGAACCTTGGGCTCAACGCCTGGGATTTCAATGGGAATGGTGTCGCACGCAGTCCAAATCTCCCACATCTTAGTAAGTGTTCATAAATTTCTTTGAAAAAAATTCATCCCTTCTATACCTTTTCCTAGCAAAAAACCTTCCACGTTTGTATTACCTCTGGATTGATTCCCTACACCTTAGTCAAATTGTGGGTACCACGTCCATATTACCTCTGAGTAGTCGCCCTCTCCTTGATTGATCCTATGATTATCCTGGCTATCTAGAAAACAGTTTACGTTCATACAACCTCTGAATTGTTGTTCTACATCTGAGCAAAGATTTTGCCTGCCACGTTTATATTTCCTATGGTTAGGCATGTCTTCCACGATGACCCCTTGTCATGGTCATCAAGGGCTAGGAAACATTTCACCTGAGCTTGTTAAAGACAAAAAAATAAAAAGACAGAAAAGTCCTTATACAGAAGCATGTGGCAACAAAGACCTATTACAAACTATTCGTAGTTACATGCACAGAGGCATTTAATGCTGAATCTTAAGCACGACGTCAGCCTGGCAACAGAGGTGATGGGCATTTCGCCTACAAATTGACACGTGTTCATGCTTATATTCAAAGTACCCTAAGCTTGACCCAAGTTCGGGACACTTTAAAGGAGGTCTTGTAGAAGCATAAAAAATCCCAGCAAAATACAAGGCATAGAGACGCAAGCGGTCAAGCAAGCTAACCACAAATACAAAAATCACAAACAGATGAAAAGCTCAGAAATCCTTTTTATTAATCATGGCTACAATAGTCTGCTACAAAATCGTCACGATTACATAAAAGACTGCATAAAGACATAATTACAAGATCTATTACAAAAGACTTTGTGATTATATGTGCCGAATTAAAAACTCCTACAGATCTACGCGGGGTTACTCTTCACAGTGTGATCGTCATGGAGAGAGGCACAGTGGATAGAAGATATGAGTACAGTCTCCATCAAAGTCTCCACCACAGCTTCCCCCCTCCAGACTTGCAACACTTCCGAAAGCAGCTATTGGCACGCTGAAAGCTCAGGCCATAGCACAGCAGAAAGGCCCCTTTTCAAAAGGACATCCGCTTGTGCGGCTCTTCTAGCCTAACAGAAGCATGCCACCGCCAATGAGCAGGGCAGAGCACAACCTGTGAATCTTCGGGTTGGCCATCCATCCATAAATTAGGCCATCAGGACCTCGAAGACCTCCAAGCATCGTCCAGGTTCGAACTCCTCATGAGAAGTGTTCCAGCACGTTTCGAGGCTCATCAACAATTCTTCTATGAAGGCATAGCCCCTTTTAATGAAGGAATCCTTAACTAAAATTCGACTTAGGCAAGGCTAACCGCCGCTCGAAGCTAAGTCTGGATCCAGCATGGTGTTGAAGGACAAGAAGAAGAAGAAGAAGACGTGACTCTTCAAAAGAAACTTCCCTTTATATAGGGTGAAAGTGGTCCAAAATGCAGGCCACATGGCCGATGATCGAAGTTCCCACATTAATGGGATGAACCTAGGATTCAGCACGATGAACCTTATTAAATAAAGTTCATTAGACTATGTCCTGGACTATCCTAGGACCCCTTAAAATTCCCCAAGTAACAGTAGTAATTAAGAGGGAGTCATTCATTATGGAACGGTCATTCATTGCTCTTTTAAAGAAAACTTTAAAGTCAATGCCTTCAATCCAGAGGCGCAGCTACATTCTTGCACCAACCTCAAGTACAGACTGGTGATGTTTTCATACCACCTCAACTCCAACGGCACAGCACTCTACTCCGACCCAGAAGCTCAACTACCTTTCGTCAGAAAATTGGAAGATACCATTGCATCCGACACAAGTCTGTCTGCCGCTCCAAAACCACAGTAACCTCGTCAACCTGAAGCACAATCCTACTTGTTGCCCTAAAGCACAGTGACTTTGTCGTCCAAAACACAGCATTCTCATCGCTCATACATACAGAGCCTCCGTCATCTTCGAAGCATAGTCTACTCGTCGACTGAAATCACATAGGCTTCGTTGTTTCTAGAAGAACGGTCTACCCATCGTCCCAGAAGCGTAGCAGTACTTAGACCTCGCCAGAGGCACAGGAAGCATGGTCCCACCCAGTTGGTTTGCTCAAACTGACTCTCTCAAAGATAAGATTGGGGTTAATCATGATTGATATCTTATCAGATTGATTTAAATCTTAGAGGAGGATCATTCAGAATCAAAATCTGAGATAAAATCCCAAGATTTACTCGGCTGCATCCGAACAAGCAAATCGATACACGCCACGTGTCTGCTCGTTCGGTTATTTTGATAACCACCAGAGATCTTGATTGAGGAGAATCTCAATGTTCGCCACATGTCAGCGCCGTAGAAGCTCGTACCGTACAATGATGACAGATTTCTGCATATCTTAAAACCCTAATGCACATTGCATATGTGCTCTCATCTCCTATAAATAGAAGGAGTTTTCCTTCAACAAAAGAGGAAAGAGAACCAAATTTCAAATCTTCAGCTCCAGGCATCCTCTTGATTGGTAATCCTAGAGTTCCATTAAAGGCATTAGAAAGTCAGAGCAAGTTCAACCCGTCGTCAGATCTTCAACGAAGTAAAGGAGCGGTTGCAGTGCTCGATCTCCATCATCACACTTTTGTAGAAACCCTTCCCCTTGTACTTAGAATATCTTTAGGACTTCCTTATCTGTACACAGGTCATTTTACATTCAATAAACAAAAAGTTCCTTAAACCTTTTGTGATGTCGAACACCAGCGTATGCCACGTACAAGCTCAGCAGCAGCCCTCACCATTTAGCTTCAAGAATCTCTCATAGCTTCATGTGCAACGTTCCTGCACAACCCTTATGCACATCGTATATGTGCTCCCCTATAAATAGAAGGAGTTTTCCTTTGATAAAGATACTTCGAAATCTCTATAACTTCGGCGTCCTCTCGATTGGCAACCCAGAGGTCTAGTCACAAACCAGAGCAAGTTCAACTCGTCGTCAGATCGTCACGTAGTAAAGGAGCCACTGCAGTGCTCGATCTCTATCGTCACACTTTCCCAAAAATTTTGTACTTAGATCTCCTATTTAGGAATCGATTGTACTCCTTATACGTTTAATACATAAAAAGTTGGTATAACCTTTTGTCATGGCAAACACTAGTAGGTCGGTAAGTCTTTCTATTTCACCTTTGTACTCTTTGAGTACCTTCTTAAAATGCCATTAAGCATACATTTGCAGCGTCATCTGATTGTTCATCTTCTGAGTCGCTGGCTTGACTTTTATGCCATATGCTTGTGTTGGCATACCTTCTGTATGTTGATTTCTTCAGGTAACTCATGTCATGTCACGACCCACACCCAGTGTAGGGGTACGAGAAGTGGGTACGTCCAGCCTACGCCGCAGTGTCGACGGTAGAACGTTGTCCTATGTTACTATCTAATCAACAACTCACACAATTATATAATATACTTGTCAAATCTTAACTCCGAATGGAGGACAAATATAGATATAATAAAATCTTAATCACAGTCCGAGCACGATATGATAACACAGAAGTTTATAACTAAGACTAAATAACATCAACAAACCACCAACTAAAATAATAATAATCTCAAACAATCTAAAAAAAACGATATCTCAACTTATTACAATTCAAGTTCTACAACATGAAAACTAAACCAAGTCTACTAGCTAGTCTCCCGATCACTCCTGAGTGTCGGGGCTAAAGGTAGCTAAGCCATCTCCTGCTCCAAGGCAAGTAGGGCAAATGTCATCAGGGCAAGCATCTGTAATATTTTTAACAGGTCCAGTCAGGACAGGAACGAGTATAATTCATCTAGAAAACCCAAGTAAATGACAGAGAACTCTAAAGCAGTTATAGACAGTTTTATTGATGAACATGGTAGTTTATATTTAGGTGATGGTATAGAGAAGAGTTAAGATACAAGGAAAGTAAGGTAAGTAAAACAAGAGAAGAATCATGGCAATGAAGACTGAAAATAGAAACTAGCTCAACCAGAGTAATATGATATAAGTCCAGACAGTAAATGTAAAAAAGTATAAAATCTAAGTAAATCCTGACAACATGAATCTGATACCAGATGATTCCAGTATAAGATGAGTCCAGTATAAGATGATTCCAGTCAGTGATCAAAGATTCCAGGGTGAGTCCAGACTATACTCTAACAGTGTATTTTAAAATACCGAGATCGACATATAAACGGCTGTAGGTATCAGGCACATCTCTCACTGATCAGGCAAGAGATGGCTATGCTTCCAGTAGATTCCAGTAGGAAGATTCTAGATTTTGGGTATGTTTACATGTCTTACTCAATATTTCCCTACCCCGCAATATAAGTGAATCCAGTACAAGTCACGAGAATCGAGATGAGTCAAGCCAAACATGATGATACCAGCAATGATTCCAGAATGATTCCAGTAGATTCCAGTAATAGATGCCAGACATGATGATACCAACAATGATTCCAGTAATAGAGGCCAGATAACATGGTATGTGTGTCGCATACATGAATCCAGAAATATCCATACATGTTGTAAGAATAACATAAAACTCTCTAGAACTGAAGTACAGTAATTGACAAATAAATAAAAGAACTATCAGAGAATGTACTCGCCTGATACTCTAAAAAGAGTAGTGTAATATCATATGTCTGCACCGGAGTCACAATATCCTAAATAGAGTAATACATGTTATAATGTGTTTAAAATAAGGTAAATAAAGTTTATGATACAATCTACATGATTTCTAGGTTAAACTAGGTCAAAGTCAAACTTGGGTCAACTATGGTCAACACTCTAGTCAACTAGGTTAGGTTATCCCTAATCAAGCCATTACCTACCTGTAATTACCCTATTTAATTATCCATATTACCTAACATCACCATATATATATATATATATATATATATATATATATATATATATATGGGATATACCCAAAACTCATAAAAAATATATATATGGGATATCCCCATAACTCATATCACTAGACACCCATGAATACACACTCACAATTGCATACACACCATAACTCCACATGACCTATACCCAATGTGTCTATACACTAGGCATCCCAATTACCTCATATATATATGTGTATCCTGGGATATAAGATCCTTTCTTGCATTTACTCATACTAGGCAACATCAACACACTCCATACAAGTGTACCACTTTTTCACAGGCCATGGACTAAGCCTAGACTCCCTCACTGGCCTACTAACCTACTCATATACCAAACCTATATTCAAGTATACACACTTACAACTCTAACAATCTCTGATACCCTGTCATTCAAATTCCCAAAGTCCTAACTCCCATATATCCTATACTAGTACCAACATAAGGCAGTAGGCCCCTGTTACTGCTCACTGGCCTCTCACATATCCTCTGAACACAGATGTTATTCATCATATATGAATACTATAAAATCTAGTTATAATGAATCAGAGGTTAATGGACTAAGGCAGCCCTCAAACACTTGACTGCAGCAGTGCAAGGTGCTCTGCTCATCTTACTCTCCTCACATAACTCCACACCATGACTACAATGAACCTTCAATCCCTCACAACAACTACACGCACAACTCTCAGGAACCTGAGAACACAGTCCCATAACAGGGAATCATACACTCTCTGGACTTATGTACATACAATGTTCAATTTTATATACATTGAGTTCAAGTTTTCAGACAAAACTCAATTCAACATTCAGTCCTATGCATTCACAAGCTCTGACATGTACATACGGTATATGTTCAGTTAAACCTAATGCTCAGATTCAATTTCGAGTATCTACCTTACATTGAAATATGTTAAAACCCAATCATATTTCATATGAACCCCACACCCAGACATGTATAGCCCCAGCACTATGTAAAACATATAAAACATCATTTGAATTTAGGGAAAAGTATGAGTATCATTTACAACCTGAAATTTCAGTAATATCCTAACATTTGTAATTTGAACCCAAACAAAACTCATATGAATCCCCAAATCTCATGCATTGCACATAGCTTAACATGCAACCTCGATTCCAGACATGAGTATATTTGTAATTAAACATCTAATGCTCATAATTCACATGCATACATTATAAAATCTTAGTCACATGTTTGAAATCAGGGAAATTCTCGGTTTTTACAGTCTCAATTCAGTTAACTAAATAATAAAATTGAAAGCAACATCCAACCATTTACTCCCCAGTTATCTAACATCCTATCAGTGCACTTACAACATGTACAATATAAATTTAAATTCAGTTAAACACATAAAAACCCCAATTTTAAATACAGTATCAAAGTTTCATGAAACCTGACATTTGCAACTCAAAATTGATTTTGAAAACCAAGTTTAAATACCAATTAATGTGCGCAGAGGGGTTATACACATATATAAGTGTTAAAGGGTTGTTCTCGTGTCCACAAAGTTGGACACGAGGTGTCCAAACAAAATTCGAACTCAGTTCAAAATAGTCAGTGAAGATTGTCTCGTGCAGTGAGGATACGGCCTCGTGGACACGACACGAGCCATGACACATCTCGTGCTCGTGTCTATACGTAGACCAGCATAAGGGCTACACATTCGACACGACACGAGGGTCTCACGGCACGTGTCCGTGCAACACGAAACACGTATCAGTGGTCGAAACCAACGCGTGCAGAATCAGTGTAAACCCAGTGCGAGTGTGATTTCTTCGTGCACACACATCGAGGTCGCATGAAACTTCATGGACATGATGTCACTGGGTGCCCCCACATGTCCATGAATTTTCATGGTACATGGTGTCGTGTCGTATCCGCTAGGACACGCGAGCAGCAGGGGATCACAGTATCCCCTGTGCAGTGTCTCGTGCTTGTGTGCGTGTCCAATTTGGACACAAAAAATGACCAGAATTTGACTCAGTCATGTGCAAAACTAATCCCCATATATAGGGCTATAAATTCATGAAATAAGCTTCAAAAATGGTTATCAAAACATTGGTTTAGGCATTTCATCGAACACCGGTTTATATGGACTGATACGCGTCCGATACGGACACGAAATGGACACGAATTGCTTCCAAACTTAGGCTACACCTAGGGGAACCCTAAATAAATGCATCTATAGAAAGAAACTAAATTTTAAATAGGTTTTAGGGCAACTACCTATTGAGGGTGAAACCTCAATGAAAAATGAACAAGAGGAAGGTGTTCTTCTCAAATTTGAATGGTCAATTCACTTCGAAACCTTGCTAACTAGCCTCCCTTAGCACCCTTTACTATTAGGGATGATGATGTAATTGATTAGGATCAAATTGGACTTAATTTGGATATTAGGGGAGGAATTTTGGGGAGGAAGAATTAGGGCTTTTTCTAGGTATTTAAAAATAGGCAAGAATAACATAGAAGCATACTTATAGGAAGGGGGGCTTGTATGGCTGTTGAAAGATTAGGGTTAGGGTTTTAGATGAGTGGTTGAGGTTTCTCCACCCAATTCTAAGCCTTCCTATTGGTTCAAGGCTTCTTTTTACAAATATCTCAAAAGAAAAATATCCTACCTAGGAATATCTAGATATTACTAACCTTGGCACTTAGTAGGAATGTTCTAACCATGATTCTAACCTCAAGACTAATCTAGGTTAGGTTAAACTTCTACGTTAAGGCATAACTAAAAGATTAGCACAATATTTAATTAATCAAAATTATAATTTCACAAAATTGTCAAAATGACCAAAATACCCTTAGGCTAGGAATTGGAAATTTGAAATTTTAATCACGTGACTAGGCTCCCATGGTCATGGTTAGTCTCTAGGCTTAGCAATTCTAGGGTTACACTAGTTAACCATCAAAATCACCATTCAACATTTTAAATAGTTTTAAATTGATTAAAAATCACCAAAAATCACAATATAATTTAAATATTATTATTAAATAATTATAATCATAAATTTTTAAAATTACCCTTATTTAGAAAACTGGGTGTTACATGTCATACTTTTTGCTTTTTCTGGTTGATGGTGATGTTGTCGGACAGTCCTTCTTGATGTGTCCTTTATTCTTACAACAGTAGCAGATTAGATCTACTTTATTGTTGTTGTTGTTGCTATTGTGCTATTTTGTTCTTCTGTTGAATCTCATGAACTTCTTCAACTTTCTTATTAGGAGAGCTTGATCTTCAGAGTCAGAGTCACTGTCCTCGGAATCATCTTCGACGGATCTTCTGTGTTGAGCTTTGAGAGTTTTCAACTTCTCCTTTGCTGCAACTTCTTCAAAGTCTTGAAGTTCCATCTCATGAGTGAGTAGCTTACCCGTGAGTGTTTCAAGAGACATAGTAGTAAGGTCGTTCCTTTCAATGATTGTTGTAGTCTTTGGAATCCAGTTCTTTGTGAGATCTCGTAGAAGTTTACGAATCTTCTCATGGTTATTATATTCCTTTCCTAATAAAGGCAGAGGATTTATAATATCCAGAAATCTTGTAAATATCTGAGTGACGGATTCGTTTGGCTTCATCTTGAATGCTCATATTCATGAGTAAGTCTGCTGATCTTTGACTCCTTGACTTGTATTGTACCTTCGTGAGTAACTTCGAGAAGTTTCCATACTCTATTTGATGTTGTGCATGTAGACACCCTGTTAAATTCATTCTTGTCTAAGGCAGAAAATAAAGCGTTAATAGCACATGCGTCAAGACTAGCCTGTTTCTTTTCAACTTCGGTATACTTGTCATGGGGTTTCTCAACCAGCTCTCCATCAACAAGAATACGTGCAGGCTTTTTATAGCCATCAATCATAATAGACCATAAGTCAAAATCTAGTGATTTTAAGAAGAAACTCATACGTATTTTTCAGTATGTGTAATTTGTACCATCAAACAGTAGATGTCTGTTTGTGGACTTGCCTTCACTTGTGAATTTTACGATTGCCATGTGTGATATAAAGTGATCTATGTAACAGAAGTATAGATAAGAATATAATAGATGTTTTTCTTGTTTTACCTGTATAACCCACTCTGATACCAATTGTAGGAACGAAATGTAAAATGCTATACTCTAGAGAGGGGTGAATAGAATAGACAGCAAAAAATTAGTTATTTAAAAATGTTAGCAACAAGATCACAGAATATATATATCACAAGTATGTAAATGAAAAACAGAGATCAGAAAGCAAAAGAAAACACGGTGATGTATACTGGTTTCCCTCTTATGAGGACTATTCCAGTCGAAAGAACTCTAGCTTCCAGTTGAATCCACTATGAAAAATACCGCAAGTTTTTATTCAAAGTCCTTTCAACTTCTACAACGCGAGCTTTGATCCGAAGTACTCGACCAACTTCAATTGTGAAGTGTCTTTCTTCAATCAAGCCTCTAATTACAATTACTCTAAAACTTCTAGATCGTACCGCATTGGCAAATCGACTAGAGGATTGTAGCTGGCTTGGAATTTGAAAATGAAAGAGCTTAGAACACTTTAGAAGAACGTATTAAGCTTAGAGAAAAGAAAATAGAGAGGTGTATTGAAATGAGAATTTTTTTTTTCTATTTACAGTTTTTCCAAAGGTAAAATTCGGGTAGAATTCTGACAGAATTTTTTGAGAGAATCTCAACAAATAGCGTTGCATCCGTAACTGCGGGATGACCAAGTTCAAAATCCAACAGGCACTAACCAAACTTGGGCCGTATTCTCCTGGGGTCCAGAGTTAGATTTTTGGGATTTTTGTAAATTGGTTTCTGGGCTTTTTGAAAAGTTCAAAAGTAGTCATTAGCTTTTTATAAGTTAGGCTATTTTCAAAACAAAGGATTTTGGAATAGCCTATTTGCCAGTACGACTCGATATACATCATATTCCTAGACTCAATAAAAATGAAAATTATATTGAATATAAAATACAGACTCATGTGGCAAAATGGCTTCGATCTTGAACGGAACGGTAGCAGTTCTCAGCAATCATCCAAGTAGCCCTTATATCGAGATAGGGTTAGATTAATTATTAAAATCAGGTTCGACCATGACTAATGGACCAATATTTTGTCCCCTCAATCAGACTCCATTCTTGATCATAGCCCGACGAGAAGTTATTCGCCAAGCAGTAAAACTTCACATTGGAATACAAGATGGGGGTCTCCCCTCGTATTATAGTGATCGTAAAATTCGCTAAGTGCACCTGACATTGTAATAAAACCATGCACGGTTACCATCCAGTAAACTTTCCTCATAACCAAGGCAAGAGCTTGGGTTGTTCATCATCGTTTGGCTGCAGCTGAACTATCGCACAAATCGACTCGGCAGATAGGGCTCCAGAAATACCCGATTCTGATTACGATGTTCGCCAACTTGCAAACTATAGCTGTCACACACAGGTACCTTTGTACCTATCTGAACTCGCACCCTTTTATAGGCTTGTACAAGAAATCAAGATATCCCCATATGGAAATATTGTTCCCAACTATATACTCTATACGGACACCTACCTTGTACTCTCTTCAGATATTAATTTTCCTTAACCCTTCTCTGGCCTTTCCCGATAACCATACAGAATTGGCAAACAAGTGTGATTACCTTACACTACTTGTCTTCTTTGGTTTGGGTACCCAATCGATATCCTAACCTGTACATAGTGACTTATACTTCTGACACTCTATTTTCGGGTATGGATAGGGCAAAACGTACACCTGCAGGGAGCTACTTGCTGCTACAACTTTATCTACATATTGTAGTCTGCCAACAGTAGGACTTACCTATAGGTACGTATATCTAAGTTGAACTACCTCGTTGCTTGTCTCCTCTATACGTGAACTTGAACACATGGGTAATGTGTATATGCACAAACATGCAGATCATTACCCGCAATCCTATCGTACACATATTATACCTATCTATGTATTCTCATTGATAAACACCAAGTTATACTCATATACTCATAAGGATCTTATACTCTCTATGCCCTATTACTACTCATAGGTATAGACCCAACATGACACATGATACACATCTATGCTTCCAATACGCACCCTTGTGTACATCCGACAACAACTCATCTGTTGTAGCCATATTAGTGTAGTTCTCTACACCTGCATAGGCTATCATGTGTATTCCCAATTGGTATCACTAACCCCGACCTATCCACCTGTATGCCTTGGTAATTTATTTGATATCACACCTATATCCAGGTACCCTTTGAATCTCTTATGGCAGGAACATACTCGATCATGTACGCACCAAGTCTGCGACCTAATACATGACCCCTCATCATTGTATCAAACACATGGTGATCCCTATGCCTTTTATCGAAACAGAACTTTTGTATGTTCAAGGAGGAGATCAACAATTACCTGTTGGATGTTGATATTCGATGTACTCGATGCAGCAAAAAGCAAGGCTAAGACTCCTCCTTCACCTTGTCGACTCTACCACGAGCACCGAAGGTCCTGTACGAACTTGAGAGAGAGTAGAGAAAAAGATTAGGGTTTGGAGAAAAGGTTTTTGGCAATTCTTATGAAGATGATCGATTTCCCACGTGTACCCAATATATATAGTTGTAGCCTTAGTCGATAGAAGGAATAAGAGGGGAAAAGGATTCTGAATTAAAATTGAATTTGAATTCATATCTTTCTTGCTTTTTGAATAGTAGCTTTTGCACTTACCCCCATAAACCCTCTTTTAACTATATTATGATTACAACACAATTTGTCTAGTAATTATATATATATATATATATATATATATATATATATATATATATATTTTTAACAACTAATCTTATTCATTCATCAAAAAAGATTTACAGGAGAAACTTGAACTAATGATATTACTGCAAAAAAGGATGGGCAGATTTCAGATGTTTGCATCTTTGAAGAGCTTTCAAGGTCTGTCGCCGAATTTCCCCAACTAATTGATCACCTGAATACTTGTAAGACTCGTATCTCCATTTGTTCCTGTTTTTCCAAATAACCCAGCAAGCTGCCGCAACTATGATTTCACGTAAATAAATCAATGGCCTGCACCACCATCGCTTTAATCTTTGTATAAAATCACTTGTACTGCGGATACGGAAGTATTGTTGTAACTGTTGCCATAAATCCTTCGCTAGATCTCCATCATGGAATATATGTCTAATAGATTCCGGTTGAGGTTGAGCACAACAATGGCATTGAGAGACGAGATGATATCCAAGCTTTTGTACACTATCGTCCGTCGGAAGACGATTATGCAAGATTCTCCATTCCAGAACAGACCATTTGATCGGAATACATGAATTCCAAATGTGGCAGAAGTTCGTATCACGGGGGGAAGGAACTCTAGTATGTCGCCAAGCCGAGGCCAAGGTGAACACCCCCGACTGCGAAGGAGACCAAGACCATAGTTGTTGATTCATAGGATTGGAAACAATCAAGTGATTTGATATATCTCTTCCATGAATAATCCTTTTCCAGATTGGAGAAGCATTTGAATTGATGTGAACCTCGTCAATAGCAGTGTACTTACAATAACGATTCTTGAGAAAAGATGACCAGAGCCCATCTTGTGTCTTTACTTTCCACCAGAGTTTAGTAGAAAAAGAGTTGATAACTTCGTCAAGACTTCGAAGTCCAAGCCCCTTCTCATCTGTAGGTCTAGCCATTGATGTCCAACTTAACCATGAGTGTTTATACTGACCCTCCTTCGAGCCCCAAAAAAATTTTGAGAACATTGTTTCCAGTTGAGTAATAACCGTCCTAGGGGGCTGCAGGCTGCAAGAGTATACATCGGTATAGATGTTAAAACTGATTTGAGGAGTATTAGCTTACCTCCATAGGATAGAAGTCTCTGCTGCCATCCATCAATACGGGCTCTAATTTTAGCAATTAGCTCTTCGAACATACCCACATTCTTTCTTCCTGACATTAGAGGGCAGCCTAGATTGGTAAAAGGGGGATTTGATAATCTAAAGCCCGTGATCTCCTTCAGTTCCTCCTCTTGATCTGCTGGGAATGATGGATGAACATAAATGGACGATTTTCGTCTATTGATAAGTTGGCCAGATGCAGCTTCATATCTTGTGAGAACCGATCGCAAAGCTCTTACAGAGGAGACATCCCCAGCTGAGAAGATCAACACATCGTCTGCATTGGCAAGATGGGTCACTGCATGACAGCCGCTTAGGGAATAGAAGTGATTAAAAGCAGGAATATCAACTAATTTCTTAAGGTTGTGTGATAATGCTTCTGCTGCTATGATGAAAAGAGCAGGGAAAATTGGATCACCTTGTCGAACACCACGAAAGCCATGGAAAAAACCTGACGATTCACCATTGATGATGGTAGAATACCAAACATTACTGAGCAGTCGATAGATTTGGTTGATCCATATTTCGTTAAACCCGAATTTACGCATAACCTTCATTAGGAAACTCCATTCTACCCTGTCATAGGCCTTGGCCATATCAAGTTTAATAGCCACATTCCCGCCTCTATTCTTGATCTTCATCATGCTCATCATTTCCTGTGCAAGGACTACATTATCAACAATTTCTCTACCTCTCACAAATCCAGATTGCTCCGGAAATATATTTTTAGAAAGAAGTATTGACAACCTATTAGCCAAGAGCTTAGAAATAATTTTGTTCATGACAGTGCATAGGCTAATAGGTCTATAATCCGACCAAGACGAAGGGCTCTTAACCTTCGGAATGAGCACAAGAGATGTACTCGAGATAGATCTGGGAAGAGAGAACCCGTCTATGAATAACTGGCATGCTTCAAGAATGTCCTCTTCGATAATAGGCCGAGCTGATTTAAAGAACTTTGCAGTGAAACCATCTGCCCCCCCCCCCCCCCCCCCCCCGCACTGCCGGAATCTATACTCTTAATAACTAAAGATATCTCCTCCTTCGTAGGACGAGTAATCAATGCCTGATTTTCCTCCTCTGTAATGAGCATGGGAATAGAATCAAGGAAACTGTCATCATCTACTGTAGCAGTACTCTTAAACTGCTCTTCAAAATAGTCGTTTGCTGAAGCTTGGATGTCCTTGAGATCAGTAATGAGCCCTCCGTCACCTTTTATAGAATAAATCCATAATCTTCTCTGCTTACTATTGACACACTCATGAAAATAGGACATATTACGATCACCATCTAGATCCCACCGTAGTCTAGCCTTCTGCTTCCAACAGGAATCCTCATAGTTAAGTCTTTGTTTTAATAGAGCACAAGCCTTAAGAAGTTCTGATCTGGTGATATCAGATTGATGTAGCTCGTGTTCGATCTCAGCAGCCAGAACTGAGTCTTCAGCAACCTTAACCTGTTGAAAAATGTCCCTATATGTAGCACGACTCCAAGTAGATAGTGCTTTGCGACATGCTGTCAATCTTTCCGATACACGAACAAGAGCATTGAGATGGTGAATAGAATTCCAAGCAGACTCAACAACCTTGAGAAAATCCTCATGAGATGTCCAGAAATCCAAGAATCGAAAAGGCTTACGAACCCGAGCATTAGCTGATTTAAATGTGATCAGTAATGACGAGTGATCCGACTCATTTCTATTCAAGTGTTCTTCTATAGACATTGGAAAAAGGGAGAGCCAATCTTTATCCAACAGCATACGGTCGAGACGAGAGCCCTGTTTATCCCCCTCTGATTTCATCCAAGTGAACATGCTGCCAGTATACTCAAGTTCAGTTAAGCCTGTTGTCATCATGAAATTGTTAAAATCATTCATAGCTTGAAAGTTTGGAGGAAGACCCCCTGTTTTCTCTTCCCTGTTCCTGACAACATTAAAGTCTCCTCCGACTGCCCAAGGGAGTTTGTATTGGGCTTGGAGTAGTTGTAGTCTCTCCCATAACATAACTCGACCTTCCTTTGTGTTGTCACCATGTACGATCGATAGGAGGGTTTCTGAAGGTAAAAAATCAATAGTGAAACGAACAGAAACTGCTTGATCAAAGGAGTCCACCAAATGCAAGGATGACCCTCCTCTAGTGAATATCCATATGTTTCCTTTCTCATTAGAAATGCCATGAGAACAACCCAACTTAAGCTGGAACGCTGTCAGTTAGCTAGGAGAAACTTTGGGCTCGATAATAGCTATGAGATGAACTTTGTTAATCCTGGCTAGATTTTTGATTCTTTTAAGAGTCATCTTATTAGCAATGCCCCTAACATTCCAAATCAAGAATTTAAACATTAAGGTTTTTGCTGGAAGAGGAGCTTGCGATAACTGACCGGAGTACTCTGTCCGACGGGGGAGGTGGAGCTTTTTTCTTACAGACGGAGACTGGGGGTTTGTTGATCTCTGCTTCTTTTTCCTGCCCATTATGCTCTGCCAAAGTGCGTACGTCTTCTTCGTCGGCTACGTCTGCCCAAGGACGCCTATGAATCTCCCCTTCTTCCAATGCCTCTGTTTCGTCTGCATGCTGAAGTTGTTCTTCCCCTGGTTCAACCGGTTCCGTCGAACTTGGGAGAGAGGCTTCATTACTGTGTGAGGGTTCGGGACTTAATTGTGGATGATGGATGTGATCATTCTCTGCATGGGGTGAAGAGTTAATCTCCTTTTGGCGGTTGGCTGCAATGATAGGGGCTGCTACTAACTGCTGCTGAGATGGCAGGGCCTGGTTGGCCTCTGGAATCTCTTTTTGTAGAGCACTGGTTGATGGCTCTCCCAGAGTAGAAGTATTCTTATTTGGACTCTGAATCTCCTCTCTTTGTTGGTCTGGCTCTCCTCTCGTCAGGATCCTGGTCACAGTTGGTTGTTGCTCCTTCTCCGTAATGACAGTCTTTCCTTTTTCATGAGCTTTGGACTTGCAGGATTCTGCGACGTGACCCTGATGACGGCATGCAGTACAATAAGACGGGATAGTTTCATATTCAATGAGTTGCCAAAAACTCCTATTCTGAGGCAAGTTAATTCGTATCTTATGTTGAAGAGCTTTAGAGGCATCAATCTCAATGAAAACTCGGGCAAGACTAGGTCCAGAGAGATCTGCTGTCGCTTTGTCAATTTTTAGGGAAGTACCGATGGCTCCTGTTATGGCAAAAAGACCATCCTTTGCATAAAAATGATGAGGAAGATTTGGAAGATTAATCCATACCGGGGTGATAGAGGATTCATGATTAGGAGAGAAGTCTGGATCCCATTTGAAGATCCTCATCGGAGCACGAGCAATGTACCATGTGTCCTTCGAACGAAGACGCAGGAAATCAGATTTGCACGAGGGGCGAATGAGAATGTGCTTGGAGTCGATGAGACCCACGTTGATAGATCCGTCAAAGACAAACTCCGCAAGAGCCTTACGGATTTTGTCGATAGACGGGCGATAATGCGAAAACTTCCCTACCAACGCGAAGCGTAGTGGGGAGACTAGAGCTTCTTCCTTCTCCACAGAGAAGGAGATGGACGAAGCCCCCTTGAAAGTGGGTCGGGGGGGATGAGAGGCGTAGACGGGGTTATCTTGCCTCCCACCACTTCTGCGAATGACCTAGAGGCCATGGGAATCGAAGAGCATAAAACAAGCAGAGGGGCGGCGTTGCCACCCAAGTGGTGTGGCAACCCCAGGAGGGGTACCGGTACGGCCGCTAGGCCACACCGGGATTCGTGGAAGAAGGAGGCGCCCTAGGGTTCCCCGAGCGCAGATGATATGTTATGATATATGCATATATATATATATATATATATATATATATATATATATATATATATATATATATATAAGAAAATTTTGATTCAAGGGTTCACAGGCCTCTCGTATACAATTGTGGACACGGATCTAGACACACGCAACTCAATCTAGTCTAAATAAATCTAAATAACCAAATGACAAACACTTCATGCACCAATCTCGAAATTCTTCCAAAATTGGCACAAATCACAACACAACTTTCACATAGAGAGTCATTAGAGCATAATTCATTCTCTTATTGGTAGTCCTAGCCCATGGGTGAATTCCTAAGGGTCTAATTGCCCAAATAGAGTCTAATTAGAGAGAAAATTGAGATGTATACCTATTGGGAGATGGATTCCCAATGCAAAACCAAACAGACACAATTCAGACACGAAGCTCCTAGAAATTAGTCTTTTTCTAGTGCTCCTAGCCTCCAAGATCCTAGGCTCCTTCAAGTGATGATAATGAAGAGGATTGGAAGAAAATTGGAGTGAAATTGAGAATAATTGGTGGAGGGATGTATCAATTTGGGGAAGAACACCAAATTGGGATAAAATGGCATAAATAAATGAAGAGAGAGAGAGTGTCTCCCTTCCTCTTTTGTGGCCGACCAAGTCCTAGGGCATTCTTGCCAATGAAGAATATCTAATGTGCCTTCTAAACTTATCATGAGGTTTAATTAATGCATGGAAGTCTCTAATCCTATTTTGGTAAATAGTCTAATCTCTATTTTATTAAATGGCATGACTAAATTGGTCTAAATGGGCCTAGTCCAATGTTTTGGTCCTAGTGCCATGTCATTCTAATTATTAGTCTAATAACACAAGTCTAACAAATCGACTAGCCACTAACCATAATAACTAACACAAATAAATAAATATGCATAGTATCATATAATATGAATTGACAAAAATATCCTTCTTCCGAAATTATGTAGTTACACCTAGCCTCTGATGTTCAGCTTTTACCCATTGACAAGCCATGCATAACAACACGAAGAGTGTAATATCTCTCTTCATTTCGTTTCATTAGAAGGTTGTGCGGAGGTCCTTATACATCTTTGTGCTGCCAGGATACAAGGAATACTTTGCATAATGCTCCTCTGACATTATTTTCTTTCTAATTTCTGAGTAGTCCAGAACACATAATTGACCTTTCAATGGTACCAATTCGGTCTCATCTTTCGCAAAGTCGGTCGCCCTACCCGTTGAAATCAGCTCTCGCATCTTCTTCAGATACAGATTATCCTTCTAAGCAGTCTTGATCTTTTCGTGGAAGCTCGGCTCTAGTTGTAGTTGTGCCAAACCCTGAATGAACCCGGAGGTTGGTACCCATATATTATAGGTCTATAGTAGCCTGCGGTTGAAAGATAGTGAGGTAACATATTTCCGACTCAGTGCATCTGCCATAATATTTTCTTTACCAAGCGTGTAGTCGATCGTTCTGTCATAGTCATTGATTAGTTCTAGACAACATCTTTGCCGAAAGTTCGGTCCCTTCTTGGTGAAGAGATACTTGAGGCTTTTGTGATCAGTGTAGATGTTACACGCCATACCATAAAGATAGTATTTCAACACGAACACAATTGTCGCTAACTCCAAGTCATACGTAGGATAGTTCTTCTCGTGCGGCTTTAACTATCTTGACGCAAAATATGTCATCTTGTCTTGCTGTATGAGCACACATCCCAAGCCCTGGCCTGAAGCATCACTGAATATTTAAAATCCCTTTGTTCCGTCCGAAAGAGTGAATATAGGAGCCAAAATAAATCGTTGCTTCAGTTCCTTGAAGGATGCTTCACAGTCGTTCGACCATTCATAAACAACTCCCTTTTGAGTAAGAAGAGTCAAAGCTATACAATCTTTATGAAGACCTTCACGAAGCGTCGATAGTATCCCACCAAGTCGAGGAAACTTCGAATCTCACTAGCTGACTCTGGTCGTTTCTAATCAACAACGGCTTTGACTTTCATCGGGTAGACTAAAATACCTTCTACAGAGATGATGTGCCCAAGAAATAAAATACTGCAAAGCCATAATTCATATTTGCTTAGTTTTGCATACAACTGGTTGTCTCGAAGGATTTAGAGTATGGTCCAGAGATGCTCTGTATGTTGCGCCTTGTCCTTCGAGTAGACGAGAATGTCGTTGATGAAAACTACTACAAACTTGTCGAGGAAGGGTCAAAATATATAATTCATTAGATTCATGAAGGCAGTAGGGGCATTTGTTAGGCCGAACGATATTACCAAAAATTTATAGCGGCCATATCGAGTGAAAGGCTGACTTTGACACTTCGTTTGGCTTGATCTTGAGTTGATGGTAACTTGAGCGAAGATCAGTTTTAAAAAATTTTGAGGCATCTTGTAGCTGATAGAACAAGTCGTCTATACAAGACAGTGGATACTTGTTCCGAATGGTGGCTTTGTTTATTTTATGGTAGTCAATGCACAGACGTATTGACCTATCCTTCCTCTTCATGAATAATACGGGCGCTCCTATGGCGAAACACTTGGCCAGATAAATCCTTTGTCGAGCAATCCTTACAATTGGACCTTGAGTTTCTTCAGCTCTGCAGGGGCTATTCTGTACGGATTCTTGAAAATCAGTCAGGTGTCACGGAATGTGTCAATGGTGAATTCAATTTCTTGATCAGATGGCATGTCGGGTAGCTCGTCCGGGAATACGTCGGAGAATTTTGCCACAACATTAGTTTGGCCCACATTTGTACCATATAATCTAGCCAGAATTCGGTCTCTCCAAGTAGAAATTAACAAGATTACCATGCATGTCGTCGATGCTTTACCATACGAGTAGCAGAATTCGGTCTCTCCAAGTAGACAGAAGGTGAACTTCTTTCCTGCACAATCGATAGTGGCATTCCAAGTGCTAAAGCAATATCCTCCAACTACTGCCGGCTATGTGCACAGAAAGCATGATTCAGAGACTTGTTCGTGTCTTGTATTCTGGCTGGAGGAGGCACTCAAGGCGGAGAGCATGATACAGGGGCATAGACCTACTTCGAATCTTCGAATGTGAATATCCTATGTAAGCAAAAATATACCACCAAATTTGGACAACTTGTTGAACTCTGTCGCATACTGTTGTACTGACATGTTTCCTTGCTTCAACTGTATAAATTATTTTCCTTTTCTTGATGAATAGTTGAAGGAAGAACTCTACTTCAAAGGCTTTGTGGAACGTCGCCCAATAGGTCGGCACTGATTTATAGTCGTGTCGGATCGCTCGTTTGTGCATAGCCCACCAGTCATTGTACGTATTCAAACATAGTTGAATTTGTGCACAGGTGACTTGCTTGGATTCTTTAATGCCGAGGAGCTCGAAGTGGTCTTCCAGCTCTTCCAACCCGTCAATCGCCATAGAAGGGCCTTCGGTACTGCTGAAGGATGTGCGATACGCTTTCTTGAATTCTGACACCTCAAAGTTATAATATTTTGGTGCTGCAGGATGGGGCACGGGCTCCTCCAAATTGACTTCGATGGGTCGAACAGTAGGTTAAGTGAGAGTATGCATCATGACGGAGTTGCCATTGGCTACAACTGTCCAGACGACCTGTTGTAGAGTACCAAGCTCCTTGTGCTGCACCGTGAATTACTTCTTGAACTTGGCTTCGAATTGGGCCTGTCATACCTTCGTTTGTCGATACTAGTTTTTGGTTTGTTTCTGCTGCACCTCCATCATGAGTAACATCTTCTCTATAGCATTGGCAGAAGGTTCGGCCCTCGAACTACTCAAGCTATTTGAAGCGCTCTCCTTATTCTCGATCGCAACTTCTCTAACTTCTAAAAATATAAGGCAACTCATATTAATCTTAGAAAATATTACAGACTATATATGGAACAACTCATCTCATCGACACGAGGTCAAAGGTACGAGACTCAGGACAAAAGGCCAAGCTCGAAAAGTCATGCCCTGATACCATTATATCACGTTCCGATTCTGAATAATTGATAGTCGTCCTCCAGGCATGATACCGTACAAACCTAAGTTGCACTTGTACAAGGTAAGGTTATAAGGTTATCTGAAACACAACATCTAATAAAGTATGCAGAGAAACTGAACAACACATTTGAAATAGAAGGAACTTTTTTTCATTGATAATAAGCATCATTTACAAGACTCTATTACAATAGTTGTCGTACAGGCTTACAACTTAACTGAATTATAAAAGAACCCGGATGAGATAATCGTTCCATACATTATATCCCCTTTATACAACTAAAACATTGAAAACACCTCCTATCATGGGAGTCGGGCCATCTTCTTTGGACTGAATGTAGAGTGTTCAAAAGGATTAAAACAAGCCTTTGGCACATGGACAAGGGTTCAAGGCATGCTAGAGTCATCTTCAGCTAAGTGGCACATCCTTGTTGATTCGGAGCACCTGTAGAGAGCAAGGATCAGTACATTGTCGTGTACTTGTGGGTGACTAATTAAATTTCATGCTCTCATTTGGTTCAAGAAGTTATATGATATAATAGGTGATCTTTCTATCCATCCTAGTAAATTTCATGAAAGAAACTGAGTAGACATAATCAATGTAAACTACCATGAAACTTACCCACGGCATATGTGCCATTGTAGTATGAACTTACCATGTTATTCCCTGTCAATTGTTATCAAAGCTAACAGAAACTACATGTATTTTATGTGAAGCTCACTAGCAAGTCTAGCAATCCTGGATATTATAGCTTGGTTTAGACGGTGACCCTTCCAGCATGGTTACGAGCCCGATGGAAGTTTTCTGAATGATCCGTACAAACACCCAACATAAGTATCCAGGTTCTCCTAGGCTGAATTGGTCCCGTGGCCCCCGAAATACCGTTCGAGGAACCTAACCCTTGTGCACAACTTGTCCATGACCGTGTGTCACACCCTAGTTCAAAAATATATAGGAACCCTGGACTTGATCATGTCAGCTATACGGCTAGAATAAATTTTCCAATTTAATGGACTTATCCTGATTGTAGTACGTTGTAAGCTAAACTAACATATGCTATCTAATCTATATCTCAACTATGTCTCAATCCACAATAATGAACAAATGTCCTGGTCTGTAGCCTATTAGCATATGTGTTTCAAATGGACCCGAAGAATAATAGCGAACCAGTAAAGCTAGGATATGACAGCAAAGACATAAATAAATAGTACAAAAGACGCAAAAATGATAATACGAAATACTACCAACAGTACCTGAATCCTGCAGAACACATCATGATAACTTCATGTTATAAGTGTAACTAACACCTAGAGAGATCACCAGTTCCTTATAGGGACATAACAAGATACAACAACTAGCCACAATATAAAAAGTAAAAGTAATATACATTAACATGAATATAACTGATAAGGTAAACTATCCATCAAAGTGTATGCACTTGAAGACTACTTTGGTACGTATGAGCAGGTGAAGGAATAAAGCATAGCATTCTCTAGAGGCTTATGTATATACTATCATACCTTCCGACAGTGTTCTGACGCACGGTTAGCGGCTGCTGTCGGATAAATCCTCTAGTAATACACCCATAACCGAGAAACTAAGAACCTATAATTGGGCAATTATGAGGCTAAAGGTGGCTATCTCATAAGCCTACTAATATTCTTCCCCACCCATGTCTTACACCAGTCATATCTATGACTCAAAAAATACATATCTTAATGCATGCTACTAGCTAGACTCACACTAACTCTATATGAACCGACACACAAATCGCTCGTACTGATGATCAGTCAAGTGCGTAAGAATATGCCAACACAATTTAACTCACTCAAGTGTCGTGTCATGAGATGTGTCCAATCATAGAAGTCATTAAAAACAACTTCAACATGAGGAAGTCTGCTAGCACGCTAGGCCACACATACCCCCACTACTATACCCAAGCCATACTTGGACGCTCTTCTAACACATCTAATCCTAACACACAACAATACGTCCATGTATAACAGAAAATGAAATAAGATTACAGTGGCATGTTATCTTGCTTGTAATCGTCGCAAGAGTGTAGATTATGGATCCGGCTGCAACTTCTACAGTCTCGGTCTCACAAACTCCTATAAATATATATAACTAGCATTAATAATCATACTAACATTATTGCTATCATTGATATATATATATATATATATATATATATATATATATATATATATATATATTATATATATTTTTTTTATATATATATTTTTTTTATATATATATTTATATATTTATATATATTTATATATATAAAATATATATATATATAATATATAATATATATATATAAAAATATATATATTTATATATATTTATATATATATATATACTATATATAATATATATATATATATATATATATATATATATTTATATACATATATATGTAACACCCTACTCCTAAAATACTTAGGACGAAGTACGTAGACATGCCATCTGTATACATACGAAGTATACTGCAATGTATGGAACCCTCGTATGTATACATAAGCTGTAAAATGTAGTAAACCATAATAACTAAATCTCATCCACAAAATCAAAAGAATAATGATATAAATCGACTCAAGAATTTGTCATTCATACATGTAGTTAGGAGGAGACAAATCTACTACCAACTATTTTAAATGAAAGAAAATACACAAGGAAATGATCGATAAAAAGTACAAGACAAACCAAGAGCAATCATCTTCGAAGGAATGGAGAAGATCACGGCCTTGGCTAGAACACCTGTGAAAAGTCACAAAGCACACACCTCGAGAGATAACCAGGTCTTCAGAGGGACGTAACAAGATACATAAAGAACATGCCATATAAACTGTGATATATAATAAATAAAAGAAAGGTACATGTAATAGGGTGCCTACTAGTTCTACAGTGATAATGCGGTTAAGAACAAACGTTCAACGCATGGGCACTCTGGCTACAGGTACAGAAAACTTAGGTATAGTCCCACCCGGATACCAGGGATCTCAAAGCATAACATTCACCGAATATCAGCGGCCAGCAGGAAATCAGCTATCAGGATCCAGGATCGTATCTCCAGCGACGATAACCGGCAATAATAGGAAAGTGCATACATGGCCCATACGTTAAGAAACTATTCTCTCCACCTAATGTGTAACACCCAGTTTCTAAAATGAGGGTAATTTTGAAATTTTGCATTATAATCATTTTTATTGCTATTTAAATCATGATATGATTTTTGGTAATTTTTAAATTAATTTAAAACTGTTTTAAGTCATGGCTTGTGATTTTGATACATTGCTAGTATAACCTGAGAGACTGTCCGACCTAGATCCTAACCATGTCATTAGGATAATTTATTTTTACTTTTGAGCATGAGGGTATTTTGGTCATTTGGCCTCTTTGAATTATTTCATAATTTATTACATTGGTGATTGTTAATTTTGACTTTTGACTAGCTGTGACTTAAGAGACTAACCGAGAAACTAACCCTAGTTATGGTTACCTGGTAGACCATGGTGTGACCCTAGTCTAACTTAAGTTAACCTCACCATAGCCATTAGAATCTAGTTTTCAAATAGGAGGAATAGAATATGTGCATTAATTTCATGACTAATGATTTTAATTCCATGACTAGTACAATTAGGCCCATAGCCATTAGACTAAACCCTAACTCTAATTTTTCACTTTATGACCAGCCACTAGGGCTTCCCCTTCCCTATAAATAATCTCTTCCTTGTTCTTGCCTCTTTTATTAATTTTCCAAGTTTTGAAGAAAGAGGTAAAGAGTCATCTTCCCCAATCCATAACTTTCTCATTTCAAGTCCTTTTTGGCTCAAATCTTTTGCATTAGGTTCTAATCAATCCCTACTTTATGTTTATGGAGAGAAATCTCAGGTTTAAAGCAATTTGGAGATCTTGGTTAGCAAGGAGATTTTCCCCTTTTTGAAGCTTTTTATTGGAAGCTCAACTAATAGGTAAACCCTCACAATCACCATTAAATTTCGATTTCTTTGCATGAGTGCATAGCCTTAGGAGTTCCCAAGCTGCTAGCAAAGGTTTGGTGTCTAGTCGTGTCAATTTTTTGTCCGTATCGGACACGTATCAGTTGTACTGCTGTATTTTGTTAAAATGCCACAAAGGTTTTAAAATTGATATTTTTGAAAAGTGTTTGAAGAGATTTGTTGTCTTATATATATATATTGATTTCATGATAGACTGAGCACAAATCAGTGTCCTTGTCGGGTCCAAATTCGTGTTGGACACGCTGCGCACTGACTCAGTTCAGTGCCCTGCTGCTCGGGGTTGACACAGGACTCGACACGGCAACTCAGGCCCTGATTTTTGGTGGACACAGGAGCCTAGTGACTGACACAACACACAAAATTTGGGGGGATTTCGTCGAGCGAATTTCGAGAAACCCCACCCGTACTAAAATTTTAAACACACACACGCGCGAAACTGTTCACTGATACGGTGTCCGTATCGAATGTACGCGTGTCGTGGACACGTTGCAGACACTCGAGCACGTTTCCCTATCCTTGGCAAACTTAGGGACACATCCATGTGGCATGAAGTGACGCTTGTCGTGTCCACGAGGCGACTGCATCGCAGCACGATGCAGTCTGTGCATGCGACGTACCTATGTACGTTTCGTGAATTGGACACGACGTATCCAGTCGTGGAGACACGTGGGGACTCGTGTGGACTCTGAACAAATATACGACACCACTTTGGCCTTTAATTTGATGTAAATTGTATTTTTGAATTTGAATTTGAGGTTTTCATGTATTCTCTGATACTCAGCTTTACTGTGTTCATATTTTCGAGTTCTAATTAATTTTAATTTCTTTTAAAATGTAAATTAATATATATATATGTATGTTGATGTTGATTTCATGTTTGGGTGATTGGGGGAAAGGCTAGTGTACTGATTTGGGTTTTGAAATGTTAAACTAAATCAATTTTGGGATTTGTTAGTTGTAACTGTCAATTGTTTTCCTGAAAATTGGTTGGGTTAATTTCAAGGATTGAATTCCTATGTTCATCTGAGAATTTACACACTCACACAATGTTCACATGCACACATTCCTCTATAAGAAACCTGGGACACTCACTCACTCCTATACACACACATAAATATCACTCATTCCAATCTTCTCTCGACACATTGCACACACTCCATCCTAAAACATACTGTAACCAGAGATTCCTGATACTTGAACCTAAAAGTTCAGGTTTAAGTTTTGATGTCCTTGGTTTGGGTTTATGGAGATTTCTAATTGGTTTGAAATTGAATTGTTTACATTGGTTGGTAATTTATGTATGTACAGTTGTGTGTGTGTTACATGTGTAGATATCTAGTAGGTTTAGGTTGAACTCAGTTTCAGAGTTGGGGTTGAATTTGATATGTATATTGTTAGGATGTCATGTTGTATGTATCTAAGTGTTGGTAAAGTTATTGTTAGTTAACATTGGAGGTTAGAGCTAGTGTAAGGAAGTTGAGAGTAAGAGGAGTGTATCAGTGAAGAGATTGATGTTGTGGTGGTTGTTAGGTTGAGTGGGGGATTTGGGAAGACAGATGTCAGTAGACAGTAGCAGTAGAAGGAGCAGTAGGCAGAGAGCTCCGGTTAGGATTGGCTTGTATTGGTAGCAATTGCAGCAGCTGCAATAGAGTGCAGTGAGTAGGGATGGGCAGTGAACTGTGGTGTATTGTATTGCCTGTAATGACATTAGGCAGTAGCAGTAGTAGCTTGGTAGGAGTGTTAGATTAGACCACTTGATGTTTAAGAACCCAGTTAGATGCCTGGGTGACCTGCATTTGGAGGATTTCTCATTAACCTGGGTTTGATCCAGCCATCATCTAAAGTTCAGACCTTACACCCTCATTACATTGCCTGCACATTGAATAACATTCCATTCACTTTATTTTATATTCACTGCTCACCTACATCAGTCATTTGCACCACATGTCCTGCATACCCATTTGTCTTACACCTTCATGCATCTAATGCACTCAATCTGATTTGCCCTGCTCCTTTAATTTCGCTAAACTGACTTGGTTCCAATCTATGTTAACTTTCTTCATCTGTCCATATGCATTCTCCATTTAGCCTCTTTGATTCAGTTACAGCCTGGGGTATACCTGTATACAAACATGAAGGGTTCATATATGATGTACATTATATATATATGGATATATGGGGTAAGGTAGTATTAGATAAGGGGTAGTGTCATTGTATATATAAATGTGATATATCTTAGGGTGTGATATGGTATGGGTAAGAATTTAGGAGATTAGTTTTAATGTAGAGTTGACTAGATAGTTGACCCTTTGACTATGTTTGACTAGATAGATTGATATAAATATATATAGTGAGGTAAGGTATTAAGGTTAAGTATTAGGGTTATGAGTAGTATTGGTTTAGAGGAGTTCATTGACTTGAGTTTATGTTGAGGTGATATATATGTATATATATGTATGGTAGAATATGTATAGATGTCTTGCTATATGGGATTACCTAGATAGTTAACCCTTGATCAAGTGACCACATAGTCTAAGCTTAACCCTATTTGACAAAGGGTTAACTAATTGACTTTTGACCTAGAAATATCCTAGCTGGCCTTGTTTGACTAGATAGAAGTCCAAACCCTAAATGTTGACTTGGGTTGACCCAGAGTTGATCAAGTTTGACTTGGACCTAGTTTGACCTAAATAGTTGACTTAGAGTTGACTTAGAGTTGACTTTGACCTAGATTGGCCTACAAATTATGTAGATTACATCATAAACTTTATTTGTCTTATTTTAAACACATTATAACCTGTATTACTCTATTTAAGACATTGTGACTCCGGTGCAGGCATCTGACATTACACTACTCTTTTCAGAGTAGCAGGCGAGTACATTCTCTGATAGTTCTCTCATTTATTTGTCAAATTACTGTACTTTAGTTCTAGTTAGTTGTATGCGATTCTTTGTTATAATACGTATAGATATTTCTGGATACATGTATGCGATACACATTTATTGTCTGGCCTCTATAATTGAAATTATTCTGGAATCATTTACTGGTATCATCATATTCTGGCTGGACTCATCTTGAATCTTATGTCAGATTTCTGGATTTACATACTGGAAGGGGAAATACTAGAGTAAGACATGTAGATATACCCCAAATCTAGAATCTTCCTACTGGAATCTACTGGAAGCATAGCCATCTCTCGCCTGATCAGTGAGAGATGTGCTTGATAACTACAGTCATTTACATGTCGATCTCGGTATTTTAAAACACACTATTAAGTATAGGCTGGACTCACACTGGAATCATTGATCACTATGACTGGAATCGTCTCGTACTGGATTTATCTTGTATTAGATTCGTCTTGTACTGGACTTACATTGGAGTTACACTTGTCTTACATTTACTGTCTGGACTTATACCATGTTACTCTAGTTCAGCTAGTTTCTATTTGCAGTCTTTATTGCCATAATTATTCTCTTGTTTAGTTACTTACTTTCCGTGCACTTTATCTGTCTCTCTTTACTATTACCTGAATATAAACTGCCATGTTCATCAATATAACTGTCTATAATTGCTTTATAGTTCTCTGTCATTTACTTGGGTTTTCTAGATGAGATGTGCTCGATCCTGTCCTGACTGGACCTATTGAAATATTATAGATACTTGCGCTGAGGACACTTGCCCTACTCATTATGGACCTGACGAGGGATTAGCTACCTTTGGCCCCGACACTCAGGAATGATCGGGATTTTGTTTAGTAGACTTGCATCTATTTTCATGTAGAACTTGTTGTATTGGATCTGAGATTTGTGTTGTATTAAGATTGTTAAGATTTTGTTGTTATTACAGTAGTCTTTCTATTTCTTAGATTTCTTCTGTGTTATCTTATCGTGCTTAGACTGTGATTGAGTTTCAATATCTTATACTTGTCCTCTGTTCGGAGTTGATATTGATGAGTACATTATATACTGCATGAGTTGATGGTTAGTTAGAGACTTAGAACAGCGTTCTACCATCGACACTGTGGCATAGGCTGGGCGCTGTTACGTACTCGTACCCTCACAGTGGGTGCGGATCGTGACACGCTTTTAGTGGTGGCCCATGCAGGTCGAGAGTCGCATTAGTGCGATGTCGTGGTAGTGCAACGATTAGTTGTACTGCTGCACGCCTGCGATAGAAACTAAGGAATAGGCTTTAGCAGAGGGGTTACTCAATCACAATTAGGACTACTTGAGAAGATTCCTGGGATGACCCTTGAGAATCTTATTATAAACTATCTCGAAATTCGATTCTGACAGTATCTGTCTATCTTCCTTGTTCATCGTTGAATTTGATTCTTGGTATTCATTATTGACTTGATTTTCTACCAAGATAACATTATAGGCTAGGTTGCCTCAGTCATGGAATTTAGAGTCTTCTATAGCCATATCAGCTGGTTGGACGATGAGATAGAGTCTGATTTTGGATGTATTTTTCGGGTGTGGGAATTTAAAGTTTTCGTAGCCAAGCTAACGGCAATACAAAAATTTTAAATACCATGATTCTAGAGGTATGTACATTAGTTGTGGACTCTATGGATTATCGCAGCCATACTTGCTGGTGTGACGAGGATTCTGGTAACAAGGTTCTGGATAGACGGGTATAATTATCAGATTGCAGAATAGATACCATATAGATGGTGCCCTAGTGTATTTGAGTGGAATATCAGTGTAGATATTAAAGAACATATGGCAACAATAGAGGAGGTGAATAGAGTTTATAGCGATAATAGCTAATTAAAAATAAAACTCTTTCACAAGTGAAAATAATCAGAGTAAATGCGGAAATAAATAAGGAGCAAGAAAGCATACGCAAACACAGCCGATTTTTAAACTGGTTTTCCTCGTGGAGGACTAGTCCAGACCTGAGAACTCTAGCTCAGGATTAAATCTACTATTTGTGAAATAGTAGTTACACCCCGTGCCTTTTCTTCAGAAGAGCACGTCAACTTCTTACAAAGATCGCAGTGGCGATGCTTGGAATTTTCCAAGCGACTTCTTGAACTCTTGTACAAACTCCTAACTGAAAAATGCTGAGCATTTGAGGCTTAGGGAGCTTGTGGCTAGTAGATGAAGAAGGGTATGGCTTGTATTTAGCTTTAGAGAGAAGAGAAAAGAAGATTGGATGAATGAAAATGAGATAATTCATGGCCTATTAATAGGATATCAGGTAGGCAGAATTCGGCCAAAATTCTGGTTGGAATTTTCAAAAATTTGGCCGTTTGACAACTTGCAACCAGCCAACCCTAAAAATTAGGGTGCTGGTTTTTAGGAGACAGAGTTCGGCCCGAACTCTGTGTGGAGGCAGAGTTCGGCCCGAACTCTGTCTCCAGAGCACAAAATTGGTCTTTGGTCCAATGGGCTTATTCAGATGTATGTGGAGCTTTTAGATTTTGGGTAGGGTATAGGTTAAGTCTCAGATGCTCAGCACAACTCAGCTTACATAAGTCTAGACTCAATAAAATTATAAATACAGACTCAAAAATGACTTGCATTTGCAAAACTGAGCGGTCGTCTGACTTGTGCTGGATGTAGTCTTCATGTGTCGTATTAAATTATCACAAGTATTATTTAGTCAATTCTATCAATATTTGGTTGACTGTGACTTTGTGTCAACAATCTCCCCCATATTGATAATTGACAAAATAATAGTTGAATATTCAATATTCATACCTGGACACATTTAAGGACAAAGTAAACATAGCTCCCCCGTAATCAGTGCCGAGCTTAAAAAATAGCTCCCCCGTAAACATTGCTTTGAATCCTGTTGGCCTGATAAGAACATTCTCCCAAAAGCACAGATACAGCGACAAAAAGAATATAGAATATACAAATATCTCCCCCTTTTGGCATTTAGCAATTTAACGCTAATCAATTAAGAACTGGCCAGCACACCAAAATATAATAGAAGAAACTGCATAGAAACTGATAAAACTACTAAATGTCTCAAAAGTCACAACTCATAAAAAGTCTAATACAATCAAAGTGCACAAAAGCAACTAAAATCTAAAGTACAGAAAGAAACATAAGCTATAATCCACAGTAGCAGCAGCAAGTAGCAGTCCATATCCATCATCGAGCTCGTGAAGGCCCAGCGTCATCTGATGGATCAGTGAAGGAACGACGAGGGTCCACGAAGGTCGCATCCGGATCCAAGTAGCGAATAACCCAAGGGTCATCGATACGATAGCCCTCACGACCAGGGTCCCGCTCCATAAGAATAGGCATGGAAGGATGGCGAGATATGGAGTACCGAATATCGTACAGTGAGTTGCTGATGGCACTCATCTGCAGGTTAGTTCGGTAAACCAGCTGAGTCCAGCGATCATCCTCTAAGGGGAAACGATCGCGGAGCGTGGTCTGAAGAGACTCGAGAGTGGCAGGTGGAGGAAGAGGATCATGTCCAAGAGTAGGGGCATCTGGCTCATCATCAGAATGCTCAGACACGACTGGTGAGCCAACGGATGCCTGAAGCCTCCGTGTCTTTGAAAGAAAGGCAGGGGCAGGTAAGAACGGACACTCATAAAGAGGTATGCGAAAAGCACAAAATACCATAGGAAGATATAAAGCATAAACCAAGGATCTCAATTTCTTCCTAGAATTAATCATCCAATCCATCATTGTACGTGGAAGATTAAATGGTACATGAAAGTGGAGGTGATATAAGGCCAAGATCTCAAAGTAGGTGACTTCATCGGTGGATTCCGCTTTGGGTAGAATGGTGTTAAAGATAATCCGATAAAGTTCCTAAAAATAGGGATTGAGATACTTGGCCAAAAGCTTACGAAGACGTGTGTTCGGGGTACACAAGTCGTCCTTGAAGCTTTTAAGTGAAGACCCATCAGGAAATGGAAACGATCGAGCTTCAACAAGCTTTTCCCATGAGTTTGGCTCTTGGAGTTCAAGGTATTCGGCCAAATCGAAATCTTCAAACGAGATGTCAATGCCCGCAACTCGTGAATAAATATATGTATCATCATGAGTTACGTTGCAGTAGAACATTTGAATAGCACTACGATATATGACCGAGTTGGTGGTGACAAGTTCGTCAAGGCAAAGGTCATGAAAAAGTGCATCATATTGAGAGAAAATAGTAAAATTGATAGGGTGACCCGCAAACACCGGATGTGTCCAAAAATCACTAAACCAATCATTAGATGCGTCGAATGATACAAATATTCGGTCGTCAAATGTGTTTGGGTTAAATGGACGTGGTGGATTGAACAACGGATGGATAGGTGGTTGTTGTTCAACGGGTGGTGCAACTGGCGGTTCAACGCGAGGAGGAGCATTCGAAGAGGACGTTCCCTCGGTTCGAAGTCTCTTTCCATGATTGAACAAACGTGGAGCCATAAAACAATAATAATAATGGAGAAATTGAGATATAGAAAAGTGTTGAGATATACCTCAAAGTGATGATGAACAATGAAGGAGAATGGTGAAACAGGCCTTCTCCTTGAGTTTGGGGAAGAGATGAGCTCTAGAAAGGAAGAACTAGGGTTAGGGTTTTGAGAAAAAGTGTTTGGAGAAGTAGAAAAGGTGGCAGTGGAGGAGAGAAGAGAGGAGAGCCCGAATATATGTGAAGGGTTCCAATTGGTCGAAACAAATATGGGCCATTGGATCTAGTTATGATCAGCGGCTGAGATTGTTCCCGGTTCTGGAACAGCCAGGCTGAATTCGGCCCGAACTCTGGTAAGGACAGAGTTCGGCCCGAATTTTGGATTCTGTTGACAGAATAGGAATCAGGCTGAGAAGAAGAGAAAAATGGTTAAGTGTGAGAGACCAAAGGAAAAGGAAAGTGAGGACATATATAAGAAAGACTCAAGTGGAATATGACAGAAAGTTAACTTTTGAAGCAAAGTGAAGTTTGGAAAATTTATATTTTCGCATATAAAAAATTAAAAATCAACCATGTAATAAACAAGGAATTATGTCATAATTCAATATTTTGAAGCTGCCATGGGTTAGCTGCAGGGGCCGGATCCCAGCTAGCGGTAGTCCTGAGGAATAGTGCACCGTGTCGCGTAGGCTTTTACGCCTTGTTGTCAGATGGACCCTTTCGGCTTGTACCCATAGCAATTTCATCATAAAAGAATCAAGACATATTCGATATTTATGCAGGTTTATTTTAATTAATAACAGCTTCATCCAAAATTCCAAGTTAACGACAAAGAAAATTGAAGCGCTCTTCGGATAATGGTTTTGTGAAGAAATCTGCTAGCTGATGATCAGTGTCAATAAATTCTAAGTTAATAGTACCATTTTGCTGATGATCACACAAAAAGTGGTGACGTATTTCAATGTGCTTCGTGCGTGAGTGACAAATAGGGTTCTTAGTGAGATTTATAGCACTAGTATTGTCACAAAAGATTAGAATGTGCATAAAAGATAAATTATAGTCTTCAAGGGTTTGCTTCATCCACAGAATTTGTGTACAACAATGCCCAGCTGCGATATATTCAGCTTCTGTTGTGGATAGTGCGACAGAATTCTACTTCTTGCTAAACCAATGAGACTAAAGCCTTTCCTAATAAATGACACGTACCGCTCGTACTTTTACAGTCGACCTTGCATCCAGCGAAATCAGCATCAGAATAACCAATAAGGTCAAATGATGTTGACTTGGGATACCATAGGCCCACTGTAACCGTACCCTTAAGGTATCGAAAGATACGCTTAACAGCAGTCATGTGTGATTCCTTAGGATTTGTTTGATATCTAGCACACAGGCAAATGCTAAACATAATATCAGGGCGACTAGCAGTTAAATAGAGTAGACTGCCTATCATACCTCGATACTTACGTTGGTCCACGGGTTTGCCGCTTTCATCTGGTTCTAGTTTAGTTGTAGTAGCCATTGGAGTGCTGATTGGTTTGACGTTGTCAAGGTCGAATTTCTTCAGCATGTCCTTTGTATACTTCGACTGACAGACGAAAGTTCCATTTGACATTTGTTTGACTTGCAGTCAAAAAAAGTAGTTGAGCTCCCCCATCATGCTCATCTCAAACTCGGTCTGCATACACTTGGCAAAATCTTGACAGAGGGTTTCATCAGTACAACCAAATATAATATCATCTACGTATATTTGGACTAAGAGAATAGTGTCTTTAAAAGATTTTATGAAAAGTGTGGTGTCAATTTTCCCTTTAGAAAAACTTTTCTCAAGCAAAAAATTGCTTAGCTGTTCATACCAAGCTCTAGGGGCTTGTTTGAGGCCATATAGCGCTTTCTTCAGCTTGAACACATGGTCGAAAAATTTATGATTTTTAAAGCCAGGAGGTTGTTTCACATAAACTTCCTCCTTAATAAATCTATTCAAGAAAGCACTTTTAACATCCATTTGAAATTTTGAAAATTTGTAAATGCACAAAGCATCCGAATGGATTCCAATCTAGCAACAGGAGCATACATCTCATCGTAGTCGATACCTTCCTCTTGGTTGTATCCTTGGGCTACTAGACGAGCTTTGTTGCGTGTGACTGAACCATCTTCATTTACTTTATTTCTAAAAACCCATTTAGTACCAATGATCGAGTGATTGGCCGGTCTAGGAACGAGTTCCCATACTTGGCTCCTCTCGAATTGGTTGAGTTCCTCTTGCATAGCAGAAATCCAAAATTCATCATTAAAAGCTTCTAAAATATTTTTCGGCTCAATTTGTGAAATAAAGGCAGTGCTAGCAATAGAGTCTCTTAATGATGATCTAGTAGTTACTCCACGTGAAACCTCACCTATTACCAGATTTTTTGGATGTGACGGCTTGAAAGAGAATTTCTTTGGCAAGTCCTCCAGAGAATTGGTTTCGGTTGTGGTATTCATTGGAGTAGAAGTTGATGGCTCAACATCATCATCAAGAGTAGCTGCTGCATTGTTATCTTTATCAAAAGTCATATTTGTAGACTCTTCCACAATTAATGAGCGTTTGTTAAAAACTCTATATCCCTTACTCATGGCAGCATAGCCAAGGAAAATACCATCGTCAGCTTTGGCATCAAATTTGCCTAAGTTGTCTTTGGTGTTAAGGATGAAACATCTACAACCAAAAACTCTAAAATAAGAAACATTTGGGGTTCTTCCAAACCAAAGCTCATAGGGTGTTTTCTTCGTAATAGGATGAATAAGCACCATATTTAAAATGTGGCATGTTGTACTGACAACTTCAGCCCAAAAGTATTTCAGAAGTGAAAACTTGTTCAACATGACTCTAGCCATATCGCCAAGAGTCCTATTCTTCCGCTCCACAACACCATTTTGTTGAGGAGTTCTTGGACAAGAAAACTCATGATCAAAACCATTAGAATCATAAAACTTTTCAAAATCAGTATTTTCGAATTTGCCTCCATGATCACTTCGGATTCGAGTAATCATGTAGCCTTTTTCGTTTTTGAACTTTCTTAACAAAAATCTTGAAAACCGAAATAGCATCGCTTTTATTTGTAAGAAAGAAAACCTAAGTAAATCTAGAAAAATCATCAACAATGACAAAGGCGTAGAGTTTTCCACCAAGACTGGCTACTCTACTAGGGCCAAATAAATCCATATGAAGAAGTTGCAAAGGTCTAGTAGTACTTATAGAGTTTATGGAATGAAATGAGGACTTTGTTGCCTTATTCAATTCACATTCGGCACATACCGTATCCTTTTTGAATGTGATGTCGGGCAGGCCTCTAACTAGCTTCTTAGTCGACAGCCTGGATATAGTATCCATATTGGCATGACCAAGACGCTGGTGCCACAGTAATCTTTCATCCTTATGAGCATATAGGCATTTACCTGCATTATTAGTATCTCTAGACAGATAAAAAATATAAATATTATCCTCTCTTACCCCTTCAAAAGCAATATCTCCTGTTGACCTATCATAAATAAAGCATTTATTTTGTCCAAAGTTAATATCATATCCATGGTCAGCAAGATGACTAATGCTGAGCAGGTTATGCTTTAACTCTGTCACTAGGCAGACATCCTTTATTACGGGAGAGAGAGGATGACCAATAATACCATTACCTATAATATACCCTTTTAGGTTGTTACCGAAGGATACATATCATTCTCTCTTCATCGATAGTGATGCGAAAAGATTTGCATCTCCCGTCATATGCCGCGAGCATCCACTATCGAGAATCCACTTACTCTTAGTTGAGGAGGGAAGGTCCACCTACATCAAGAGTAGATGTGACCTTTGGTACCCAAGTTCTTGAGGGTCCTGAAAAGTTAGTTTTCGGAAACCATGCATATATCTTTCTATCTACTAATCTTCTAATTCTATATTGTGGTGAAATGTGTCCATGTAATCCACAATAAGTACATATAGCATTCATGTTTATGTTAGGAGCATGCATATGATATTTATGAGTAGAGTGATATGGAGTAGCATGATGATATGTAGAGTTAGCATGGTGATGATGTCTATATGTAGAGTGATGTGGAGCAGTATGGTGATAATGTCTATATGGAGTAGCATGGTGATGATGTCTATATGGAATATCATGGTGATGATGTCTATATGTAGAGTGATGGTAATTTTGTGCAACATAGTGATGGTTGTATCTATGTGTAGCATGATGATTTTGTGATATATGAGAATTATTTCTACGTGCATGTGGTTTGTGTGCTTTATCAAAGTGTGTGTATATGTAAGCATGATTATGAGCTGCAGGTGGATGACGTGGTTGACTATTATGAGTAGTGTCATGCTTTGGGTGTGTCTCATGTGATTGAGTTTTAGGTTGAGCAACCTGTTTTCCCAATTTAGTCTCTAATTTCTTGGAGACAGCATGCAGTTCAATAACCTTTGCATTCAAACCATATATCTTAGTAATAGAAATCTTGTGTCTACTCTTTTCTTCTGCAAGCTCCGTGTTGAGTGCTGTGATTTTTTGTGTTTGTTGTTCAATGCGTGCTTCGGCATCATGTAAGCTTATTTTATGCTTAGTTACCTCATTTGTGACATCCGTGGGTGAAGTGTCTCCAATGTTATCAAGTAGTAAAGAAAGTCTTTGAATTTCGACTTCATGACTTTTGATCTTTTCCTTGGCATGTTTATATTTACCAATGACCTTTTTATGATCATTAAGTAAGTCGATAAAAGCATCGCCAAGTTCATCAAAAGTGAAGCCATCAAGAGTTTCGTTTGATACCTTGTCGGACGTTGTCATTAGGCATACGTTTGCAGCGTCTTGAGGAGAGTCATTTTCTTCTTCGGATTCACTAGCTTCGCTTTCATGCCAAATGCTCATGTTGGCATATTTCTTTGAGGAAGCCTTCTTGTATGGTTTTTCATAGCGGTTGTTCTTCTTTAAGAATGGACAGTCTTTTCGGACGTGTCCCGTCTTCTTGCAACCGTAGCATATTGGCTCTTCTTCGTCATCTTCTTGGGGTTTCCACTTTCTTCGGTTGAAGCGAAGGAATTTCTTGAAGTTACGGACAAGGAGAGCTTGATCATCACCTTCCGAGTTGTCGTCATCCGTCTCTTCGGAGTCAGACCTTCGTCGGTGAGCTTTGAGGGAAATCTCCTTAGCCTTAGGAGCAGGCTCTTCGAAGTCCTTGAGGTCAAGCTCATGAGTCATCAGCTTTCCCATCAAGGTCTCCATGGACATGGTTGTGAGATCATTTCCTTCTATGATGGCTGTCACCTTAGGGTTCCAAATCTTTGGTAGCCCCCTAAGTAGCTTGCGAATCTTCTCGTGATTTGAATATTGTTTGTCAAGCAAAGATAGGGGATTGATGATGTAGAGGAATCTTGTGAACATTTGCGTTATTGTCTCATTTGGCTTCATCTTGAAAGCCTCATATTCTTGAGTGAGACGGCTTATCTTTGATTCCTTGACTTGGGTGGTTCCTTCATACGTCACTTCTATAAGTCTCCATACTTCGTGAGAGGTGGTACATGTTGAGACCCTATTGAACTCATTCCTGTCTATAGCACAGAATAAAGCATTAATAGCTCTCGCTTCGAGACTTGCCTATTTCTTCTCCTCGTCAGAATATTTGTTATGTGGTTTTTCAACGAGATCACCATTGACAACTATCCTGGCGGGCTTTTTGTAACCATCGGTGACGATGGTCCACAGGTCGAAGTCTAGCGACTTGAGATAAAAGCTCATCCTTGTTTTCCAATAGGTGTAGTTAGTTTTATCAAATAGGGGAGGCCTATGAGTGGACTGCCCTTCACCGTGATTGAAAATCAAGGATTGTGTGGTTGCCATGGATGAGCTCTAGGATGTTAGTCCTTGTTGAGAGAACAGAGCTCTGATACCACTTGAAGAACAGATGGAAACTCTAGAGGGGGGTGAATAGAGTTTATAGCGATAATAGCTAATTAAAAATAAAACTCTTTCACAAGTGAAAATAATCAGATTAAATACGAAAATAAATAAGGAGTAAGAAAGCATACGCAAACACAGCTGATTTTTAACCTGGTTTTCCTCGTGGAGGGCTAGTCCAGGCCTGAGAACTCTAACTCAGGATTAAATCCACTATTTATGAAATAGTAGTTACACCCTATGCCTTTTCTTCAGAAGAGCACGTCAACTTCTTACAAAGATCGCAGTGGCGATGCTTGGAATTTTCGAAGTGACTTGTTGAACTCTTGCACAAACTCCTAACTGAAAAATGCTGAGCACTTGAGGCTTAGGGAGCTTGTGGCTAGTAGATGAAGAAGGGTATGGCTTGTATTTAGCTTTAGAGAGAAGAGAAGAGAAGATTGGATGAATAAAAATGAGAGAATTTATGGCCTATTTATAGGATATCAGGTAGGCAGAATTCGACCAGAATTCTGGTTGGAATTTTCAAAAATTTGGCCGTTGGACAACTTGCAACCAACAACCCTAAAAATTAGGGTGCTAATTTTTATGGGACAGAGTTCGGCCCGAACTCTGTGTGGAGTCAGAGTTCGATCCGAACTCTGTCTCCAGAGCACAGAATGGGTCTTTGGTCCAATGGGCTTATTTGGATGTATATGGAGCTTTTGGATTTTGGGTAGGGTATACGTTAAGTCTAAGATGCTCAGCACAACTCAGCTTACATAAGTCTAGACTCAATAAAATTATAAAATATAGACTCAAAAATGACTTACATTTGCAAAACTGAGCTGTCGTCTAACTTGTGCTGGATGTAGTCTTCATGTGTCGTATTGAATTATCCCAAGTATTATTTAGTCAATTCTATCAATATTTGGTTGACTGTGACTTTGTGTCAACAGATATTACTTGAGTATCATAGATTAGATAGAGGGAGCTAGGCCATCTGTAGCGCAGCACCGTGTCCCACACCATCAGAGGGATACACCCCAGAGGGGCAGGGCTTTTGTGCTGACAGTCGAGTAGACCGACCCTACGGGTGACGGGTTAGCAGGTCTGTCTTTCCTGTTCTTCTTTCCATCATTTTTTGTGATTCCATTAGTACCTGTCAGGATGTTTTGTGCTATGATAGATAGTATAGTGACCCTGATCAAGACCGTGATATCACGACTAGTAGGATTGTGTAGCATGTTAACTATCGACCTTGATTGTTAGGGATTTGACCTAGTAGGGGTACGATCATCTTAATTTCGAGGACAAAATTTTTCTAAGGGGGGTAGACTTGTAACACCAGTTTCTGAAATGAGGGTAATTTTGAAATTTTGCATTATAATCATTTTTATTGCTATTTAAACCATGATATGATTTTGGGTAATTTTTAAATCAATTTAAAATTGTTTTAAGTCATGGCTTATGATTTTGATACCTTGCTAGTGTAACCTGAGAGACTGTCCGACCTAGAGCCTAACTATGTCATTAGGATAATTTATTTTTACTTTTGAGCATGAAGGTATTTTGGTCATTTGGCCTCTTTGAATTATTTCATAATTTATTGCATTGGTGATTGTTAATTTTGACTTTTGACTAGCTGTGACTTAAGAAACTAACCTAGAAGCTAACCCTAATTATGGTTACTTGGTAGACCATGGTGTGACCCTAGTCTAACTTAAGTTAACCTCACCATAGCCATTAGAATCTAGTTTTCAAATAGGAGGAATAGAATAGGTGCATTAATTTCATGACTTATGATTTTAATTCCATGGCTAGTGCAATTAGGCCCATAGCCATTAGACTAAACCCTAACCCTGATTTTTCACATTATGACCAGCCACTAGGGCTCCCCCTTTCCTATAAATAATCTCTTCCTTGTTCTTGCCTCTTTTATTAATTTTCCAAGTTTTGAAGAAAGAGGTAAAGAGCCATCTTCCCCAATCCATAACTTTCTCATTTTAAGTCCTTTTTGGCTCAAATGTTTTGTATTAGGTTCTAATCGATCCCTACTTTATGTTCATGGAGAGAAATCACAGGTTTAAAGCAATTTGGAGATCTGGGTTAGCAAGGAGATTTCCCCCCTTTTTGAAGCTTTTTATTGAAAGCTCAACCAATAGGTAAACCCTAACAATCACCATTAAATTTTGATTTCTTTGCATGAGTGCATAGCCCTAGGAGTCCCCTAGCTGCTAGCATAGGTTTGGTGTCGAGTTGTGTCAATTTTGTGTTCGTATCGAACACGTATCAGTTGTACTGTTGTGTGTTTGTTAAAATGCCATAAAGGTTTTAAAATTGATATTTTTGAAAAGTGTTTGAAGAGATTTGTTGTCCTATATATATATTAATTTCATGATAGACTGAGCACAAATTAGTGTCCTTGTCGTATCCAAATCCGTGTTGGACACGCTGCGCACTGGCTCGGTTCAGTGCCCTGCTGCTCGGGGTTGACATAGGACACGACACGACGACTCAGGCCCTAATTTTTGGTGGACATGGGAGCCTAGTGACTGACACAAGACAAACAAAATTTGCGGGGATTTTGTCGAGCGGATTGGGAGAAATCCTACCCGCACTGAAAATTTAAACACACACACACGCACGAAACTGTTCACTGATACGGTGTCCGTATCGAATGTACGCATATCGTGGACACATTGCAGACACTCGAGCATATTCCCATATCCTTGGCGAACCTAGGGACACGTCCACATGGCATGAAGTCACACGTGTCGTGTCCACGAGGCGACTGCATCGCAGCACGATGCAGTCTGTGCACGCGATGTGTCTGTACACGTTTCGTGACTTGGACACGTCGTATCCAGTTGTGGAGAAACGTGGGGACTCATGTGGACTCTGAACACATATATGACACCACTTTGGCCTTTAATTTGACGTAAATTATATTTTTGAATTTGAATTTGAGGTTTTCATGTATTCTCTGATACTCAGCTTTACTGTGTTCATATTTTCGAGTTCTAATTCATTTTAATTTTTTTTAAAATGTAAATTTATATGTATATATATATATATATATATATATATGTTGATGTTGATTTCATGTTTGGGTGATTGGGGGAAAGGCTAGTGTACTAATTTGGGTTTTGAAATGTTAAACTAAATTGATTTTGGGATTTGTTAGTTGTAACTGTCAATTGTTTTCCTGAAAATTGGTTGGGTTAATTTCAAGGATTGAATTCCTATGTTCATCTGAGAATTTACACACTCACATACTGTTCACACGCACACATTCCTCTATAAGAAACCTGGGACACTCACTCACTCCTATACACACACATAAACATCACTCATTCCACTCTTCTCTTGACACATTGCACACACTCAATCCTAAAACACACTGTAACTTGAGATTCCTGATACTTGAACCTGAAAGTTCAGGTTTAAGTTTTGATTTCCTTGGTTTGGGTTTATGGAGATTTCGAATTGGTTTGAAATTGAATTGTTTACATTGGTTGGTAATTTATGCATGTACAGTTGTGTGTGTGTTACGTGTATGGATATGTAGTAGGTTTAGGTTGAACTCAGTTTCAGAGTTGGGGTTGAATTTGTTATGTATATTGTTAGGATGTCATGTTGTATGTTTCTAAGTATTGGTAAAGTTATTGTTAGTTAAGATTGGAGGTTAGAGCTAGTGTAAGAAAGTTGAGAGTGAAAGGAGTGTATCAGTGAGGAGATTGACGTTGTGGTGGTTGTTAGGTTGATTGGGGGATTTGGGAAGACAGATGTCAGTAGACAGTAGCAGTAGAAGGAGCAGTAGGCAGGAAGATCGGGTTAGGATTGGCTTGCATTGGCAGCAGTAGCAGCAATTGTAGCAGCTGTAATAGAGTGCAGTGAGTAAGAGTGGGCAGTGAACTGTGGTGTATTACATTGCCTGCAATAACATTAGGCAGTAGCAGCAGTAGCTTGGTAGGAGTGTTAGATTAGTCCACTTGATGTTTAAGAACCCAGTTAGATGCCTGGGTGACCTGCATTTGGGGGATTTCTCATTATACCTGGGTTTGATCCAGCCATCATCTAAAGTTCAGACCTTACACCCTCATTACATTGCCTGCACTTTGAATAACATTCCATTCACTTTATTTTATATTCACTGCTTACCTACATCAGTCATTTGCACCACATGTCCTACATACCCATTTGCCTTACACCTTTATGCATCTAATACACTCAATCTGATTTACCCTGCTCTATTAATTGTACTAAACTTACTTGGTTCCAATCTATGTTAACTTTCTTCATCTGTCCATATGCATTCTCCATTTAGCCTCTTTGATTCAGTTACAGCTTGGGGTATACCTGTATACAAACATGAAGGGTTCATATGTGATGTATATTATATATATATATAGATATATGGGGTAAGGTAGTATTAGATAAGGGGTAGTGTCATTGTATATATAAATGTAATATATCTTAGGGTGTGATATGGTATGGGTTAGAATTTAGGAGATTAGTTTTAATATCGATTTGACTAGATAGTTGACCCTTTGACTATGTTTGACTAGATAGATTGATATAAATATATATAGTGAGGTAAGGTATTAGGGTTAAGTATTAGGGTTATGAGTAGTGTTGGTTTAGAGGAGTTCATTGACTTGAGTTTATATTGATGTGATATATATGTATATATATGTATGATAGAATATGTATAGATGTCTTGCTACATGGGATTACCTAGATAGTTAACCCTTGACCAAGTGACCACATAGTCTAAGCTTAACCCTATTTGACAAATGGTTGACCAATTGAATCTTGACCTAGAAATATCCTAGCTGACCTTGTTTGACTAGATAGAAGCCCGAACCCTAAATGTTGACTTGGGTTGACCCAGAGTTGACCAAGTTTGACTTGGACCTAGTTTGACCTAGACAGTTGACCAGGATTGACTTAGAGTTGACTTTGACCTAGATTGGCCTAAAAATTATGTAGATTGCATCATAAACTTCATTTGTCTTATTTTAAACACATTATAACCTGTATTACTCTGTTTAGGACATTGTGACTTTGGTGCAGGTATCTGACATTACACTACTCTTTTCAGAGTAGCAGACGAGTACATTCTCTGATAGTTCTCTCATTTATTTGTCAAATTACTGTACTTCAGTTCTAGTTAGTTGTATGCGATTCTTTGTTACAATACGTATAGATATTTCTGGATTCATGTATGCGATACACATTTATTGTCTGGCCTCTATTACTGGAATAATTCTGGAATCATTTACTGGTATCATCATGTTCTGGCTGGACTCATCTTGAATCTTGTATCGAATTTCTGGATTCACTTGCTGGGAGGGGAAATACTAGAGTAAGACATGTAGACATACCCCAAATCTGGAATCTCCCTACTGGAATCTACTGGAAGCATAGCCATCTCTCGTCTGATCAGTGAGAGACGTGCATGATACCTACAGCCGTTTACATGTCGATCTCGGTATTTTAAAACACACTGTTAGAGTATTGACTGGACTCACCCTGGAATCATTAATCACTATGACTGGAATCGTCTCATACTGGATTCATCTTGTATTAGATTCGTCTTGAACTGGACTTACAATGGAGTTACACTTGTCTTACATTTACTGTCTGGACTTATACCATGTTACTCTAGTTCAGCTAGTTTCTATTTGTAGTTTTTATTGCCATGATTCTTCTCTTGTTTAGTTACTTACTTTCTTTGCACTTTATCTGTCTCTCTTTACCATCACCTGAATATAAACTGCCATGTTCATCAATACAACTGTCTAACTTAGGTTTTCTAGATGAGATGTGCTCGTTCCTGTCCTGATTGGACCTGTTGAAATATTACAGATACTTGCGCTGAGGACACTTGCCCTACTCATTATGGACCTGACGAGGGATTAGCTACCTTTGGCCCCGACACTCAGGAGTGATCGGGATTTAGTTTAGTAGACTTGCATCTGTTTTCATGTAGAACTTGTTGTATTGGATTTGAGACTTGTGTTGTATTAAGATTGTTGAGATTTTGTTGTTATTATAGTAGTTGTCTTTCTATTTCTTAGATTTCTTCTGTGTTATCTTATCGTGCTTAGACTGTGATTGAGTTTCAATATCTTATACTTGTCCTCCATTCGGAGTTGATCATGACGAGTACATTATATACTGCATGAGTTGATGGTTAGTTAGATACATAGAACAACATTCTACCGCCGACACTGCAGCGTAGGTTTGGCGCTATTACGTACTCCTACCCTCACAGTGGGTGTGGGTCATGACACAATGCCTAGTAGGGTCACATCCGCGACTCATAGGAACCTCTAGTAACTGCCATGTCCACTAGCATACAAATCTATTGGCAGTTACTACAAACCGTCGCACGCCTCATACGTATCGGTGGCCGGCCGACTACGCGAGTACGTGTCCTATATGTGACTCATATCACATGATAATGTATGTGTCATGGCTGTATGAGATAAACCAATTTCTTATTATCAATGGGTGGTCACTAGGCTAAGTCAATACAAGAAAATATAACAAAAGCAAGTAAAACGACCGATACAGTCGCTTGCACCCAAGTGTGACTTGGACGCAAAATGATATAAACCATATAGTATAAGTATATAATAAAACTGAATATAAATAACTAAAAAATAAAGTAAAGTAATCACAGAGTATGGTGGCAAGGTATCTTTCTTGGCAGAGCAGGAATAGCAACTCCAAGCAATCAGTCACGTTAGCAAGAGATCTCAAAATCCATGAACGGCTCCGGATGCTGAAACAGACATCAAGAATGTTCCTGGTGTAAAAGATATATCTAAAAAATGTTATCCAAAAGTCCAATTCTGGAACAGGGGCAAAATCATAATTTTGGGTCAAAATGATGTTCGTTGTTGGACCCATTTTGCACCGAAATACGTTCCAATGTCGATCATTTCAAGGGTATTGAAGCCTACTATAGAGATTCGGTACTTTACCAATCTCAGCCCTCCAAGGATGACGACAACGAAGCTGACGATGAAGCTGAACTGAGTTCATCCGCCAATGATGGTCACCTGATTATCCGAGTCAAAGGACGGACTACACCAAAAAGTACTCCAAAGCCTCTCACTATCTGGGTTAAAAGAAGAATCCTGAAAAGGTCAAACCATTGACCATCACTCTCCGCAAAATACCTCGGGTAGAACCTGCTAAAGTCCGTCGTCCCAATCCTGAAGAGTTACCCTATGTGGAAAACTTGGCCAAGTCTGTGGGTCCTGTTCCAGACAATGATCTCCTCAATGAGTATATCAATACTCAAAATAATGTACCTTCAGTGGTTGATGTTATCCCTGAAGAAGAACTTGTATATTTTCTAAGTAAAGGTTTATTTTTGAATTACTCCAATGTCTACCAATTTGTAAACTAGTACATAGATACGATATATGCTCTAGAGCACGGCATAGGACCACATCTCTGTATGTCGATTACGACGCCTCGTCCGCGGGAAAAAGTCTGGCAAGAAGATATCTACTACTCCATAATTCCAGCTAGAATAAAGGGTGAAGAATTGATCATCTTCGGTCGAATAATTGGCGAAAGAAAGTTCGTTCTGGACTCTACTTCTCCCAATCACAACACTGAAGCTGACTATGATTCTGAGAAAATGCAACTTTACTAATATAGTTGGCAGACCAAGAATATCATCCATAATATAGGATATAATATAAAAAGCGACTAGGGTCTAAACTACGGTCAAAGACGACGATTGCTAATACGTCACTTTGCTCCTCTCAGCAAACCAGAGAACTATTATCAACAAAATGGCATTGGTTTGGGTTACATTACTCCTCCAATAACTCCAGAAAGATCAGACGTCGAAGGGATCATTGCTCTCATTCTTCTGATTCCTGCCTCTGGGATTCAGACTCTAGCATTGGAGACATGTTCAAAGCAACTTTGTCCATCAACATGGTGTCAGTTGACCAAATTTCAGATGATGTCTAATCAATCGAGCTTGAACAATGGGCTCAAAAGATGGATACTAGGTAGGAGTTATGTTTCGAACAACGTGAACCACCTAATGACGATGAAGTCGTCCAAATTAATTTAGGAGATGAATCACCTCTTAAACCAAACTTCATCAGCAAAAGTCTGCCTGGTGGAGAACGACAATCTCTTATACAGCTTACAAGAGAATACATTGACGTCTTTGCATGGAGCTATGAAGATATGTCAGGCTTGGACCCTAAAGTTGCTATGTACCGCCTAAAAATCTCGTCCAAAGCTAAGCCAGTGAAGCAGCAGCAACGAAGATTCTGACCAGATATCATGAAGGCCATCGAGAGTGAAGTCAAGAAGCTTATTTCAAGCGGGTTCATTCGTGAAGAACAACACCCTGACTGGGTCACTAACATTGTGCCAGTTATGAAAAAGAATAGTAAATTTTGAGTTTGTATCGATTACCACGATTTAAACTCTACATGCCCGAAAGATGAGTTCCCTCTACCGATCACTGATGTAATAATCAACAATACTTGTGGCTTCGAACAGATGTCCTTCATGGATGGGTTCTCAGGCTACAACCAGATCAAGATGTTCCCCGACGATAAGAAACACACATCTTTTCAAATACCGTTGGGGGTATGCTGTTATACGGTGATGCCCTTCGGATTGAAACATGTAGGGGCGACATACCAGCGAGCTATGAACACAATTTTTTGTGATCATTTGCGCAAAATAGTGGAATGCTACGTAGATGATATCGCAGTTAAAAGTTATCTCAAGGGCAACCACCTCCAAGATTTGAGAACGATGTTCGAACTAATGCATGTACACTAGCTCAAGATGAATCCAACCAAGTCTTTTCTGGGAGTCTTCAGCGGCAAGTTCCTTGGTTTTGTTATTACTTCAAAGGGTATACATCTTGACTCGAAGAAAGTGAAAGCTATCCTTGATATGCATCCCCCAAGAAATCTCAAAAAGCTATGCGGACTTCAAGAAAGGCTAGCCTACATCAGACGATTCATTTCAAATCTTTCGGGAAGGTGTCAACCGCTTACTTAGCTCATAAAGAAAGGAGTATCTTTCGTCTGGATTGAACAATGTCAACGTGCATTTGACGGCATCAAGAAGTATCTCACAAGCCCTCCAGTATTGGTGGCTCCAATAATGGGGAGGCCCTTCTTACTATATGTCCGCGCTATGGACCATTCTCTTGGTAACCTATTAGCTCAGAAGAATAAAGGCGGCCATGAACATACAATCTACTATCTCAGCCGTACGATGGTGGGTTCCGAGCACAGATACACACCTGTGGAAAAGGAATATCTCGTACTGGTATTTGCTATCCAGAAGACACGCCACTATGTGTCTGGACAGACTATCCATATCATATCTAAAGTCAATCCTCTCAGAATACTCATGACTGAACTGGGTTCTCTTAATTCCTGTTTAGCTACATGGGCAATGTTGTTGACTCCATATGATATATTGTTCGTCCCTCAGTAGAAAGTAAAAGGCCAAGCGTTAGCTAATTTTCTAACAGCTCATCCGATGCCAGAATTTTCCAAACTCTACGATAAAATCCTGGATGAAGTAATGGAGTCTAACACCGCAACTGAGGAAATCTCCATTTGGCGAATGTTCTTTGACGGTGCATCAAGAACAGGACCTAAAGGAAATATCGTAGCCGGAGTAGGCATCGTGCTTGTGTCACCCGACCATCTGGTTTTACACCGTGCATATTCTCTCGTATAACCCTGTACTAACAATATGGCCGAATATAATGCCCTACTGATCGGCCTACAACTGGCAAAACAACTGGGAGTTGACTATCTAGAAGCTTACGGCGATTCTAAGCTAATAGTTAGTTAGGTCCGAGGGGATTATAAAGTTCGTCACGAAGACCTCATCCTATATCACAAAGCGACAATCGAATTGGCTTCTATTTTTGCTGGATTCTTCATCGAGCACATGCCTCAATTACATAATATAGAAGCAGATGCTTTAGCCGGTCTTTCTGCTTCCTTGACCGTCCCTACCAATACTCAGTATTCGATCACAGTATCTGGTCGAGAGCTATTCTGTATGAAAGATGCCTTGTATATTCATCATAATTATGCAACGGAAACAAACGTCAACGTTAAAGACTAGAGATTTCCTTTCATAGACTACGCCATCTATGGAATCCTCTCTAAGGACCCAAAGGAAGCAATGTCTGTCCAAAGGCGATCCTTTAGATTTTACTACGATATATCTACCAAAATGTTGTACCGAAGCTCTTACGATGGACTACTGTTACGATGTTTATCAGATACAGACGCCAAACATGCACTCCATGAGGCTCACGACGGAGTTTGTGGTGCACATCAACCAGGCCCCAAATTATAAGATCGCCTCAGACGAATGGGTTATTATTGGCCCACGATGATAGCAGAGGCTGTTGAATATACAAAGAAGTGTAGGGCTTGTCAGTTCCACACCGACTTCATTCATCAACCTTCGGAGTTTCTACATCCGACGGCAGAATCTTGGCCTTTTGAAGCCTGGGGTATGGATGTCATAGGCCCAATCAGCCTCTCATCCTCTAGAGGACTCGGTTCATCATAGCTATAACCGATTACTTCTCCAAATGGACGGAAGCTATACCGCTCACCGAAGTAAAGACGTCGAACGTGATCAGTTTCATCAAACATCATGTTATCTATCACTTCAGCCTACCTCGCAGGATTATCCATGATAATGGTCCACAATTCACGAGCCATGAATTCTATCGGTTCTGCGATAAGAATCGAATCCAGAATGTAGCCTCTACTACTTACAATCCAGCGACTAATGAGTTAGCAGAAGCCTTTAATATGACCATCATTAAACTTCTCAAGAAGTTCGTGTCTTCAAACAAACGCGATTGGAATGAGAAGCTCGGCGAATGTCTCTGGGCCTATCGTACAACGGTCCGGACTCCAACAGGCATTATGCCATTCTCTATGGTTTATAAGAGCGAAGAAATTCTTCCCCTAGAAATCCATATTCTCTCTCTTCGAGTAGCCTTAGCCAGTGAGTTGACTGTAGAAGAAAGTTACCATCTGCGAGGACAAGGGCTCGAAGCTCTAGACAAAAAATGCTTATTAGCTCAGCAGCGTATTGAGCTATACCAAGCACGCCTTTCCAGAGCCTTTAATAAAAAGATAAAGGAAAGAATCTTCCAAGTTGGTGATCTAGTCTTAGCAGTAAGAAGACCAATGGTCATAACGCACAAGACAAAAGGAAAATTTTAGCCTAAATGGGAAGGTCCTTTCGTTATAGAATCAGTGCATTCTAACGATACGTATCGACTAACCAAACCTGATGGTGACTTGCTCATGATGTCGATCAACGGCAAGTTCCTGAAGAAATATTATGTGTAACCTTTATGAACAGTGTTCACATATACCCTATTTTAATCATGTAAATGTACAGTGCAAAATTTATGTGATTCAAAAATCCATCTAACTATTATCCGTATTTTAAGAGTCTTGAATACTCCATGGACAATAGGTCCTCTAGAAAGATTTCCCAGTAGAATTATTTTCGTTTTGGACTCTGTCCAAACTTGGTCTGACGAAAATAAGTCACGTCCATGTTACCTCTGAACTATTTTTTGATAATTATTTCCCCTGTGGGATGATTAAAAAATGTTTTGCCATGTCCATATAACCTCTGAGCAAAGCATTCATCAAGGATAATCACGTCCATATTACCTCTAAATTATCCACTCCTACCTAATGTTATATATCCTTCCATGTCTATATTACCTCTGGTCAGATATAGAACATCCTCTACTATTACGTCCATATTACCTCTATTAGTAGCTTCTTTCAACTTATTTTCTATATTCAAGAACATTGAATATAAAATGGCTAATAAGTCCACATCAAATTCCCTAGCGGAATACCCACCAGAAATATCCTTACTACGTCCACATTACCTCTAGTTCTGATATTTCACAAACTTCATTCATGAATTTTGAAAGCCAAAAGATTCTTTATTAAAACCGTCTATCAAAAGACAGAGAAAAGAAAAAGATACAGGAGTCTTGACGGCTAATTGAGCCTATTACAAAAGAAGATCTAGGGATACACAACAAATTGATGCTATCCCTTAGAGCCGTAATCTCGGTCTCGAACTTGGCAGTAGCAAGACGGCACGCTTCTTCCTGTCGGGCAGCTTCATCCTGGAAGAGGATCAGTTTCACGTGCTCTCCCTCCAACTTCACCAGCAGTACTTTTAATTGATCTAAAGTTGTGGCAATCACGGCAGCCTGAACCGAATAATCCTCTTGTTCAGACACAACTATCCTCAAGCTGGCCTCCAGTTGGGCAATCTCATTTTGGATCTGCACGATGTGATTATATTTCTCAGTAATTTGGGCAGCCAGCTTATTCTTCGAAGCAACACGAGCCACACTCGCGGCATTGAACTGCTCATACTGATCAGCCAATTCGCTGATCTCTTGAGCAAAGACATCCTTTCTGGCTTGGAAAGTAGCCTCTCCTCCGTGAGAGCTGCGCTAAAGCCTTATCTTCTTCATGAAATAGCGACGTCGGGCTTCGTTGTTTGGCTTTCCTAAGTTTGGCCACACAGTCCTCCAAGTCATTCAGAACTTTCCTTAGAGCATTAGCCCGCTCCTCTTAGCCAATAATGCTCTCAAGGGCCGCCACTTGGCATTCATCAACAACTTTTACAGGGCCAAAGGCGGCGTTCCGATTCAGAACTCCAGGAAGCTTTACTTTTACGATAGAATAGAAAGCTTTGACGACTTCTGGGCCATCTCGTCGTCTTCGTAGAAGGTCGTCGGAGAGGAAGCTTGATGAGGATCTTCTGCTCCAGGAAGAGATGCTTGACAAGAAGTCGAACATGACAAGAAAACAATATATATATATATATATATATATATATCAGCAATGAAAAGAAGAATCTGAAAGAGTGCAAAAGAGTAGTAATATCGTACCTTCGGCATGCTCAGCGCCAACTTGGAGTAGGTCATTAGCCTTGGTTACCAAGGAGCCAAGGACAGGCCCAGGTTGTTCAAGGAGAACAATGTCAAGGCTCCGAGCAGCATCAGGCGGTATATCTTCTACGATCCCAGATGGACCGGGAGCAGATTCAGCAATGACCACCTAAGAAGGCTGTTCAACCTCTCCTTCTGCAGCCGATGTCGACTTATTGACAGAATCCTCCGTACTAGCAACCTTAGAGGAGCCAGGGACAACCTCTTTTCCTCCCGTAATATCTTGGGCTATCTCTATGCGTGGTTCCTTCTCCTTGTCTACAAGGGATTACACAATGGCAGTCAGCCTCACGAGGAACACGCACAATCAAAGTTAAAAAATCTCATCTGAAGAGAGGTGCAAAGATAACATACCCAGAGGAGGGTGACCTGATTGGACTTGATTTTCATCCAAGTCTTCCATCATAGCTCCTATCGCAAACATATCCCCCAAAGAAATGTCGTAGGAGGGACTGGCTTTCTGATTGTCGTCATGGTCTTGGCCTTCGCCCTGATCATCCCTTTGCTCAATCCTGATAACTGAAGAAGACCCGCCCTCATCCATCGGTTGAGGACGAGTAGGGAACACTGTTGTTATGTCCACCTCTTCAGACGAAGAAGCACCTGCCGCAGTCGTGACTTCAACGTTCTGCGCAAAGGACAAATGCAATGGTTAGAAAACTTCTAACGGTTTGACCAAAACGGCTATGGAGTCTAGGAAGGGATCTACCTCCCGAATGGTAATGGCCCGCGACGCCGTCTGCCGAGAAGATATTCTTGGAGGAGGCGAGCCGGCGCTTACGTCCGTGACCTTCTTTCTCCCTCGGGAGACAACAACCCTCTTTCTTTTGGGCCGTAGAACCAGCACGGTGGAAGCTTTTCTCTTATGAGGAATGTCATGAGGAGGTTCTTCAGTATCCTCTCTCCGAGGCACTGTAACAACAGGCTCCTCAAGAACAACTCTCTGCTATGGCGCTACAGCCGGATCAGCTTAGGGTGCGGTGCCTTCCTTTCTGTGACCCCTATTACGCGTACTCGTCCTATATCAGCAAGAGTGGGGGCAAGCCTAGACCCCGATATTAAACTCTGCTCACGGTCATACCGAGAATGAAGGGTATTGAGCTGAATATAGAACTTGGCAGCATCAAAGAGCATGTGGGTTTCAGGCTCATCTTCTGCCAGGATAAAAACTGCCCCCGTAAATCCATCGTTATAGTAGCCCCATGCACGTGCTCCATCGATTAGGCTTCCTATCGATTGTAGATGAGGGCTGGGATTACCCAAGAAAAGCTAGCTGTAGCAGAACTGTCGTGCAAAGAGACTCGGCAGATAAGGTTTCAGGAAAGTGTGGTTCCTATTCCTGAATACCAGATGGGAAGGCCTGATAGACTGGAGCCAACAAAATGTCCCAATAGGAAGGCTAGTAGTGAGTGCTCCCTCATCTACTAGGGTGTCTCCTGCACGGCCACTACCAGACGGAGGCGACACTGAATTCATAATTCTGTAGGAAACTTAAAGCCTTCCTACAAACATGCACCCCTGTAACGGTCCAATCCGTATATTTGAATCTCCGAAGAAAGGCATCTCAAGCCAAAGAGTTTGCCATCAGCCCGACATTCATTAATATGGGACAATGCAACACCATCCATTCCATCAGATAATGAAAGGAAAACTCAGTCCTAACAAAATCCTTTCGGCCATCGGGCGTCACTGCGTTCACAACGAAGTGTCGCAAGCCTCGTTGGATGGTACAGACCATCGCAGGAAGCAGGGCAAGCTGGCATCCAAAGCCCAGCTTTATAGCTGGAAGTATCATACCCCGACTTATTCTTTCAATAGACCCTGAACCACCAGGGACTACACAATTACGAAGCTACGTTATCAGGAAAGCGGCTAGCACCGCCTTTTCTGACAGCTTGAACCCGGCCTGCCTAAAAAAATGATAAATCGGGAAGTTCCCATCGTGATCATCACTATCTTCGGCGTCTACAACCCCGTGATCTGCCATCAACTAACGCTCGCCTTTCTTTTCTATTCAGTGGCGTCTATATCTCAGATTTTGTTGAGGGCTTACGGGTCGAGAAAGAGACTGGGTCGTCTCCTTCTTCTCTGATGAAGATGTAGTTGGTCCAGGCCCTCGTATGGGAAAGGGACCCCTCAGTCTTACCCTTCTTCGTGATCTGGCGACAGATAAAGAGGTGACAAAGTAACTCTTTGTATACCTCCATCATCTCGGAGTTCTCCTTCTCCAAATCCAGGAGCTCCTCATCACAGGGGACGTATTCTTCGTATGGCTCAGTCCTCCAGGGGAATTTTGATATCGCCTGCATCTCGTGAAGAGCCAGACCCATCTCACCACCCGAAGTGAAGAAGGTAAACGTGTGATAGTTTTACAACCCCACCAATGATATAAACATAGGTCAGTTAACTTTAATGCCATATTGGGTGGCTCTAACGGCATAAAAAAGACCGACAGCTTTTAGGGTGGCCTCGTAAGTCGAGAGCACCCATCCAGTAAGGTCGCTCCAGAACAGGACAGAGTATCTCCAACCTTCCAATTGCAGCTTCCCTCCTGGATATGACTTTTTCTTGATAGCATCAAGTTGGAGAGAGTCTAAGCAGCGTAAGGGTGAAGATCAGTCGAGACATCATTTATTTTGGCCCCAGGATACAGCCCCTCGAGGAGTAGGACGTGGAGCCCTTGACACACTTGAAAGTGTCCTTCTTTCGGTCACCAGAGTTGAATTGGATCTTGCCAAAAACGACCCCATGCAGTTAAGGGGTCAGGTCCCATTTCATCTACCTCCGTACAGTCAGATCAGTAAACGATGACAGAGGGTATTATCGCTTCATCGATGGAAACCATATTTTTTTGTTATTAAACCTAACTACCAGAGGGTCTTCTAGACATATTGTCTCGTTGTCCTCAAATCCCAGGCTGTCACCAAATAGGAAGTACGGTCTCTTAAATCTTCGTGCCTCTCCGGGGGTGAACTTCTCATCATTTATCATCTGCTTCAAGAATATTTTGTCCTGCTCAAGCATAGCAATCACCCATACCGAAGGCTGGTCATGGCTAATCTTCACCTGAGCTTTTGTAACCATTACGGTGACAAGGCTTGAATCCAGAGCATGGCGAGCAGAGCCAAGAGAAATCCCACCAAGAAAGGGGACAACCATGTCAACTGCGAAGACATAAGGAAAAGTCAGACTTAGAATCTACAGAAAAAAAAGAGCTAAGTACTAAGAAATTCAATGCACCCTGATGTTATGCGCCCAAAGGGCCTGTGGGCGCATAAGCACAAATTCTGCGTGGACGCATAAGCACATGTTCTGTGTGGGCGCATGACACAGCCAAGTGCCTAGGCGCATAACACAATAGAGTGCGTGGGCGCATGCATCTGTGAGCGCATAAGTTCGCTCACAAAAGAAGTGTTTGCTTTGGGCGCATATCGATGGTCATCCGCCCAAGCAGAGAAGAGTCCGAGCGTCACAAATTAACGCTCGAGACTTTGTTTATTTTAGACATCGCCTCACCCATGATGGGGTCCTGAATCATATATGACGCTGCCAAAGGAGGAGAACTAGCTGCTGCAACCTTCTTGCCCTTCACAGATTTCTTGGGAGTCGAAGCAGCCTTGGGAGAAATGATTGCTCGAAAGTGAGTAAAGGAAAAACTCTTTGAAAATTCCGAGGAAAAGAGAGAATGAGCTTTCTCTCTCCTCAAGGCCTATTTATAGGCATGAACGGAGAGCTATACGCCCACATGGCCTATGCTCCGACATGGTCTATGCGCCCACGCATTCTATGTGCCTACACAAAGACAGTCTCTTACAGATTATGTGCCTGTTATCTGCTGATGCGGACTACGTATAGAGAACGAAGCTTTTCAAACACCATTCCAAAACAAGCCTATTGCTTCATATTTCCAAGAAAGATCTCAACGGCCACATTTTGACAGCCTGGCAGACACCTATGCGCCCAAAGGGGTCATTTCTATCATACGCCCATGAAGATGGTGGAGACAGTTTTGTCCATGCTTCTATCAAAGTATTCTGACACCCGTTCGAGTCTCAAAAACTTTGAAGGGGGTCTTATTGAAGCATAAAAAATACAAAGACAAAAGAAGCTATGAGCCCTTATAGTCAAAGAGGGGGCTATGCGCCCACAGGATCAATGAGGAGCTATGTGCCTACAGGATCAATGAGGAGATATGCGCCCACATGATCAAAGAGAGCCTATGCGCCTACATGCACCCAAGTATGGGTGCATAAACTCACTCCCACTCTATGCGCCCAAGAAAGCAAATCCCTACGACTCAGTCAAACTCTACGATCAATCGTGCACAGAAGCATGCGGCCGTGTCAGTCTCCACGAGTAATCGGGCACCGAAGCATACGGCCACGTCAACTCCACGGCAACCCCACGATCTACCCACGATCATCCAGCATCCATGCGCCTACACCCTATGCGCCCAAAGAAGTGTTATGCGACCACAACAAAATCAGTATATTTTCCACCTGTGGGCATATAATAGTCATTTTCAGTGCCAAAACGACTATAAATAGAGATCATCCCCCTCTACAAAAAAGACAGAACGGAGAGCATTTTAAGAGCCAAATTGTTGTCCTTCTTGCCAGTGAGCCGAGAGTTAGCAATTTTCTTAGGTTTTCTCCCACTTTTTTAATCGGAGTGTCAACAGAGTAAAGGAGCAACTACCGCTTGATCTCCATCGTTCCATTCCCCAGAATTCTTTTTGTACTCGGGGATCCTCAGCGCAGGATCTCTCAGGCGTACTCGATTTGTGGTGCCTTGCGCCAATAAGAAAAGACAATGTTTTTTCTTCTTTTTTGTGTGTCCACAATAGCGACTGCAATTTAACCCATCCCTATTATGTTAGGATAATATAGAATAGGTTCCAACGCAAGTGGTTGGGCTAATTTTCCGTCGGTTTGGTAGATTAGGTTTTGTGAGTTATGAAGTTGCGCCTTCCGTGACTTTTGTGTTTAATTAGCGGAAGAAGACTCAATTGGGTGGCACACTAGTGGCATTTGCATAGAGAACTTCAAGTAGATCACAACCATATATTGGGAAAAAAGGTTTGAGCCGAGGTTGGATCTCTAATCGCAGTCGAAAAGTATTTCGGTGTTACGGTAAGGGTTATTATTGGCCGTTAGGACTCAAAAGTCACAGCATAAAAAAAATAGAGTACAAAGGAACATGTTTGAGTGGGACATGATATACCTAGATGAAGGTGGACTCGTCTAGACCTTGCATGTGAAGTTTGTTGGAAGGTAACAGCTGGTCTCTTGCTCCAAATTTTAATGTCACGGTCGGGGATACCAAATGATCTAAATCAAAAGTAGGAGTTCATGAGGCACTAATTATCTCCCTAATAGGAACCAACTTATTCTAATCAATCAATAATCTCCGTATATCCTACAATTTAGAAGGCTTATATTCTCCTCACTTAGAAGCTTAGACCTGGTTTTAGAAAGAATTTCAAAGTCATGATATCGAACCTCGACTCTCGATAACAAAGAATGAGACATAACGTGATACGGTAGATATGAATCAAGTTCAAGGATCGTTCCTCAATTTCTAATAAATGAAAAATGAGTGCGTATAATGATACGTGTCACGACCCGTACCAAGTGTAGGGGCAGGAGAAGTGGGTACGTCCAGCCTATGCCGCAGTGTCGGTGGTAGAACGTTGTTCTAGGTCACTATCTAATCAACAACTCACACAATTATATAATGTACCTGTCACAACCTCAACCCCGAATGGATGACAAGTATAAGATACGATAATACTCAATCATAATCTAAGCACGATAAGATAACACAGGAGTCTAATAACTATATAAAACTCAAAACAACAACAACTTAAATAAACTCCCAAAATAACAACATCTCAACAATCTTAAGACACCACTTATTACAAAACAAGTTCTAAAAGAGAAACTAAACCATAAACTAATAATCTACTACAAGCTCTACTGGTCCTCTAGGCTAGCTGTGAATCTCCAGGTTACCTGTAATATTTTTAACAGGTCCAGTCAGGACAGAAACGGGCACAATACATCTCACGCAGTTCATATCATGACAAAAAAATGTAAGCATGCTATAGAGTAAAATATATGAAACGCTGAAGAATATACATGAAGTAAAAGAGATGACTGTAAGGAAATATCTACTAAAAGTAAAAACCTATTAGTGGCTAGTGATGTAGAGTACAAGATAGACATGTAAACGGCTTAAATTTGCACATGATTATACTAAAGAGTTTGTACATGATTACACTACTTGGGAATTGTTCAAATGACCATTTATACTCCTCCGTACCCCAATCAATACACAAAGATCCAGACAAGTTATGTTATTGCACATGATTTCACATGGAGGCCCATAAATGGGTGCACATGAAGTATACATAGGGGCTCTGTAAATATGAGAGTACATGAATCACAAGAGTGCACATGAATGATGAAAGCACATGAATACATGATATACATGAATACATGATGTACATAAAAATCATATGACATAACGTATCCCGATGCTCCCGTGGAGGATAACATCTTGTGAAAGGATCAATATAGTACCAATCCGTGTTAACAACGTGACAGCAACAAGTAAAGTAATCTAGAGCCAGAATATAAATCCTATCAAGTATGAAACGGTCAGCGAATGTACTCGCTTGATACCCTGAACAGCTGATATGAAAAGATGGCCAATTGGAGTCACAGGGTCCTAGTTAGAACAACACAGGTAATAAAGAGTTCAATTTATATGGTAATTAAAATTATAATTCAATCTTCATGAGTCTGTCAATCTAGGTCAAAGTCAACTCTTGGTCAACTCTGGTCAACAATCTAGTCAAACTAGGGCAACTAGTCTAATGTGGTCAAACTAGATAGGATTTAGTCAACAATGGTCAAACTAGTCTAGGTTAGTCAATTCTAGGTCTAAACAAGTCTATGGCCTAAACAATCAAGTACACTAGTACCATTGGTATCTAACACATAGCCTAAATTAAGGCACATAGCTAAACCACATAGCTAACAAGGCACACAAACTTAGTTATATAAAATATATTATATATATATCACATATATCCTTACCCATATAGTACCATCCTAACACATACATATAGATATCATATATCAAGTATATACATATCCTCACTATGAACCATAACCTATATCTATATGCTCTCATAATATATAAAGATATTATATAATCCAAAAATATATATACTTATCTATATAACCCTTCCACAATCTAACATCACCTACTCAACTCAAACACTTAGACACTAACCCACTAACACTAGGATACCATATCAATCTTGGTCATATTGGCATCCCAAAACTAATACTTTGGTCATAATGTAAACTAATCATTTACCTTGAAGGTAAAGGTAATTCATATTTACCTTAAGATACTAACTTGGTATCATGAGATACAAAGATAACCCTCAATTATCTAATTAACTAACTATTTAATGTACTAACATAACATCTTAACTAATATCTAACATATAACCTATAGAGACTAACTTGCTAACATACCAATATCTAGAACTAATATAACATACTAATATATCAATATCTAACATACTAGATATCTAACATCAAACTATCTAACAACATATCAAATATCTAACAAAATACTAACATCTACTATCTAACTAACACTCATACTAACAAATATAACTTACACTAACATATAACAAACTCTAATATATCTAACCCTCTACTAACCAACACTAACAAACATACTAACATATATAACTTACACTAACATATAACAACTCTAACATATCTAACCCTCTACTAACAAACATCTAACAAATATACTAACATATATTACCTAACAATAATAAATATATGTACTATATCATACATATACTCGACAACCTATGATACCTACGTTCACTTAATATCCATACTACATAAGCTCATAGGTTACACAAAATACCTATATCGTATAGTCACTCTTCTAATTAAAATTAATACTGTACCAATTAGGCCTTCACTAAATTATAGTATTAAAGTATGTTGTAGCCCTTCGAATTAGATTTCCGAAACTTCAAACGGATCGCATTTTCGTGTCCAGAATCGCGAAAATACCGAAACACGTTCGTCTTTCGTCCAGCTGACACTCAAACAGTTCTACAGAAAGTTCTAGAATGCATTTGATCTATTAATATATTTATTTGGAAAGCTAACTTCAATATGGTTCTTTTAAAAAAACAGGAGATTAATCGAAGTTCTAAGCTAAAAGTTATGATATTTCTAAGTTGCTATGGTTGTTAAAAATGTGGATGAATATTATGAGGAATTTGAGTTGTTTGGACAAAAGAAATACATCTCACTCTCCACACCACTCAAGACACACATCAAACCACACTCCCCTCTCCTCTAACACAAGCACAACACTAACATCATATCCACACACATCTAAATATATGAAATATATCTAACATACCTATATATATATATATATATATATATATATATATATATATATATATATATATATATATAATAGTCCATTATATAAAGAGACTAAAATGACAAGTTGAGGCTAAAAATATGACATGTAGACTAAACCACTTAGATCTAACCATGGATATCCAAATAAAACTCATTCTAACCATCCTAACTAACTCAAACCATCCTCTAACATGTCTAGAACTGAAATTAAAATACAATTAAACCTATTAGACATTAAACCAAACACATGAGGTGTCCTAATTTGAGATCTAATAAGTGGGACACAAGACACAATTCTAAATTTCTCTAGAGAGCTCCAAATGGCCTCAAACTTTAATCTAAAGTGGGTACATGCATGGGGGTGGATCCTATGGATTTAAAACTAACTAATATGTATAGAAAATCAATTTAGAGGGTTGATTTTACTATTGGAAGTGGAATCCCAATGATACTCCCAAGGACACGGCTCCGACACGAAGATCAAGCAAAAAGGACACTCCTCCTTACACTTTGCTCCAAATCTTTGCTAGCACCCTCCCTTGGTAGTATAATAAAGTTGGATGGAAGTTTTGGTGGAGGAATGTAAGGATTTGGAGATCAAATCAAAGAGGAAAGCTCTCAATTTGGAGAAGAACACTTATGAAGGAAAATGGAGGCTTGATGAAATAAAATGAAAGGATGGGAGGCTAATCTACCTAAAGTGGCGGCCACTAAACCCTATTTGGGCCTTGGAGGATGTCACGATCCGTACCCAATATTTGGGCATGAGTCGTGGGTACGTCCAGCCTATGCCGCAGTATCAGCGATAGAACGATGTCTATACAGTTTATAGATTTCCACAATACAACCAAATTCGTAGATCAGTCCACAGCAATAAGATATATATACAATAACCACGGTGAAAGAAACCTAATAACTGATCTGAATAGTCTCCAAGGTAGAGACCAAAATATGATAGACAAAATAATCTTAAGAGAACAAAATGTGCCAGGATGGATGTCCACTACTCAACTTTCATAATCCACAAATAAAATGAAGTACAATAAATAAAAGAGTTTCTGGAGGCAACTCATGCTCTGTAGAATAATATCTAGCTAAATATCTCCTGCGGAGGGTAGCCCTGCATCCAAGTCCTCCTGCATGCTCAGATCAGGGTCCACAGTCTGTTCATAATAAGTGGTACAGAACTCCTCTAACTCATCACCTAAAATATTAGTTTTCCAGTCAGGAATGGAACAAGTACACATATGACCGCCATTCGAGCCCAAACAGAATTATAGAACATGTATATAACATATGAGAATGGAACTAGGAAGTAACTAACATCATGGTACAATAGAAAAGACATATAAACTATATCAATGAGAAATAGCTACGAGAAAGCAAATATTTAAATCATGGTGACATGGCAAGTGGCAAAACAAGATGAAATGACTGGAATAAGAACTATCTACGTGTGTTGAAATATCTTTTTCGACGTGTGAACGGCCAAAGGGTAAATCTGGCACCCTACAAGTGTCGTGTGCAGCTGCTATTATTCAAGAATAGACATCATAGGGATGGAATGGGTAGTTCACACGTCTATTAAGATATTTCCCCGCCTACTAGTACTCATGGAATCCATGGCAGTGGGGTAAACATATAAAAGGCAATCAAGAATGTACAATAGATCCATGAAACTAATATTCATGTGACGAACGTGTCAACAAACAACAAGACATATGTATAACATGTAAATAAAACTATCAAAAATGGTAACAATCAGTATATGTACTTGCATGTGGTCCTGAGCTGCGGGTATGAGAAGAGTACTGAGTCAGAGTCCAAGTAACCTGTTTTTAGCATTTCTTGGATTAATAGATGTGATATAGGAATTATCAATTCTATCATTTCTTGTTAGCCCCATAAGTTAACCTATATACACTTAGCAACCTACCATAGTCTCTGCAAGCACTACCCTATACTGCCATTATCGTATCCCATGTACATAAGCCTAGGGTTTGGGTATCTCCTTATTGGTGTCATTTACTCTTTTATAACCTAGATTGAGGGTTTCCCCTTCTTTGATACTTGTATCTAAGGTACATCCTGTACCTATATTGACCTTCCTTTATACTGTCCTAACCTTAAGGGATTTGATAATAAGTTAGAGAAGAAAGATTGGAATATAGATGAGGTTCGAATAAGTGAATTGGGTATTAACCAAATTTGACTGAACCTAAAATAAGGGGAAACATGACCAAATGGAGTATTGGAGTGCTCCCAGGGAACTGACACCATGTTCAATTGGACTGAAGTAAGGTATAGGTGATGCTGGCATGTGAATGAAGGACTAAAACTCAACTAAAGAACTGATCATTACCTTCCTATTAATTGAATGATTTATTCAGTTCAAAAGTAACTAAACTAGAGGCTGCCTAGAAGCAATAATGGATAAAAGGAACTGTTATCTGAACTCAAGGTCTGAACACATGTCCACATGTGGACAGATTAAAATAGTGTGGACAGAACATCTAGTTTAAAGACTAAACAAAAGTTCAAAAGTTTGAACTAACATAGCTTGGACTGTTCAAATATTCAAAAGGACTGCTATCATATGATATGGACTGAACTATAGTTAAGGACTGGAAACAAAATAATAAGTATAATTGCACCACATATAGGCTAGTCGGGCCTTCCTATATTACTGATACCAAGTAATACGAGACTAATACATGAGATGAGGACTAAGTAAGTAAATGGAATATAGGATAGCTGAAATGGTGACGACTAAAACTAAAATGATGCTAACAATGACTGATATAATGGAATAAAATACTGAAACATACATCTTGTAGGGCTGAGGAATGTTACCTGACTGATATAATGAAAGGAAGACTGAACATACTAAATGTTGACTGATACTCTAGGAGTATGAGTCGAATAAACGGGAATCATTGGAACACATATGAAGATACAAGGAAATCGATATAACTGGACTGATCTATTAGATACTTGAACATATAAAGATTGGACTGAATGTTAACATTAGGACAGATCCTATAGCGGATGATTGTACAGAATAGGAATGGAACCGAGTAACCCATACTCGAGCAACCTACACTAATGTAGTGAAAATTGGATGAGCAGGGGACTGAATCTACAAGGAATTTGAACTGAAATATAAGCTACATGGACTGAAACATAGGGATCCTTACAAAAATTGGAACTGAACTAAAAAGATTATGTACTGACCTAGACAATCATACCAGCCTATGCAGGACATCCTTATGCTACATAACCACTCGTCTAAGAGCCTAAGCCCTCTCCCTCTACTAACATCCGACCTCCATTGTCCCTGTGCTCTGCCATGTTATGCTCTGCCATGTTATGATTGGGTGATAGGAATTACTTGCAAATTAGGAATCGAGTACTGATACAGGAAGCAACTTGGAAATTCTAATATTTGATTAGTATAATGCATCAAGTGTTGCCTAAAGCCTGGTGCAACCTGATGCACATCAGAGTACGTAAGGCACTCGATCCCCTAGTGATAAAATTGCATGTTACTAGAACAAGGCTCTAGTTTTTCCTTGGTGCATCATGTTCGTACATCCTATATTGGCACTACATGTTACATTGTGGATAACCAGACACATTTGTGTGTAACCCTGATATAAAGTACAACCTGATACAAATACAACTATGCAGGTGCAATTGTTACCAAGGGAGTTAACACAAGGTGAACATTAATACAAGTGTCAATTGTCATAAGTAAACTAATTCAAAACAGCCCGCTTGCTTCTGCTATGGGTGGCTGTCATTAGGATAGCCTATGTCTATGTCTATGCTCTGATGCCCTTGTTTGTACAAATCTACACCTGTCCTTGTTAACAGGATATTAGGTCACATAGGCTAGTAGTTATTGGTTTCCTGAGTCTAACTCTATACACTTTCTATATCCCAAAATTCCTATAGATGTGTATACCATTTCAGTCCACACCAGGGCTTCGTATTGCTGATACAGATTATCTAGTATAAGTACCTGGTTGTCTCAGCTTGCATGACTAATACCCCTAAAGTCACACAGGTGCAAAAACTCTCCTATGAACCCGACCTCATGTTACTTGATGTTGATATTGGTCTATTGGCTGATACATTAGAGGTCATCATCCTTGCTTCTTCTTGCATAGAGGGCAAAATGAGATGGTAAGATGAGCCAATTAAAGAATAACCTCAGTAAATGATATAAACAGACACAAGCCTTATAGGAATCATTCCTATATTAGTCTCTGGTTAGAGACCCAATCCCACTGGTACACGAGTATTCCATTGGTCTTAGGTACAATACAGGACTTACTTTTACTTCCTATCCAGGCTACATGCTCACGGGTACCAGGGACTTATCTCTAAGGTTGGGCACCCTCATGTGGCAGGTACAGCAGTCATAGGCTATCAGTTCCAGTGCAAGATAGGTTTGCAGGTATAAATACATATTGTTCTCATATTACATGTACCTAGAGCATGCCTACAGACTGGGCTTACTAAAGGGGCATGGCGTCTCATGTTCAGATCATGCTATAGTGTACTATAGGAGGAGAGTAATGCATAGGGAATAAAGAGGGTTTATCTCGTATTCGATTAACATATAGTGTCAAGTGGTTGCATTTGTGCCAATGTGTAAAATATGAAGCCTTGTACAAGGGATAAATAGGATACTCTAATGTTCCATTGGTATATGGTGTCAGGTGGTTACATTCGTGCCAAAGGGTAAACCTGAGAATGTTAATACACTACTGATACATAGGATACTTTCTGTAGCCTTGGCACACTAACTACCCAACACCACTAATACACAGGTAAACCTGATACAAGGCCTCGACCCAGCTCAATGCTAATACATTGACGAATACGCACCCACCCAAATTCATTACCCGATTCTACTCATTAATTGCTATATAATCATACGTATCAGTTACTCCTCCCTTCTACCTATATTACTTTAGACTCCTATAATCTCTTAATCCCTGAATCAGTCATTTCTTCAACCAGTTCTCCTAGACATATTCTCGACTGCCCTTAATACTAGTGAAAGCATGGTAAAGTCTAATAGTTTTAAGAGTCATAAGATATGGTTGGCGAGGAGAAGGGGATGATTACCTGATTGAAGGATTGAAAACTCTTCTAGCCGAACACCCTCTCGTACTAGGTCTTCATGAACTGGGAGAGGCGCAGGGGATATTAGGGTTTGGGGAAGGGATTGTCTGTTCTCTCAATCTTTATATAGTGGTTCAAGATAGAATCGACATTGGTTTTGAGATTATACTAAAATTAATCCAAGGATTTGAAGGATTTTGATTACAATCTATTCTGTTCTGAACAGAGATTCAAATTTGGCTCGACCCTTATTTAAATTTGAATGGGTGAGTTTGCAATAACCCTTCCCCCATTTCTGAATTGCATGAGTCTCTACTAATGAGCTTTAATATAGGCTTTAAAACTTAATAAGGAAGATAAAACTCAATGTATCACCAGCTCTACTCTCTAGGGTTTGTGTTTTGGTTACCTAAAGTTGTACAGGTGTAATAGTAATAATGTTCTAACAAGGGTAGTGTATGTGATAATCTGACAATAATAATATTAATTTGGTTTAGGGGCTCATAAACCTACCCTCATTAAACAAATTTCGTCCTCGAAATTTAAATATAGACACCAAGGTAGGAATGCATACCTCATTCCTCGAAAAGGTGAGGATAGCGCTCCCGTATCTTGTCTTCTCTATCCCATGTGGACTCGGCCGGAGAATGGTGCCTCCACGCGACACGTACCAATGGAATGTTCTGCTTACGCGGCACTTTCTATCTACGATCCAAGATCTCGACGGGCTGCTCCTGATAGCTAAGGCTCGGCCCCACCTCAATCTTCGAGTAGTCTAGCACGTGACTGGGGTCCGCCACATACCGTCTCAGCTGGAACACATGGATTACGTTGTGTACTCCCTCCAGTACGGGTAGTAATGCCAAGCGGTATGCCACCTCTCCGATCTTCTCAAGAATGTGGAACGGCCCAATGTATCTCGGACTGAGCTTCCCGCCTCCTCCGAAGCGTATCGTACAACGTATATCAGAGATATCTCCAAGAATACCATATCTCCAACCTAGATTTAAGCAAGAGTTACGACCGATTCTTATTATTATTAACAATTAAAACTACGGAGAACTATACCTAAAACTCTAACTGCCTTCGGTGAGTGTCAGCCCAGTGCTTCTGCCTGTCATGTGCCACACGAAGTCGCTCCTTAATCAGTTTCACCTTTTTCGCAGCATCCACGATCATCTCGGGTTCCAACAGTACTCTCTCACCCACGTCGTCCCAAGATAGTGGGGTACGACATCTCCGCCCGTATAAAGCCTCAAAAGGGGACATTCATATACTAGCTTGGTAGCTGTTATTGTAGGAGAACTCCACGAGGTGAAGGTGATCCTCCCACAAGCCACTAAAGTCTAGTATTCATGTCCGCAGCATATCTTCGAGCGTCTGGATGGTCCGCTCCGACTGTTCATTTGTCTGTGGATGATAGGCTGTGCTGAACTTGAGCGACGTGCCCAAGCTAGCCTGTAGGCTCCTCCAAATGTGAGATATGAACCTGCTGTCGCGGTCGGAGACGATACTCACTGGAACATCGTACAACCTGACGATCTGCTTCACATACAACTATGCCAACCTCTCCATGGATAGTCCCACTTTGAATGGTAAAAAGTGGGCTGATTTGGTCAACCTGTCAATGATGACCCAAATCGCATCCTTTCCTCCTGGCGAACATGGAAGACCGAAAACAAAATCTATATTGATTTGTTCACACTTCCACTCAGGAATCAGCAATGGCTGAAGTAAACCTCCTGGTCTCTGCCTCTCGGCTTTAACCTGCTGACACACAAGACATCTAGAAATGAAGCATGCCACCACTCGCTTCATGCCGTACCACCATACGTGGGCTCTTATATCCTTGTACATCTTGTTTGCTCCAGAATACAAGGAATACTGAGAACGGTATGCCTCCTGCATAACCTCCTCTCGCAGCTCTCTACTAGGTACACATAATCTCGTCTCATGCCTCAACGAGCCATCCATTACAATAATGAAATCCTCCAAGAAACCGGCCTGCGCCTGTGCCATGATACTCCTCAGCTGCTCGTCATGGTGTTGTGCCTCTCGTATCTTGTCCATCAATCCAGACTGAATCTGTATGCCCATCATCTGTATCTCGACTCCAGAAATGATGATCTCAATGCCTAAGCTCTCCAAGTCTGTTAACAAGTGTCGGTCTCTCGTTAAGAACATAGCCACTGGGTACTGACTCAAGGCATCCGCAACTACGTTCACCTTTCCTGGGTGGTACTGCAACGAGATGTCAAAATCTTTCATCAATTCCAGCCACCTGCGTTGCCTCATATTCAGCTCCTTCTGCGTTAAAACGTACTTCAAGCTTTTGTGGTCAGTAAATATCTCCACACGCTCTCCGTACAAGTAGTATTTCCACAACTTCAGGACGAATATAACTACTGCCAGCTCTAGATCGTTGGTAGGGTAATTCTTTTCATGTGGTCATAACTGTCTAGATGCATACGCTATCACCTTCTTGTTCTGCTCTAAAACATACCCCAAGCCCTTTTCTGAAGCATCGCTACAGATAGAAAAACTGTCGGAACCGGATGGCAACGTCAATATGGGAGCTGTCGTCAGCCTTTTCTTTAGCTCGTCGAACGCAGCCTGGCAGTCCTCTATCCATACGAACCCTACGTCCTTCCGAATGAGCCTAGTCATCGGCTCTGTAATCCGAGCAAAGTCTATTACGAACTTTCTGTAGTACCTCGCCAATCCCAAGAAGCTCTGAATCTCAGCCACAGAAGTCGGAGTAGTCCATGACTCGATAGCAGCAATCTTCTTCGGGTCAATGGATATACCATCTCCTGTCACCACATGTCCAAGGAATTCTACCTTGTCTAGGAAAAACTTGTATTTCGAAAGCTTCCCGTAGAGTTTCTCCTTCCTACGGGTCTCCAGCACGATCCTCAGATGCTCCTCGTGTTCTTCTGGTGACTTCGAATAAATGAGAATATCGTCGATGAAGACCACTATGAACTTATCAAGGTATGGATGGAATACCTTGTTCATCAAATTTATGAAGACTGCCGGGGCATTGGTCAACCCAAACGGCATCACCACAAATTCGTACTGGTCGTACTTGTTCTGGAAAGCTGTCTTCGGAATATCCACTTTCTTCACTTTCACCTAGTGATACCCCGACCTCTAGTCGATCTTTGAAAATACCCATGCACCGCTCAACTGATCGAAGAGATCGTCAATTCTTGGTAGCGGGTATTTGTTCTTGATCGTCTTATTATTCAAGGTCCGGTAGTCGATACACACACGCATCGTCCCATCCTTCTTTGGCACGAACAACGCCGGTGTACCCCATGGCGACGAACTCGATCTAATGAACCCTTTCTCCAGTAGCTCGTCAATCTGCTTCTTTAATTCTACGGCTTCTTTGTTGTTGATCCTGTATACTCGCTGCGACTCTGGCTCCGCGCCTGGCACAAGATCATGGAAAACTCAACATTCCTGTCTAGCCGTAGTCCCGACAGCTCCTCGGGAAAAATGTCGAGATACTCTGCGATGATAGGGTGAGGTAGCTCTTTTTTTGCTACCATGGCTCCACAAATAGCATCCCTAAGTTGCTCTACTGCTCCTCTAGTGAACTCGAACACGGTCTCTCCAGGCGGACTAAACACCACACATCCGCGGTGACAATCGATGCTAGCAACATGTTTACTCAGCCAGTCCATGCCATGCACTATGTCAAAGCTCGGGAGTGGCTTTATGAGTAAACTAGCACATATTTCTCGGCCTCCCATGGTAATGCGGCGTCCGACGTAGACATCCTTGACTAAGATGATGCCTCTGCCAGTCAAGATTTTATAAGTGCAGTCTAAAGGCTCAGATATAATACTATGTCTAAAAATAAAAGCTGCAGATATGAAGCTATGACTGGTGCTTGAATCGAATAAAGCAATAGCTGAAAAGGACTCAAGGAGAACAGAACCTGCTATCATGTCTGGTGATGCCAATGTGTCCTCGACCGCCATGGCATAAGCTCTGCCCTGCTGCTGGTGCTGGACGAAGCGATGCTGCTGTGTGGACAAGGGCCCTCTCTGCTGCTGGGGTATCGCGGGTCTCGCCGGTGCACCCGGGACAGGAGCTTCCTTCTATGCTGCATGAATCTGTGATGCCGTGCACTCTCCCACCTGATGTGCGCTCGAACCTTAGAATAATCATGCTCCAAGCCATCTCCTGCATAGCTCCCATGTATGTCCCGGCTTCTTGCAGTAGTTACAAGGTCCAAGTGGCTGTATCTGTTGGTTCTGCTGGAAAGTAGGGACTCTAGCTGGAGGATGGTACTACTGCTGTTGGGAACGGGGCTGTATCTGCTGCTGTTGTACCGCGGCCTTTCCTGGAGCATTGGACCGCTTTACCAATCCTGACTGGCTGTTGTCCCTTTCGTATGCATCTCTATCTCTCTTCTGCTTGCGCTTCATCTCCTTCTCTACGTCTTGTGCAACCTTCGAGATCCTCTCGTATGTGGTGGCTTTACTGGTGGCGATGGCTATGCGAATTTCATGTGATAGCCCCTTTCTGAACTTCTTGGCTTTGGCTGCAGGGGTCAAGGCATCTGCGAAGCGACTGAGGCAGAAGAACTCAACGGTGTACTCATCGATGGAGAGGTTGCCCTGCTCCAGGCTCTCGAATTCATTTTCTAACTCTTCTTTTGTTGCGTCGGGATAGAACTTCGTCTTGAACAGCTCCTTGAATTCTTTCCAAGTCACACCGGGTGCGGTGAATCAAGGCTCGTCTCTATACCACGTGCAAGCGATGCATACTGGATATCTCGAACTTCTTGTCTTCAGGAATTTGATCCATCCGGAGATTGTGATCCACGTTCTCCAACCAGTCGTCTGCGTATAGAATCCCTTCCATTCCTCTGAATTCCCTTGGCCTATTGTCCATAAAATTCCTGGAAGTTTCGAGGCACAGCGGAGGAGCCTTCCTAGTCTGAAAAGCCTCCCTCAAGGTATTATGGAAGATGTCGGCCTGCCACGTCTGGGAAGTGATAAGCTGCTTGAAAATCTCAAGGAGCGTAGCATTGTCCAGCGCAGGCGCTGGAGGCAAAACTGGTGCTGGTGGCGGAGTCGGCGGAGGAAACTGGGGAGGTGGTAGAATGTCATCTCGGAGAAATCTCGAAGTCTGCAGCTGGGGTGTCTCGCCTAGATAGGTGAAATGGCCTCCGTGGGATGGTGGGGTTCCATTCGTGGAAGGCCCGCCAACGGTTGCTGCGGTGCTCAAGGGTGCGGTGTTCCTGTCTTAAGAATCCATCTAACTGCCATAAAAGGAAAATCGTTAGTGGGTACGAAGATTCAAACAGGATGCAGATCAAAGGAGTAATAGAGATTGTATAAGCATGAAAAATATGGGGTTCATACAGATTACAAATTGTCGTATAGGTATTTTGAACCAAACAGGTCCGCATAAAGGAAAGCCGCATGACTGGTTCAATGACATATGCGGCCCGTCGACAACCTGCTGCAGAAGGAAGATATGCAGCCAAGAGGAGCAGTTCGTCTGATAAGGATGATAGGTCCGGACAAAACTGACAAAAATGACAGCTCTGATACTTCGACAAAAAGATAAGACGTGAGATGTCGCTCAAAAGCAGGGTTCGTACGCCTTCATGCGACCAGAAGGAGTGTCATCTAGGCCGCATGAACCTTATGTGGCTCAGACATATGCGGCCCTAAAGTCTCTAAATTTCATGCAGCCAAGAGTAACTGTGATCCAAGCCGCAAGAGCTTTATGCGGCCAAAACACAGAATCTAGGCGGCTTAAATCCTTAAGGTATGTCTGGACTAAGGAAGTTTACGAGTTAAGCCGCATGAGGCTCATGCGGCCCCGCATGGTCTAAAACTAAGAGATCTATGCAGCTAAAAAAGTGATTCCTGCAACAGGACTTGTGACAATCTGACCAAGTCCTAAACTACCCAGATTTGCTGCAACAAAATCACAACAAATCAACAGATGGAAGCCAAAGAGCGAGTCTTCGTCTGCCACTCAGCCACGCGGCCACAGGCCATCTATGCGGCTCTACATATATTCTATTATAAATAACAAGGTGCCACACCCCTGCAAAAGGCTGAAAACCTTCAAGAAAGTAATTTCTTCAAGATCTAGAGACTGCGTCAGATAGTCCACGGAGTAAGGCAGAGTTGATAGCACTTTCCCGAGCCTCCACCGTCCCCCCCCCCGAATCAAAACTAAACAATTGTACTTAGATAGTTTCCTAGGATTTTTTTCTAGGCTTTTCTTTGTGCAAGCTAGTTTACAATCAATTTCAGTGTTCTGTAATACATGCCTATGATATTTTATGGCAAATACGATGGCGACTCTGCTGGGGACGTCCTTCTCTTCTGATGAGAAGCTGGTGACGTAATCTGACGCATCCAAGATCGGCTCTACGCAGCAAATGCTTGTGGTTCGTTTCGACCAACAAGCCTTCGAAGAATTGCTCTCTGAAGGGAGCGCCAACCCCTCTCAGAAGCGAGCCAACTCAAAGAGGACTCGCAAGACGTCGGGGCACAAAACTGTTGCCCCCGACCAAGTTCTCCAAGAAGCTCCTTCTGTAGCCCAAAACGGTGACCAAAACTCTCATACGACTTTGTTTTCGACCGCAGAGGACCCTACTGTCCCTAAATCCAGCAGAGAAAAACACTACGATGCTGAGTTTTTGGGGGCACAAGGTAAATCCATACGGACAAAGAAGAAGCCGCATAGAGGAGGTGGACAACCTGTCCATGCGGCAGCCAACTCTGGTCGCAGACAGACAACTCATGCGGCTGCCAACTCTGGCCGTAGGAAGATTGCCTATACGACAGCCAACTCTGGCCGCAAGAAGATAGCCCATGCGGCAACCAAACCTGGCCTCAGACAGGATGTTCCATGCGGCCCTGTCAGAAGCTCTGTGTTCGATCGCCTCTCATGCGGGCCCAATGCCATGCGGCCCATTGAGAATGTGGGATGTACCAATTTGGACTCATTTTACCATGTGCCTTCGGGTGCTAAGTCAAAAAAGTCTAGGACAGTACGGGCCCAACCAGCCCAGTCAACTGTCCAAGTTGCTGATTGTCAGCGGGCCCCGTTGACTGTTACACGGGCTCCTGATGGAAAGTTGTACAGAACCATCCGTGTCCAGTCCCCCAGGGCTAACGGACATGGTGGGTCTTTAAAGTCTCCCTCCAAAGGTCCAGAGCAAGTGCTTTTACTAGCCACGGATCAGGGAGCAAATATGATGCCTAAGCACCCGTGCGCTCGGGATACCCAAGTTCATAAGTTTGGTACAAAAGGTAGAGCAACTTGCTACCGACTGTCACGACCCGCACCCACTGTGAGGGTACGAGAGCGTAACAACGCCCAACCTACGCCGCAATGTCGGCGGTAGAACGCTGTTCTAGGTCATGAACTATAACTAACATAATATGAATACTCTCCATAAGGATGCCAACACAGAGGTACAATTCAATCACAATCTAGAGATAGAATATGGTACGATAAAATAGATAAGAGAATCCTCAACTGAGGTACAATAGAAATGAAATACAAGTCTCAACATATCTAAAATATACAACTCCGAAAATAAAGACAACAGCTAAACATGAAAAGAAAGAACAGTCTAAGCTATCTATCTACACTATGCAAGGTATCGTCCTCAGCAGCTGCCTGAACCTCCCTCGGGGTCCAGGTCGCGAGTGTCATCTAGGCAAGCTCCAAAGGGGTGCAGGGTTCCTCATCATCCTCTGTAAAAATTTCAACAGGTCCAGTCAGAACGGAAGCGAGCACAGTACATCTCAACAGTTCATAGCAGGTTAGAAAATATAATCATGCAGTAAAGTAAGATATAGATACTGAAGGAAATGCAGTATGTAAACAGAGAGAGAACTGTAATAGAAATATATACTATAAGTAGAGAGATACCAGTGACTAGTAATTTAGAGTACAAAGTCGACATGTGAACGGCTTGATTTGCACATGGCTATACTAAAGAGGCGTACATGGCTATTCTACTTTGGAATTGTTCACATGGCTATTTATACTCCCCCGTACCCCCAATTAATACACAAGGATCCAAACAGGTTATGTTATGATTCTATGTAACAGCCCCCGAAGGGTGGTAAGCCCCCAAAGGGTGATAAGCCCCCAAAGGGTGGTACATAGTAGTCCCATAAATGGGATAAGGATTCAAAGAAGACTCTGTGATCATATGGGTATATGTCACAAGTGATCAAAGAACCAAAGAAGCATAGTGATACGCCATGTAAGTGAAACGCACAGAACATAGAGTACCCCGATGCTCCCTAAAGGGATAACATCTCAGGGAGGGATCCATATTGTACTAATCCGTGTGACCAACGTGACACTATCAAGTAAAGTAATTTAATACAGAAAAATAATTCTAAGCAGGATATGAAATGATCAGAGAATGTACTCGCCTCGTATCTGAATATCTGAAGTAAATGTACTGTCCGAGATCAGGTACCTGACTCCTAGTTAGAGCAACACAAGTCAAGATGTATACAAGGGATGATAAATATGATCTACAATGCATCTGCATGCTGTCTAGGTCAAACTAGAGTAAAGTTAACACTTGGTCAACTCCAGTCAACTATACTAGTCAAACTAGGTTAACCTAACCCAGACAAGTCTTACTAAGCCTAACCAAGACTATCCTAGCAAGCACACATCAATCTAGGCTATACAAGTCAACTAGACTCTATACGGGCATTCAAGCCACACTCATAGGTAATGAGCCATAGGCATACACCCAAGGCTATATCATGCCTATATACCAACCACATATCACATATTCACATATCAATATATATATCTAATACAATATAGTACACTCATTATAAATATATAGGCCACAAGAATATGTGCATCACAGATATATATATATATATATATATATATATATATATATATAGAAGGATTGGAAAAGGAAATGTGATTGTGTACATGTGTGTGTGTGTGTATCATGGAATTGTGAGTGTGTTAGTGTCATGAGAGTGTTAGTGGTGTGTACAAACATGTGTGTGTGTGTGTGAGAGTGTCAATGAGTGAGGGTTATATAGTGTTGTGTGCATTGTGTGTGGAGTGATATGTGTCTGTCAATACATTTCCAGTTTCAGTGTTCTACCTATGTGAGTGTGTGTATGGGTTTAGTCAACATGTGAGGGGCTGTGTGGGGTGAATTGGGGACTGTCATATGGCTAAAATCTAGACTGTTGGACAGTTGAATGTTGGCCTGTTTGGACAGCCAACAAGGGTTGTTTAGGCTGTTATAGTGGTGTAAAGGACTGAACATGTTCCAATAAATTAATAGGGTGTGGCTAATAGCTAGTGTAAAGGAACATCATAAACCTATACTATGTGTGTGAGAGGGTGTAATCTCAGGAATTTAGAATCAAACTCAGGTTTTCAGTAGGGAGGAGGAATCTCAGGTAACCTGAGAACAAGGTTCACAGTTTCAGTTTAACAAAAAATAGGAATGGATTCTCAGAATTTCCCAAACAACATCCAAGTATCAGTCAATACAAGGTCAGTCCAATCCCATATCAAAATCAAATTTCAATCACGACTGACATGAACAGCCAATAGTGCGTTAACACAATATAAATGGGTTATTATTAACATCAAAATCAGTTAGAAAGGGAAATGAAAGTTCAAGAATTAAAACTCACAATCAGTGTACCAATTCAATATCAAAACTGAACTCGAAAACCATTAAGCCTAATATCAGTCGATAACCCACATAAACAAACAATCAAAACCAATTCTCAGGTAAGGAAGTAAATGAACATTTAAATAACTCAGTTCACAGTTTTTAGGAATGGGAATCAACTCAGTTTTATGAAAATGGGAATTCGATTCATAAACTCAGGTAATGGGAATGCAACATATTAATCAACACAACCCCAAAATCTCAGGTTTTAGATAACTGGGAACACAATCCCATATCAACCAGTTTTACAAATGAAATCTCAGTTTAATATTTAGTTTAAAAGGATGAATTAAGTTATCAGTCAACAGAATTTCGAATTTCAAATCAATGCTTAATTTCTTATTTACAACCCAAATACCATATTCGAATGTAAATACTGAATTAACCTAAGCTAACAATCATGTGGGGATAACCAACAGTGAAAAACATGAATTAACAATGAATTAATTGGTTAGGAAAAACTGAACAAAACGTGTATCAGGATAGTATCAGAACTGTGAACTTAAACCCATTCGAATCCAATAATCACATAAAAAACAATCAAAGTCCAAAATAGGTGTACACGGATGTGAGTCACATGTGCACATGTGTCGGGGAGTCCATTTGTGTCCAGGAAACTGGACACGAAGTGTCCAAACATAACACAACACAGACACATGAACCGTGCACTAGACAGTGTCGTGCACGCGTGCACGTGTCTGTAGAATACGACACACGACACGACACAACACGTGGGTGTGCACACGTATACGCCTAGACTAGGGGGACGTGTACATGTGTCTGTATCGTGTCCACGTGAGTCGTGTTAGGAGAAAAAGGGTCGTATCAGACACGAATTTTCGCGTGTGTGCACAGTGCACGAATCAGTGCGGGCTCGATTGCTCCCAAACCATTCAACAAGGTCCTACGAAACTTTGTAGGCCTCGTGTCAGTCATGTAGGGAGTCCCCATGTCAAATTTTGTGGCGTGAAGTGTCGTGTCCAGAGCAAACCATGACATGGCCAGCAGGGCACTGTGCGCAGACTGCTGCGCGCGTGTGCGTGTCCAATATCGACACGAAAAAGGTACGAAAGTAATCTCAGTCTTTACAAACATTGCTACACATACCTAGATCTAAAGATTCATGAAATTAGAATTCAAAAATACGAAAATAAAATCATTTGTGATATTTAATCAAACACCTATACATACATCATGACACGTGTCCGATACGAACACGAAATGAACACGACTCGACACAAATCCAATACCTACGGCTAGGTGACACCTAGGGCTTCCTATTCATGCAAAGAAATCAAAAATATATGGAAGGAATAGAAAGTTACCTATATGTTCAATTTGCATGAAAAAGCTTCAAAAGGGGGTTTCTTCTTGATGGCCAAGTGCTCCAAATTAGTCCAACCCTGAGATTTCTCTCCATGGACATGAAATAGAGTTGGATTAGGAACTAATGCAAAAAACTAGAGTGGAAAAGGAATTAAAATGAATAATCTATGGGTTGGGGAAGAATGGACAAACCTCTTTCTTCAAAACTTGGAGAAATTAATAAAAGAGGCAAGAGCAAATGGAAGAGGCATTAAATAGGGTGTGGAACCCTAGGTTGGCTGCCATGGGCTGATTAGGGTGAGGGTTTGGGTTTCGATGGTGATCTATGGGCTTCCATGGGCCAAAATCACTAATCATGACTTGTGGAATCACAAGTCATTTCCTAATCAATTCAAATCCGATTTTCCCAAAATAAATTCTAATGGGTTAATTATCACTAACTTAAGTCAACCTAGGTTTCCATATCCTAATCACATAGTCATGACCTAGGTTAGCCACTAGGTTAGTCTCCAAAGTCAACATAAGTCAAAGTCAACTAAAACACCAAAATCAATTATACTAAAAATCTCTAAAAATCATATTAATTCTAATAAATCTAAATAATACATAATAATTCCAAATAATTCCCAAAATTACAAAAATGACTAAAATACCCCTCAATCTAGAAATGATAAATGAAATACCCTAATCACAAGGCTAGGCTCTAGGGTTACACTAGCAAGATAGCAAATCATAAGTCATGATTTAAAATAGTTTTAAATGATTAAAAATCACCAAAAATTATATTAAAATTTTAAATACCATAATTAAATAAATTAAAATACAAAATTTCAAAATTACCCTCATTTTAGAAACTGGGTGTTACAAGTCTACCCACCTTAGAAAAATTGTCCTCGAAATTAAAATGGTAGTAGTCCTTCTAGGTCAAACACCCCACAATCAAAGTCTCAAACATACCGTCAGATAATCATATGCGTCTGTCCAAAATCATGATACTCAGAATCTTCATCGTGCTAGTGAGCAAGGCTACGATAATCACAGAGTCCTCGACTAAGGCACATACCTCTAGAATTATGGTATTTAAAAATTTTGCATTGCCGCAAGCTTGGCAGTGAAAACCTTAAATTTCTACACCCGAGAGAAACGTCCTAAATCTGACTATATGTCCTCACTATGCCTGCTAACACGACCATCGAAGATTCTAGATTCCATAACTGGGTGACCTAGCCCATATGATTCATCTCAGAAGAAATCAAACATAACATATGAACAACAGGACAAAATTGGTAAATCAACAAGGAACAAAGGAAATCAAATTTTCAAGGCAGTTATAAGAGGCAATTACGGAATGGAATCAAAAGAACGGAACCTGCAACTAGATCTCCAACTGCCTGAGCATCCTCGACTGTCCTGGCGAAAGTTTGCTCCTGCTGGGCTCCCCTGGCCTGCTGTTGATACTGCATGTACCTCTACTGCTGAGTCGGTAGGGGTAATCCCCTCTGCTGGCCTACCGGGGCCCTAGCTCCTGCTCTCTGAACTGTCTGTCCGGATGACTTGGGATACTCTCTCAGACGATGATCGGATCCTCCGCAAAGCAAACATATGTCCAGCCTCTTCCGGCATTCGCCCCAATCGTGCCCTGGTCTCTTACAAAAAGGGTAAATGATAACAAGCTGCTGTCCCGGGGTCTGCTGCTGCCTCTGCGGCTGCTGTGCCTGCTGAAAGGGTACACGGTCCTGAAACTGGCGTTGCTGAAGGTATACCCTCAGCCGCTGGTACTGCTGCTGAAACTGTAGAGGTAGCATCTGCTGCTGAAACTGCAGAGGTAGCATCTGCTGCTGAAACTGTAGAGGTAGCATCTGCTGCTGAAACTGTAGGGGTGGCATCTACTGTGGATACTGTGGCTGAATCTACAAACGGGGCATCTGATGCGGATATTGCTGCTAAATCTGCAGGTGGGGCCTCTTGGCCAGGCCTGCACTGCCACTAGCTTCCTGTGTGTCTTGCATCCTCTTCTCCTTCAGCCCAAGATCGTCCTCCGCCGTCATGGCTCCTACCAGAATCTGCTCGAATGTGGCGTCGCGGCCGCTCTTGGTATATGACTTGATCTCCTTGATCAAACCCCTGCGGAACCTCCTCGCCTTCCCGACCTCGATAAGATCCTCGATGAATCTGCTCAAATGGCTGAACTCTCCAGCGTACTCCTCAACGGTCAGGTTCCCTTGAACCAAACTCTCGAACTGCACCTCCAAAGTACGGAGTACGGTATCGGAAAAGAATTTCTCTTTGAATAGTTTCTTGAACGCTGCCCAAGTCTGACCGACTGTACCAACCCTCGGGTCCGTCTGGTACCAGGTACGGGCCAAGTCCTGTATCTGACTGTCGGCTGCCTCGATCTGTAATCCTGCTGGTATCTGTGCCAATTGGAATATCTCCTCAATGTGCTCTATCCAATCGTCAGCGTATATGATGCCCTCTGTACCCTTGAAGTCTTGAGGTCCCATCTTCTTGAAGGAATGGATGTCTGGAATCCTCGGCAGATACGGCTGCATCTGGCCTCCCTGTGGCTGAGCAGCCACCAGCTCTACTGTCGTCCTAACCAACTGGTAAGTATCTTGTATGCTCTGTCGGATATCAGCAGACTGGATCTGCTGTATCTGCTGGTAAAACTCCAAGAATCGCTGGAAGAGGGTAAACACCTAAGCCGCATCTACTGTCCCTGACGGTAACTACTGCTGGTACAAATCTGGAATGACGGGGGAAGACCTCCGGACAGGTGGAGGTGCGCTCCCAAAAGCTGCAGAAGCTCCTATATGAGCAGAAATAGGGGGTGCTGTGGTCCCAGCGTCCACGATCGGATGAGGGGTGGTAGGCCTCTCACCAGCGTCTGCTGAGCCAGAGCGATGCGATCGTGTCTTAATCACTATCCTGGAGATAGATCAAACACGGAATCAATACTGAGATAGAATCGATAATTCAAGGGAGGACAGTTATTCAAGGAAGCAATCTTCAACAGGAATTTAGATGGCAGGAATCCAGTTAAAAGTTTTTCCTAATGTGATTGAGTACCTCAAAAATAATCCTAATCCTAATGCAGGCTGTAGTGGTACTCTAGTTCGAATACCACTACACGAACGCGACCTGCATGGGCCACCACTAAAAATGTGTCAGGACCCGCACCCTCTGTGAGGGTACGAAAGCGTAACAACGCCCAGCCTACGCCGCAGTATCGGCGGTAGAATGCTGTTCTAGGTCATGAACTATAACTAACATAATATGAATACTCTCCATAAGGAGGCCAACACAGAGGTACAAATCAATCACAATCTAGAGATAGAATATGGCACGATAAAATAGATAAGAGAATCCTCAACTGAGGTACAACAGAACTGAAATACAAGTCTCAACATCTCTAAAATATACCACTCCGAAAATAAAGACAACAGCTAAACATGAAAAGAAAGAACAGTCTAAGCTATCTATCTACACTATGCAAGGTATCGTCCTCAGCAGCTGCCTGAACCTCCCCAGGGGTCCAGGTCGCGAGTGTCATCTAGGCAAGCTCCAAAGTAAGGGGTGCCGGGTTCCTCATCTTCCTCTATAAAAATTTTAATAGGTCCAATCAGGACGGGAGCGAGCACAGTACATCTCAACAGGTCATAGCAGGTTAGAAAATATAATCATGCAGTAAAGTAAGATATAGATACTGAAGGAAATGCAGTATGTAAACAGAGAGAGAACTGTAATAGAAATATCTACTATAAGTAGAGAGCTACTAGTGACTAGTGATTTAGAGTACAAAATCGACATGTGAACGGCTTGATTTGCACATGGCTATACTAAAGAGGCGTACATGGCTATTCTACTTTGGAATTGTTCACATGGCTATTTATACTCCCCCGTACCCCTAATTAATACACAAGGATCCAAACAGGTTATGTTATGATTCTATGTAACAGCCCCCGAAGGGTGGTAAGCCTCCAAAGGGTAATAAGCCCCCAAAGGGTGGTACATAGTAGTCCCATAAATGGGATAAGGATTCAAAGAAGACTCTGTGATCATATGGGTATATGTCACAAGTGATCAAAGAACCAAAGAAGCATAGTGATACGCCATGTAAATGAAACGCACAGAACATAGAGTACCCCGATGCTCTCTGAAGGGATAATATCTCAGGGAGGGATCCATATTATACTAATCCGTGTGACCAACGTGACAGTATCAAGTAAAGTAATTTAATGCAGGAAAATAATTCTAAGCAGGATATGAAATGATCAGAGAATGTACTCGCCTCGTATCTGAATGTCTGAAGTAAATGTACTGTCCGAGATGAGGTACCTGACTCCTAGTTAGAGCAAAACAAGTCAAGATGTATACAAGGGATGATAAATATGATCTACAATGCATCTGCATGCTGTCTAGGTCAAACTAGAGTAAAGTCAACACTTGGTCAACTCCAGTCAACTACACTAGTCAAACTAGGTCAACCTAACCAGACAAGTCTTACTAAGACTAACCAAGACTATCCTAGCAAGCACACATCAATCTAGGCTATACAAGTCAACTAGACTCTATACTGGTATTCAAGCCACACTCATAGGTAATGAGCCATAGGCATACACCCAAGGCTATATCATCCCTATATACCAACCACATATCACATATTCACATATCAATATATATCTAATATAATATAGTACACTTATTATAAATATATAGGCCACAAGAATATGTGCATCACACACACACATATATATATAGAAGGATTGGAAAAGGAAATATGATTGTTACATGTGTGTGTGTGTGTGTATCATGGAATTGTGAGTGTGTTAGTGTCATGAGAGTGTTAGTGGTGTGTACAAACATGTGTGTGTGTGAGAGTGTCAATGAGTGAGGGTTATATAGTGTTGTGTGCATTGTGTGTGGAGTGATATGTGTGTGTCAATACATTTCTAGTTTCAGTGTTCTACCTATATGAGTGTGTGTATGGGTTTAGTCAACATGTGAGGGGCTGTATGGGGTGAATTGGGGACTGTCATATAGCTAAAATCTAGATTGTTGGACAGTTGAATGTTGGACTGTTTGGACAGCCAACAAGGGTTGTTTAGGCTGTTATAGCGGTGTAAAGGACTGAACAAGTTCCAATGAATTAATAGGGTGTGGCTAATAGCTAGTGTAAGGGAACATCATAAACCTATACCATATGTGTGAGAGGGTGTAATCTCAGGAATTTAGAATCAAACTCAGGTTTTCAGTAGGAAGGAGGAATCTCAGGTAACCTGAGAACAAGGTTCACAGTTTCAGTTTAACAAAAAAAAGGAATGGATTCTGAGAATTTCCCAAACAGCATCCAAGTATTGGTCAATACAAGGTCAGTCCAATCCCATATCAAAATCAAATTTCAATCACGACTGACATGAACTGCCAATAGTGCATTAACACAATATAAATGGGTTATTATTAACATCAAAATCAGTTAGAAAGGGAAATGAAAGTTCAAGAATTAAAACTCACAATCAGTGTACCAATTCAATATCAAAACTGAACTCGAAAACCATTAAGCCTAATATCTGTCGATAACCCACATAAACAAACAATCAAAACCAATTCTCAGGTAAGGAAGTAAATGAACATTTAAATAACTCAGTTCACAGTTTTTAGGAATGGGAATCAACTCAGTTTTAAGAAAATAGGAATTCGATTCATAAACTCAGGTAATGGGAATGCAACATATTAATCAACACAACCCCAAAATCTCAGGTTTTAGATAACTGGGAACACAATCCCATATCAACCAGTTTAACAAATGAAATCTCAGTTTAATATTTATATTAAAAGGATGAATTAAGTTATCAGTCAACAGAATTTCAAATTTCAAATCAATGCTTAATTTCTTATTTACAACCCAAATACCACATTCGAATGTAAATACTGAATTAACCTAAGCTAACAATCATGTGGGGATAACCAACAGTGAAAAACATGAATTAACAATGAATTAATTGGTTAGGAAAAACTGAACAAAACGTGTATCAGGACAGTATCAGAACTGTGAACTTAAACCTATTTGAATCCAATAATCACATAAAAAAATAATCAAAGTCCAAAACAGGTGTACACGGATGTGAGTCACATGTGCAAATGTGTCGGGGAGTCCATTCGTGTCCAGAAAACTGGACACGAAGTGGCCAAACAGAACACAACACAGACACATGAACCGTGCACTAGACAGTGTCGTACACGCGTGCCCGTGTATGTAGAACACGACACACGACACGACACAACACGTGGGTATGCACACGTGTACGCCTAGACTAGGGGGACGTGTACATGTGTCTGTATCGTGTCCACGTCAGTCGTGTCAGGAGAAAAAAGGTCGTATCAGACATGAATTTTCGCGTGTGTGCACAGTGCACGAATCAGTGCGGGCTCGATTGCTCCCAAACCATTCAACAAGGTCCTACGAAACTTTGTAGGCCTCGTGTCAGTCATATAGGGAGTCCCCATGTCAAATTTCGTGGCGTGAAGTGTCGTGTCCAGAGCAAACCAGGATACGGGCAGCAGGGCACTGTGCGGAGCCTGCTGCGCGCGTGTGCGTGTCCAATACCGACACGAAAAAGACACGAATATAATCTCAGTCTTCACAAACATTTCTACACATACCTAGATCTAGAGATTCATGAAATTTGAATTCAAAAATACGAAAATAAAATCCTTTGTGACATTTAATCAAACACCTATACACACATCATGACACGTGTCCGATACGGATACGAAATGAACACGACTCGACACAAATCTAATACCTACGGCTAGGGGACACGTAGGGCTTCCTATTCAAGCAATGAAATCGAACATCTATGGAAGGAATGGGAAGTTACCTATATGTTCAATTTGCATGAAAAAGCTTCAAAAGGGGGGTTTCTTCTTGATGGCCAAGTGGTCCAAATTGGTCCAAACCTGAGATTTCTCTCCATGGACATGAAATAGAGCTAGATTAGGAACTAATACAAAAGACTAGAGTGGAAAAGGAATTAAAATGAATAATCTATGGGTTGGGGAAGAATGGACAAACCTCTTTCTTCAAAACTTGGAGAAATTAATAAAAGAGGCAAGAGCAAATGGAAGAGGCATTAAATAGGGTGTGGAAACCTAGGTTGGCTGCCATGGGCTGATTAGGGTGAGGGTTTGGGTTCCAGTGGTGATCTATGGGCTTCCATGGGCCAAAATCACTAATCATGACTTGTGGAATCACAAGTCATTTCCTAATCAATTCAAATCCTATTTTTCCAAAATAAATTCTAATGGGTTAATTATCACTAACTTAAGTCAACCTAGGTTTCCATATCCTAATCACATAGTCATGACCTAGGTTAGCCACTAGGTTAGTCTCCAAAGTCAACATAAGTCAAAGTCAACTAAAACACCAAAATCAATTATACTAAAAATCTCTAAAAATCATATTAATTCTAATAAATCTAAATAATACATAATAATTCCAAATAATTTCCAAAATTACAAAAATGACTAAAATCCCCTCAATCTAGAAATGATAAATGAAATACCCTAATTACAAGGCTAGGCTCTAGGGTTACACTAGCAAGACACCAAATCATAAGTCATGATTTAAAATAGTTTTAAATGATTAAAAATCACCAAAAATTATATTAAAATTTTAAATACCATAATTAAATAAATTAAAATATAAAATTTCAAAATTACCCTTATTTTAGAAACTGGGTGTTACACCGACTTACGTGACGTAATTACTCACAAACGTAAGATGGCAGTGTTGACATGCAATGAGTCCCTCTCGGTACATCGTTGCAGCCGAGTCATTATCAACTGCTACTCAACAAATTAGCAGCACCTGAAGATCGGTAGTCAGTTTTCCAATGACTGCAGCAGCCGGCACCTGTCCGACAACAACTGAAGAAACAGGTACAAATTTCGGGAGACGAGGAGTTTCCTCTCGTCTCCTGTAATTCAACTCAGAAGGTTCACAAGGGAGGAAAGAATACAGGCTCTTCCAGCTTGGCGATCTCCGCCAGTATTGCAAGGAGACCCTCATCTGGAGGGTTCCCACCGACAACCACAGGGAGTGTCTATTTGGGTACTCGATCCAAAAAGAAGCTTCCAGCACCAGGAGGCGCATCTTCGGCCTCTTTGAGAGTAGATGAAGCTGGGGGTAGCAGTCCCCTCAATATATGTGACAACCCAGTGTACCAAGAGCACACACAGGGGGTAGAGATCCCCCAGAACTGCACAACGGACATAGATTTCCCTAAGGGCCATCACCCTCACCAAGATAATGCGGCTTCTTGCACAAGGGGTAGCACCCCTTCCGAGTCCGAGGAAGATAACTTCCCGATGTTTCCCGACGATTCCTCTATACAAGGGTATGGCACAGAGATTACCTTTGCCACAATCCCTTCCACCTCTACCCACGTGAGGACAGTCTTTATGGCTGACGATGATCATGAAGCGCCTTTTGACCAACAACGACTAGAAGTATTGGAAGCCATGCTCCTGTCCTTGGTCAAGTCCGTGGACAAGATTAAAGCTGCCTTGCCAACTCAACCAGCGAGGACGCCCGGACAAACAAGCTTGGGACCTACAGTCAACGCGGACTCCAACACGATCGCCCCTCCTTTGGGTAATGATCCCGTAGGAGCATCCGTTTCTTCAGCTGCAGATGAAGCCAATGAGGCAAGAAAGAAAGTCCAAGAGCTTCGAGCAATGTTCAATGCCCGAGACTCCTCTCGGAATCTCAGAATACGGTAGCCATATTCCGTTGCATGAAGAGATGTGCCTTTTTCACTACGGAACAAGCTGTTCCATAACGATTCGTATGATGGGAAGACCTCTGCTAGTCGGTACATGACTTACATTGAAGTCACAACCGACCATTTGTTGCATAGTGACACCATCCTTACGTGATTATTCATCGGAGCATTGGAGGGGATCACATTCGACTGGTACCGCAACCTTCCCGACAACTATATCCATTCTTTTGACGGCTTCAAGCACATGTTCCTGGAGAGATTCTATGAAGTGGGGTATGATGTGACAATGTCGTCTCTCATGGACGTCATTCCGGGAGAGAGGGAGCTGTCACGACCTGCACCCTAGTAAGAACACGAGACGTAGGTACGTCCAGCCTATGCCGCAGTGTCGGCGGTAGAACGCTGCCCTAGGTCACAACATCTAGCAATAATATACTAAGCAGTTTATACTCCCCGAATGGGGGTGACATGATAAAAGTAAACTCAATCACAACTAAGGAAGAAGAAGCACGATATGATATAGAACTCAAGGAAATACAGATGATAAAATAGCAGATAGATAGATAAATAAAACTGCTGAAATGGAAGGAAATCCCCAAGTACAAACAGAGAGTCTAAGTGTCTAAGAAAATACATAATCTCAGATCCCAATTATCAATATGTACAATCATCCATAGAATACTGCAAATAAAAACATCCTAGTCTAAGGATGTGTCATCCACAGCTAGTAGGACATGCTGCTGGTCCAGGTCCAGGCACTCATCTAAGGTAGCACCGTAGTAGGTATCCACACCAGCCTCCTCCTCGTCCTCTGTAATATTTTCAACAGGTCCAGTCAGGACAGGAGCGAGTACAATACATCTCAACAGTTCATAGCAGGTTAGAAAATATAATCATGCAGTAAAGTAAGATATAGATACTGAAGATAATGCAGTATGTAAACAGTGAAAGCTGTAATAGAAATATATATACTGTAATAGAGAACTATCAGTGGCTAGTGAGTCAGAGTACAACATAAACATGTGAATGGCATAGGAGATTCTGAGAATTATACTATAGAGTGATCTGGGAATTATACTACTTGAATATTACTCACATGTCTACTTCTAGTCCCCCGTACCCCCAATCAATATACAAGGATCCAACCAGGTTATGTTATGATTCCATGTAATGGACAACAAGGGGTGATACATGGTAAGCCCATAAATGGGTGATCTGGAAAACACAATAAATAGGATAAGGATTTAAAGAAGACTCTGTGATCATAAGAGTATATGTCACAACTGATCAAAGAACCAATGAAGCATAGTGATACGCCATGTAAGTGAAACGCACAGAACATGTAGTACCCGATGCTCCCTGAAGGGATAACATCTCAAGAAGGGATGCATATAGTACTAATCCGTGTGACCAACGTGACAGTATCAAGTAAAGTAATTTAATACAGGAAAATAATTCTAAGCAAGATATAAAATGATCAGAGAATGTACTCGCCTGGTATCTGAGTGTCCAACTGAAATGTACTGTCCGAGGAGTGGTGTCAGGCTCCTATTTAGAACAGCACAAGTCACAACAAGTCCAGAATGGTAAAATGAAGTACTACAATGTATTCTACATGAATCTAGGTCAATCTAGGCCAAAGTCAACTCTTGGTCAACTCTGGTCAACCCTAGAAGTCAAACTAGGTCAACTATGGTCAAACTAGGTCAAACAAGTCTACACTAGTCTAGCAAGTCTATTCTAGGTCTAATCAAAGCTATACGAGCCCAATCTAGGCTCACTAGTCAAACAGACTCACATATATGCCATAGGTTGTATCATGCCTATAGGCCAACTCATAACACATACACCATGTCAAAATCTATATCTAAAACATAACACTCTGGATATATTTACATAACCTAATACATAACACATGTATATATATATATATTACATATATATTGTAAACACACATACACATAATATATGATACTTAAATGTATATATATACATACATTACCTATACACCCATTGCAAGTATCTATATTAGATATAATACACAAACTTATATTATTTATATGGATACACATATTATATATTATATACATTACATATATACATTCAATATCCTTTAGACACATACATATATATAATAGAGAGGGATAGAAAATAGAGAGTGAGTAAGTGAGTGAGTGAAAGAGGGGGTTGTTCCTGTGTGACAGAAACCTAGGATGTGTATGTGTGTAACAGGACTTGTGTGTGTGTGTAATGGTGTGTGTGTGAGAGGGAAAACATGGTTTAGTGAAGGGTGTTAGTGAAGAAAATGTGAGGAATCCTAGAATCAAATGTGTGTGTGTGTATCAAGAGTGTCACTGGTTTATAGTTGTGTGTATAGGAGTAAAGTGTGTGTGTGATTACTTGTGTGTGAGTGTTAATGAGTGAATGAAGGGCAGCCCCTACTGGACTGTACAGGAAACAGAGGAAAAGGGAATCAGTGCATTCCAATCCCAGTTTCAGCCCAACAGTGTTCAGGTTAGTAACACCCCATTTCAGTTTCTCATAAACCAAACCCAGATTTAACATATCTCAGTGAGAAAAGAAGGAATCAAAATGACAGTGTATACACAGGTTTTGTAAAAATCAGACTTCACAAAACAGTCCCAACCATTCCCTTCTATTTCGAAGCCAACACACATCAATTTCAACCCAAAACTTACACACAGGTAAATGACTAATAGGAGAACCATAATATGAAATTAAATATGTGACTTAACAGTATTAAACTAACCAAAATGTATGGCAAAATCCATATTAAAAACTGGGGGAAAGCAGTGAATATAAATATGTATCAGAAAATTTAAGAAAATGGAATTTGCCAAATAGAAACATGTTAAAATGTACAATAATTGGTTGGTAAAATAAATATAACTTGTGCACGTGTCTTAGGGAGTGTTTTGTGTCCACCATAATATGACACGACGTGTCCACATACAAACAAACACGAATCGGGCACACAGACACTGCACAGTGTACTGTCTCGTGCACAGGTGCACGCGTATCGTGCACCCGATACGACACGAATGGGGTCGTTTCCTCGTACAGGGTAGTTCACCTAGGATCCAGCTAGGTGTGTGTCATCCTGAATCAGGTCCTAGCGTGTCGTGTCCTGACATCTAAAGCCGAATCAGTGGCTCAAATAATCTGTGTACAAAATTGTGCAATCCCAGTGCACGACGAATAACTCCCAAACCCCTCCACGAAACCCAATGAAACTTTGGGGGCATGATGTCAGTGCATGCCCCCTCGTGTCCACCAAGTTTCGTGTCTAACAACCCCATATCGTGTCCTGCAGAAGCCACGAGTGGCAGGGGATGCGCCTGGGCCGCGTGCGCGTGTCCAAACACATGTGCACGAGTGTCAAAACGACACGACACGAACTCGATACAAGCTCAGAGCAATAGAAACGTGAAAGCGACACTAAAATACAATTTTCCATTCAATTAGTTTCACAAAAACAAAACGAAATGTCCATTGGGGCATTTCGTCAAACACCTACACGCCTCACTGATACGTGTCCGATACGGACACGTACAGGACACGAAAATCTACCAAACCTATTCCTACAGGACCAGGACACTTAGGGCTAGGTGTTCTTGCAACTAAACCCAAATTTTAATAGGTAGATTAGGATTTTACCTATGGTGTTCTCCAACACAAAAACTCCTTGAATGGGGATTCCCAAAAGCCACCAAATTCCTTCAAATTGGTAGAAAACTTAGATAAACAAATTCCAACAGCAAGAAAACATCAATTAGAATCTATTGCAATTTGTTTGGATTAAAAAAGAGTTAAAATGGATTTTCTAGGGATTTATGAAGTTGGGAAAATACCTATTTCTAAACTTGCTCCTTCCTAAAGAGGCTAGCCCTAATGGAAGAGGATATTTATAGGGGGGTTCCCAATGAGGGTGTGGTGGCCGGCCACTAGAGATTAGGGTTAGGGTTAGGCATAGTTAATGCACTTTGGGCCTCTATGGCTAGTTATTGGTTAAGGGTTCAATCACAAGTCATGGCTTATGACTTAATAATCTAACTTAAGTCAAATAACCATACCATGGGTCAACTCTAGTCTAACTAGGGTAGCATGACCTAACCAAGTCCAAACTCAACTAGGGTTAGCTCCTAGGTTAGTCTACCATGGTCATTGCTAGTCAAAGTCAACCTAGTCAACCGTCATTCAAACTATTCCAAAATAAATTCTAAAAATTCCCATAAATTCAAATAAATTATAATAAATTCAAATAATCCCAAAAATGACAAAAATACCCTCAATCTAGAAATGTGGTAGTGACAGGAGCTGACAAGGAACTATATCGAACGGTTCTGCCAAACCGCAATGAGGTTGTCCCAAGGAAATTCCGAAAGCTCCTTGATTGAAATCTGCCAGAGAAGTTGCTCTCCGCAATTAGTCTCTAGATGGGCGGCGATCAGTTCAGGGATTGGACAACCTTCATCATAAGTTCTACCAATACAGAGGCAAAACTGAAGAAGGCTCGCCAGCTAGGATTACAAATCCCAAATTGAGAGGATAAGGGCAGACGTCCTGGTTCCGCCTCTAGCAACAACAACAGCGGTGCCACCTCCAACCGGGACAATAAGGGCAAACAGGTCATGATCGCTGATGCGACCCAGAAGCCCGAACAAAAGCAAGCAGAAGGTCCGTGGCCTAAGGTGAATTACTCATTTGAAGATAGTCATGTCAAACCTATCTTCGATATGCTCTTGCAAGGGGGTAGGATCCACCTCCCTCCACTAAGACGTGAGCCCCGAGCGGCAGAAATGTAGGACCCAAAATACTGTCACTTCCACCGCTACGTTCATCATTCCACTCATGACTGCTTCCAAATAAAGTGGTACATTCAGAGTCTTATCGACTCCAAAGCTCTGTCAATAGACTTTGAAGAGGTTACCGTGGCGGCAAATATGGTGTCTATTCAGTTCGGCGACTTCCCTCCAACAAGTACTCCATACGGGGTAATACCTGTCCCTCGGGCAAAGATGGAGGTTATTAATCTCCCATCCATCCAGAGCCAGGCATCTGGATTAGTACCTCTCACCACCTCGCGAGGAGAAATTATATGGGTACACCCGGACTTGGTGCCCAAAGTTACCCAGGCGGTGTCATCTCCTACCAACAAGAAGAAGGGTAGGAAGTCTAGATCCTGCCATACAATTTCAGCCGAGGCTGGGGAAGCTGCAGCGTTGTTACCCGGTCTGGAGCACAAGTCCAGCCCGCACGGTATAGTTTAGTCGAAGATCCTCCACCGGCAACGTTGCCTCCCTCTGATATTCCAAGGCCATCTCAGCCTCCACTGGCGAATAAGTCCAAAACAAAGAAAACCTGCTTCGACAGGCTACTCCGTAATGATGTACCTCAGGGACTGAAGAGACCTTACAACTTTGACATATTGGCACAATTAGCTAATACGCCAGCAAAGTTGTCGTTATACGAGCTCCTAAGGCTCTCCAAGGATCTTCGTGTCGCATTAAGCGAAGCACTCCAAAATGTCGATGCCTACCTAGCTCAGGTCAAGCCTCCAGGGGAAGACCCGCAAGCAGATCCACATGGCAGCGATAGCACAGATGCAATGCCCAACATCATATTTACTCCACAGGACATGTTGATCAAGTCTAATTTGTATGATCAACCCTTGTACTACACTGGATACATAGGCGACATCAAGGTGGATCGGATGCATATCGACCCTGGCTCGTCAATAAGCATCATTCCAAAAAGCTTGCTCCAACTTCTTGGCATCCCTATGCACCGGCTAGCGGCGACCAATACTGCCATTAGCGGTTTTAACTCGGGAAGGAGTTATCCTCTGGGGAAGATCCGATTGAAATGTCAGATTGGCGACCTGAAGACGGAGGTCACTTGCTACGTCATAGATGCAGATACCTCCTACAACATCCTCCTGGGACGTCTGTGGATACATGACTAATATGATCGTACCATCCACTCTTCACTAGTGCTGCAAGTATGTCAATAAGCACGACTTCGTGAAGACTAAATTTGCCGATATCGATCCCTTCAAAGGGTTTGAATCTTATTATTCTTCGGAGGCTTGTCTATATGACGAATCCCGAAAACATATAATTGACGAACTAGAGGTCATCACAGGGCTGGAAGAACCCTTGAGAATTCGTCTCCAGGCTCGCAAACCGGGCAAGGCCGTACCCTTGTCGCAACTTTGCATAAAGAGGTGTTCAGTTCTCCTGTCTCGCCTATGCAATTGGAACCAATGGTCATACGGCTCCCGAGATTTAGCCATGAGCCAAAACCTGTCATGGGGTCGATGGTGATCCGATTGCCGAAATCCAATCAAAGGCAATAAGAAGATGTGAAGCCCTCTGTAATGCCGATGGTGATCCGATTGCCAAAGTCCACTCAAAGGCAATCGAAAGACACAAAGTCTCCTACCGAACCAATTGTCATCCGTCTTCACAAGACGAGCCGGCAACCAAGTGTCGATCCAGCACTCTCAGGTAAGCCAATACCTCAAGCTGAACCCTTGGTGGTCAAGTTGCCCAAGACAGCATCCCGACCTCTAAGCTCACAGGGGGTTGCCGAAGAAGACGTAGAGCTCACCAAATACTTGGTTACACAGGTGGATAGCCCCTCTCCTGATGATATAATCCCTGTAGACATGATCCCTTATTTCATCAATAAGAGGCTGTCGTTAGACTATTCTGAGTATGATAAGCCTAATCTAATGTATGTTGCACGAGACTGTCTAGACGTTAGCCTGTACATACGGATGACAACTGTCCATACCCCAAATCGACTTGCTCCCGTTAAAGGCGCCTACTTCCTGGTCCCAGACAGAAAAGGATAGGATCACACGATCATCTTTGGCCGGAAAGAAGGTCCTCAATCTTTCATGCCACAAGAGTTCGATCTCGGACCCGACGCTGGAAGGTTACCACTCTAACAGTATAGTCCTCAAGCCAAGTACTTCATGCAAAAGCAGGGTACGATATGGAGACTACTCTGGGTGTAAATTACGACAGTGGTTGGCGATTGCCTCAGCTGTCAGCACCGACAGGGAAACCGTAGGACCATTATTACAAATCCAGACGCGACCTCGGGTATGTCACACCACCAACAACGCCCGAAAGTTCTGATAAAGAATGCGAGTGGCACTCTCATTCGTCCGAGTCACCCGTTTACGACTCTGATAACAGTATTGGAGACATATTTAGACAGACATTATCTGTCAACATGACATCCGCTGATGTCGAGGAGGAAGACGAAGATCTACTTGAAACACTTGAGTTGTAGCCGTGGGTCCAGCAACTAGACGCGCAATGGAAGAAACGCTTTAAACTTTGTGATCCTCCCACTGAGGATGAGGTTATGCAAGTTAACCTCGGCGATGAATCCTCTCCAAAGCCAATCTTCGTCAGTAAAAGCCTGACAGACAGCGAACGGGAGTCGTTGTTACAACTCGTCAGAGAATACATCGACGTCTTTACCTAGAGCTATGAAGACATGCCAGGACTAAACCCCGAGATCGCGCTTCATAAGCTCAATATTTATCCGGACACAAAACCAGTCAAACAACAGCAACGGCGGTTTTGTCCAGACATTATGAATTCTATTGAAGCGATAGTAAACAAGCTTATAGCTAGCGGTTTCATCCGCAAAGAGCAGCACCCAGACTGGATAGCCAACATAGTACCAGTCATCAAGAAGAATGGAAAGATCTGAATATGCATCGATTTCTGCAATTTTAATGCAACATGCCCTAATGATGAATTCTCTCTTCCGATCACCGATATAATGTTCGATAATACGTGCGGCTTCGAGCGCATGTCCTTTATGGATGGCTTTTCAGGATACAATCAAATCAAGATGTCGTCTGATGACGAGAAGCATATGTCATTCCGAACACCTATCGACATATATTATTATACGGTCATGCCCTTTGGCCTGAAGAACGCTGGTGCTACATATCAACGGGCTATGAGTGTCATCTTCAGAGATCATTTGCGCAAGATGGTGGAGTGTTACAGTGACAACATCGCTGTCAAGAGTCGCTCAAAAAATGATCACTTACATGATTTTAGAACAGTGTTCGACCTCATGCGAGCGCACAACCTGAAGATGAATCCCACCAAGTCTTTCCTGGGGTGTCCAACAGAAAGTTCTTGGGCTTTGTCATCACTTCTCGGGGCATTCACATAGATCTCGACAAAACAAAAGTAATCCTGGAGATGAGTCCATCGAGGAACCTCCATGAACTCTGCGGCCTTCAGGAAAGACTAGCCTACATCAGGAGGTTTATATCTAATCTCTCAGGACGATGTCAACCCTTTACTCAACTCATGAGAAAAGGTGTCTCTTTCGTATGGAACGAGGAATGCCAGCGTGCCTTCGATGATATTAAGGAGTACCTGACGAATTTACCAGTTCAGGTAGCCTCGGTCGTCGGAAAGCCCTTCCTGCTCTATGTACGGGCGATGGAACACTCCCTCGGTGCTCTGCTTGCATAGAATAAAAATACGGGACATCAACAAGCCATTTACTATCTCAGCCGGATGATGGTAGGACCGAAACATAGGTATACCGCCGTGAAGAAGGAGTGTCTTACCCTAGTGTTCGCCATTCAAAAAATACGATACTATGTGACAGGGCAGACCATCCATGTTGTTTTACGAGTCAATCCTCTCAGGGTTCTCATGACCAAGCCTGGTGCACTCAATTCTCGTCTAGCCGCCTGGGCGATACTATTATCTCCATACGACATGGTTTTTGTTCCGTAGAAGGCTATCAAAGGTCAAGCCCTGGCCGACTTCCTAGCAGCCCATCCAAGCTCAGAAACGGCCAGAATCTACGAAAAAATTCCCGACGAAGTCGTCACCTCGAACATGACTTCGCATGACACCATTTGGCGGTTGTTCTTTGACGGCGCTTCAAGGACAGGGCCACAAGGTGATATCGTCGCTGGAGTCGGGGTAGTATTAATTTCTCCTCTGGGTTGGTGGTCAATCGGGCATATTCTCTTACAAAACCTTGTTCAAACAACGTAGCCGAATATAACGCTATATTCATCGGACTCCAACTCGTAAAAGAAGTGGGGATCAAATACCTGAAAGCATATGGCGACTCGCAGTTGGTTGTCAACCAGATCCAAGGTTCATATGAGGTTTGCAATAAGGACCTGATTCCCTACTATCAGACAGCAATTGTCATCATTGCAACCTTAGAAGGATTCTTTATAGAACATGTTCCTAGGCTCCAAAATGTCAAAGCCGATGTCCAAGCAGGTCTCGCCGCTTCCTTGGCACTTCTAAATGATACCCATCATCTAGTCGACATAATAGGCCATGAGCTGGTCTGCCCCAAGAATAACCTTCAACTGGGTATGAGCTACTCCGCCCAGATAACCAACGACACACAAGACTGGAGACGCCCGCTCGTCGACTTTACAGTCTATAGAATTCTGCCAGAGAATGGGAAGGAAGCAACCTCAATCAGAAGACGCTCCCTCAGATTCTTCTATAATACGGAGACAAAAATGTTATATCGACGATCCTACGATGGGTTACTACTAAGATGCCTGTCAAATACAGAAGCCAAAGAAGCTTTACGCGAAGCTCATGATGGCACTTATGGGGCTCACCAACATGGCCCGAAATTGCAAGATCGTCTCCGCCGGATGGGTTACTACTAGCCCACAATGGTAGCAGATGCAGTTGATTATGCAAAGAAGTGTAAGGCCTTCCAGATCCACACAGATTTCATACATCTGCCATCTGAATTCTTGCACCCGACTGTGGCCTCTTGGCCATTTGAAGCATAGGGAATGGACATCATTGGGCCAATCACCCCGCCGTCATCTAGAGGGCATCGGTTCATACTTGCAATCATCGATTACTTCTTTAAATGGGCGGAAGCTGTTCCGCTAGCAGAGGTTAAGACATCGAACGTGATTAGCTCATAAAGTATCACGTCATCTACCGTTTTGGACTGCCCCGGAGGATTATTCACGACAATGGTCCGTAGTTCGCAAGCCACACTTTTTATCGATTTTGTGACAAAAATCGGATTCAGAACATGGACTCGACAACATATAACCCATCAGCTAACGGTCTGGCTGAGACTTTCAACAAAACCATAATCAAGCTCCTCAAAAAGTTTGTGTCTGCAGACAAATACGATTGGAATGAAAACCTCGGCGAGTGCTTATGGGCGTATCGTACCTCAATTCGGACGGCTATAGGAAATACACTATTTTCCTTGGTTTACGGGAGCGAGGCAGTCCTCCCATTGGAGACTCAGATCCCCTCACTTCGAGTGGCCCTTACTTATCGGTTAACGTCGGATGATAACTACCGTCGAAGGCTGCAAGAGTTGGAAGCATTAGATAAGAAGCGTTTACAAGCTCAACAAAGCATAGAGCTCTACCAAGCACGCATCTCTCGGGCTTTCAATAAGAAAGTCAAATAGAGAATATTTCAAGTCGACGATCTCGTCTTGGCCTTTCGCAGAACAATGGTCATGACTCACAAGACCCCCTACAAATTCTAGTCCAAATGGGAGGCCCGTTCATCATCATCGAGACCATATTCTCCAACGGTACGTACCATCTCGCAAAACAAAATGTAGACTTGCTCATGATGCCCATCAACGGCAAGTTTCTCAAGAAATATTATATCTAAAGCGACATTTACCAACTATCTCTCAGATTGTGAGTCATGTACCCTCTGGTATCGCTGAACTTACACTCTGATCTCAAATCTCCTAGATTGTTGAGTTATGTATCCTCTGGTACCACTGAATTTACTCTCTGACTACTCTGAATCCTTTTTATATCTATGAACTTCTTGGTCATATCTTTTCTCCACCAAGAGTTTTCCTCAAAATCTATTACCCGCACCACCAGTGCGCAGAAGGGTGATAGGTCCACAAAACTTATCCTAATCTATTACCCGCACCACCAGTGCGCAGAAGGGTGATAGGTCCATAAAACTTATCCTAATCTATTACTCGCACCATCGGTGCACAAAAAGGGTAATAGGTCCACAAAATTCTCCAACGGAGAAAAACAACCATGTCCATATTACCTCTGAGTTGTTTTCCCGTCCATCACAAACAAATCACCCAATAAATAGAACTTCCACGTTGATAACACCTCTGAGTTGTTCTGTGTATCACCATTTGGCCTACTCCTACCATGTCCTCATTACCTCTGAGTAGGAAGGCTCTGTTTTGACCCATATTTAACACGTCCTCATTACCTCTGAGTAAATATATTGGTTGCCTCCCCACTTATTATCAGTACTCGTATTGCGAGTACACAAAAATGGTAATAAGTCCATAAAAATCATTCTAATCTATTACTCGCACCATTGGTGCGCCAAAGAGTAGTAGGTCCACAAAATATCATTCAAAACTACTTGCTCGCATTTTCAGATGCACAAAAGTACAATAGGTCAAGAAAATTTCTCCAGTGGGGTGTCCGTTATCAAACATAAATACTGTATTAGGCCCTCTAGTACAAGCACCACAAAGTACCATAAATAAAGAATGGAGTGAACATACCCTGCTTATTCAAGATCAGTTATATTCATAGGGCTACATCGACAGCAGAAAATAAAGAAAGGAAAATCCAACAATACATAGTCTGGTCAATTTGACAGTACTTTGCCTTCATCAACAAGCAGTTTCATGGCCCTCGAAAGAGGTCATATTTTACTGCTGAGAAGCAAACAAGGCTGTTGAATCCCCCAAGAAGCTACCTGGAGGAGGTAAAATATAGCATGCTATCCTTCCCTCCGTATTGCGGATACCTTAGCCCCGTTTTCTTGAAGGACCATACCTTCAAAACATCATCCCTGACGGTGGTTTTGCCTACTTGGAGAGCCGTGAAGGCAGGACGTTCATAACAACGCCTGACCACCGTCCAACTCTCTGAGGTATACAGGCCCTTCCTACCATCGGAGGAAACCTCTTCCGAAGCATGAAGAGTCCTGAGTTGTTTGATGTGTATACCAAAATGGTGCAGGGAAAACTCTTCCGAAGCATGAGAAGTTCTGAGCTGTCTGATGTAAGTGTCAGAATGGTATATTTTTACTCTATCGTCGATACCGTTCCTGGAGAAGTTTGCCATCCAGATCCCTACAAAACATGGAAGTAAGAAAGGCTTAGCACTAAAAAGAAAACAAAGGACTCTGTTCTTTTTCGGTTATGCGACCTAAGCAGAACCCATGGGGGCCAAAAGTCATGAGGCCGGCTTCATGAAGTACTTATGCATCATTTATACTCCTCAGTCATGGCTCAATTATGAGGTGCTTATGCGGCTCAGTCATGAAAAACTCATGCGGCCCAATACTCATACGGATCAGTCACGAGGCAATTATGCGGCCCAGTATTACAGTATTTATGCAGCCCGATCATAAAGTGCTCATACGACACCTATGAGGCCCAGTCTTAAAATGTTCACACAGATCAATCTTGAGGCACTTATGCGGATCAAGTTCAAAATGAGCAGTGGTTATGCGGCTCAGTCTATGCGGCACTATCATACAGAACACATGTGGTCCAAATGAGTTAGGGCAAGCATCGACCAGGCTTAAAGCAGAAGCAATATATGGCAGGCCCGTGCATAAAAATATGCGCTATGGCCATTCAAAATTTCAGTCATCGTCTGCTCACTATCCTTACTCTTGAGAGGAGGTTGCACGTCGGAATGAATGAAAGGAGCATCTGCCGCTCTAGACGGAGAAGCAAGTCTCTTCCCTTTGGCCGCCACACCAGTCGACTTGGAAGCTTTTGGAGCCGTAGCAGAAAGTATGATGAAGTCGAAGGAAAAGAAGGTGAAAGAGAAAAATCTCTCTCCAAATGACCCCTATTTATAGTTGCTGAAAAGTGCCTCTTCGATTCTCGAGATCATTAAGGATAATGACACGTTTGGGAACTTTATCCCTAATAACCGTCAAGCGTCTCTTCGATTTTTGAGATAAATAAAGATAAATGTTGACGTTTGGGGACTTTATCCCTAGTAACTGTCGACTTTATCTCGAAAAAAGATCCACAACCGAATCAGAAAAGTTAAATACAGCAGTGACAGCTGGCAGGCTCTCTGCGGCTCGAAGTGTCCCTGTGGCTCAAGATTTGTTCTGCGGCTCAGGATTTTCCTGCGACTCAAGATCACTCTGCAGTTAGAAAAAAAATTTCCTGCGACTTGAAGACTCCTTGCGGTTTGACATATTTTCATGCTTCTTATTCAAAGTATTCCAAATTTATAGTTTGAAAACTTTGAAGTGGATCTTGTAGAGGCATGAAAAATATGGTGTTCATGCGAATTACAAATTGCCGCATAGGTACTTTGGACCAAACAGGTCCGTATAAAGGAAAGTTGCATGACTGGTTCAATGACATATGCGGCCCGTCGACAACCAGCTGTAGAAGGAAGATATGCGGCCAAGAGGAGCAGTTCGTCTGATAAAGCTGACAAGTCCTGACAAAACTGACAAAAATGACAGCTCTGATACTTCGACAAAAAGATAAGACGTGAGACGTCGCTCAAAAATAGGGTTCGTACGCCTTCATGCAGCCAGAAGGAGTATCATCTAAGCCGCATGAACCTTATACGGCTCAGACATATGCGGCCCCAAAGTCTCCAAATTTTATGCAGCCAAGAGTAACTGTGATCCAAGCGGCATGAGCTTTATGCGGCCAAAACACAGAATCTAGGCAGCTTAAATCCTTAAGCTATGTCTGGACTAAGGAAGTTTACGAGTTAAGCCGCATGAGGCTCATACGGTCCCGCATGGTCGAAAACTGAGAGATCTATGCGGCTAAAAAAGTGATTCCTGCAATATGACGTGTGGCAATCTGACCAAGTCCTAAACTACCCAGATTTGTTGCAACAAAATCTCAACAAATCAACATATGACAGCCAAAGAGCGGGTCTTTGTGTTCCAATCAGCCACGCGGCCACAGGCCATCTATGCAGCTCAATATACATTCTATTATAAATAGCAGGGTGCCACACCCCTGCAAAAGGCTGGCAACCTTTAAGAAAGTAATTTCTTCAAGATATAGAGACTTCGTCGGATAGTCCACAGAGTAAGGCAGAGTTGATAGCACTTTTTCGAGCCTCCACCGTCACCCCCCAGAATCAAAACTAAACAATTATACTTAGATTGTTTCCTAGGATTTTCTTTCTAGGCTTTTCTTTGTACAAGCGGGTTTGTAGTCAATTTCAGTGTTCTGTAATACCTATCTTTGATATTTTTATGGCAAACAGAGATCAATTATAGATTTCAATAACAGTTTTAAATATGTGGAGATGGTCCTTAAAGTCTACTCCTACTCCCAGGCCCATAGTAGTACATCTAAGTTGAGTACTACCATGAGTTTTGCTATTTTTGCGAAAATTGACCTACATGGGCCACCATAAAAACGTGTCACGACCCGCACCCAATATTTTGGCATGAGCCGTGGGTACGTCCAGCCTACGCCGCAGTATCGACGGTAGAACGCTGTCTAGTCATCTCCATATTTTATCAAATACAACCATGCAGTTTATAGATTTCCATAATACTACCAAATTCGCAAATCAGTCTACAGCAATAAGATATATATACAATAACCACGGTGAGAGAAAACTAATAACTGATATGAATAGTCTCCAAGATAGAGACCAAAATATGATAGATAAAATAATCTCAAGATAACAAAATGTGCCAAGATGGATGTCCACTACTCAACTATCATAATCCACAAATAAAATGAAGTACAATAAATAAAAGAGTTTCTGGAGGCAACTCCTGCTCTGTAGAATAATATCTAGCTAAATGTCTCCTGCGGAGGGTAGCCTCGCATCCATGTCCTCCTGCATGCTCAGATCAGGGTCCACAGTCTGCTCATAATAAGTGGTACAGAACTCCTCTAACTCATCACCTAAAATATTGGTTTTCTAGTCAGGAATGGAACAAGTACACATATAACCGCTATCCGAGCCCAAACAGAATCATAGAACATATATATAACATATGAGAATGGAACTAGGAAGTAACTAGCATCATGGTACAATGGAAGAGACATGTAAACTCTATCAATGAGAAATAGCTACGAGAAAGAAAATATGTAAATCATGGTGACAGGGCAAGTGGCAAAACAAGATGAAATGACTGGAATAAGAACTATCTACGTGTGTTGAAATATCCTTTTCGACATGTGAATGGCTAAGGGATAAATATCCGGCACCCTGTACGTATCGTGTGCAGCTGCTATTATTCAAGAATAGACATCATAGGGATCGAATGGGTAGTTCACACGTCTATTAAGATATTTCTCTACCTACTAGTACTCATAGAATCCATCGCAGTGGGGTAAACATGTAAAAGGCAATCAAAAATGTACAATAGATCCATGATACTAATATTCGTGTGACGAACGTGTCAACAAGCAGCAAGACATATGTATAACAAGTAAAGGAAACTATCAGAAATGGTAACAATCAGCATATGCACTTGCCTGTGGTCCTGAGCTGCGGGTATGAGTCGAGCACTGAGTCAGAGTCCAAGTAACCTGTTTTTAGCATTTCTTGGCTTAATAGATGTGATATGGGAATTATCAATTCTATCATTTCTTGTTAGCCCCATGAGTTAACCTATATACACTTAGCTACCTACCATAGTCTCTGCAAGCACTACCCTATACTGCCATTATCGTATCCCATGTACATAAGCCTAGGGTTTGGGTATCTCCTCATTGGTGTCATTTACTCTGTTATAACCTAGATTGAGGGTTTCCCCTTCTTTGATACTTGTATCTAAGGCACATCCTGTACCTATATTGACCTTCCTTTATACTGTCCTAACCTTAAGGGATTTGATAATAAGTTGGAGAAGAAAGATTGGAACATAGATGAGGTTCGAATAAGTGAATTGGGTATTAACCAAATTTGAATGAACCTAAAATAAGGGGAAATACGACCAAATGGAGTATTGTAGTGCTCCCAGGGAACTGACACCATGTTCAGTTGGACTGACACAAGGTATAGGTGTTGCTGGCATGTGAATGAAGGACTAATACTCAACTAAAGAACTGATCATTACCTTTCTATTAACTGAATGATTTATTCAGTTCAAAAGTAACTGAACTAGAGGCTGCCTAGAAGCAATAATGGATAAAATGGACTGTTATCTGAACTCAAGGTCTGAACACGTCCACATGTGGACTGATCAAAATAGTGTGTACAGAACATCTAGTTTAAAGACTAAACAAAAGTTTAAAAGTTTGAACTAATATAGCATGGACTGTTCAAATATTCAAAAGGACTGCTATCATACGATATGGAGTGAACTATAGTTAAGGACTGGGATCAAAATACTAAGTATAATTGCACCTCATATAGGCTAGCTGGGCCTTCCTATATTACTGATACCAAGTAATACGAGACTAATACATGAGATGAGGACTAAGTAAGTAAATGGAATATAGGACAGCTGAAATGGTGAGGACTAAAACTAAAATGATACTAACAAGGACTGATATAATGGAATGAAAGACTGAAACATACATCTTATAGGACTGAGGAATGATACATGACTGATATAATGAAAGGAAGGCTAAACATACTAAATGTGGACTGATACTCTAAGTGTATCAGTCAAATGAACAGGAATCATTGGAACACATATGAAGATACAAGGAAATCGACATAACTGGACTGATCCATTAGATACTTGAACATATGAAGATTGGACTGAAGGTTAACATTAGAACATATTCTATAGCTAATTAGGATGATTATACAAAATAGGGATGGAACCGAGTAACCCATACTCGAGCAACCTATACTAATGTAGTAAAAATAGGATGAGGAGGGGACTGAATCTACAAGGAATTTGAATTAAAATATAAGCTACGTACATGGACTGAAACATAGGGCTCCTTACAAAAACTGGAACTGAACTAAGAAGATTATGGACTGACCTAGAAAATCATACCAGCCTATGCAGGACATCCTTATGCTATATAACCACTCGTCTAAGAGCCTAAGCCCTCTCCCTCTACTAACATCCGACCTCCATTGTCACGGTGCTCTGCCATGTTATGTCCTCACAGGGATATGAAATAGTTGATTGGGTGTTAGGAATTACTTGTAAATTAGGAATCGAGTACTGATACAGGAAGCATTTTGGAAATTCTAATGTTTGATTAGTACAATGCTTCAAGTGTTGCCTAAAGCCTAGTGCAACCGGATGCACATCAGAGTACGCAAGGCACTCGATCCCCGGGTAATAAAATCGTAAGTTACTAGAGCAAGGCTCTAGTTCTCCCTTGGTGCAACATGTTTGTACATCCCATATTGGCACTACCTGTTACATTATGGATAACCAGACACATTCGTGTGTAACCCTGATACAAAGTATAATCTGATACCAATGCAACTGTGCAGGTGCAACCGTTACCAAGGGAGTTAACACAAGGTGAACATTAATACAAGTGTCAACTGTCATAAGTAAACTAATTCAAAATAGCCCGCTTTTTTACTGCTATGGGTGGCTGTCATTAGGATAGCCTATGTCTATGTCTATGCTCTGATGCCCTTGTTTGTACAAACCCACACCTGTCCTTGTTAACAGGATACTAGGTCACATAGGCTAGTAGTCATTGGTTTCCTGAGTTTAACTCTGGATACTTCCTATATCCTAAAATTCCTATAGATGTGTATACCATTTTAGTCCACACCAGGACTTCGTATTGCTGATACAGATTATCTAGTATCAGTACCTGGCTGTCTCAGCTTGCATGACCAATACCCCCAATGTCACACAGGTGCACAAACTCTCCGATGAACCCGACCTCATGTTACTTGATGTTGATATTGGTCTATTGGCTGATACATTAGAGGTCATCATCCTTGCTTCTTCTTGCATAGAGGGCAAAATAAATGGTAAGATGAGCCAATTGAAGAATAACCTCAGTAAATGATATAAACAAACACAAGCCTTATAGAAATCATTCCCATATTAGTCTCTGGTTAGAGACCCATTCCCACTGGTACACGAGTATTCCATAGGTCTCAAGTACAATACCGGACTTACTTTTACTTCATATCCAAGCTACATGGCCACGGGTACCAGGGACTTGTTTCTAAGGTTGGACACCCCCATGTGGCAGGTACATCAGGTATAGGCTATCAGTTCCAGTACAAGACAGGTCTGCAGGTATAAATACGTATGGTTCTCATGTGACATGTACCTAGAGCATGCCTATAAACTGGGCTTGCTAAAGGGGCATGGTGTCTCATGTTCAGATCATGCTACAGTATACTATAGGAGAAGAGTAATGTTCAGGGGATAAAGAGGGTTTATCTAGTATTCAATTAATATATAGTGTCAAGTGGTTGCATTTATGCCAATGTGTAAACGATGAAGCCTTGTACAAGGGATAAACATGATACTCTAATATTCCACTGGTATATAGTGTCAGGTAGTTACATTCGTGCCAAAGGGTAAACCTGATAATGCTAATACACCACTGATGCACAGGATACTTTCTGTAGCCTTGGCACACTAACTACCCAACACCACTGATACACAGGTAAACCATATACAAGGCATCGACCCAGCTCAATGCTAATACATTGAGGAATACACAACCACCCTAATTCATTACCCGGTTCTACACATTAATTTCTACATAATTATACGTATCAGTTACTCCTCCCTTCTACCTATGTTACTTTAGACTCCTATAATCTCTTAATCCCTGAATCAGTCGTTTCTTCAACGAGTTCTCCTAGACATATTTTCGACTGCCCTTAATACTAGTAAAAGCATGGTAAAGTCCAATAGTTTTAAGAATCATAAGATATGGTTGGCTAGGAGAAGGGGATGAATACCTGATTGAAGGATTGAAAACTCTTCTAGCCGAACACCCTCTCGTACTACGTCTTCATGAACTGGGAGAGGCGCAGGGGATATTAGGGTTTAGGGAAGGGATTGCCCGTTCTCTCAATCTTTATATAGTGCTTCAAGATAGAATCGACATTGGTTTCGAGATTAGACTAAAATCAATCCAAGGGTTTGAAGGATTTCGATTTCTATCTGTTATGTTCCGAATAGAGATTCAAATTTGGGTCGGCCCTTATTTAAATTTGAATGGGTGACTTTGCAATAAACCCCCCCTCCCCAAATTTTGAATTGCATGAGTCTCTACTAATGAGCTTTAATAATAGGCTTTAAAACTTAATAAGGATAAAACTCAATGTATTACCAGCTCTACTCTCTAGGGTTTGTTTGGTTACCTAAAGTTGTACAGGTGTAATAGTAATAATGTGCTAACAAGGGTAGTGTATGTGATAATCTAACAATAATAATATTAATTTGGTTTAGTGGCTCACAGGGAAAAGTCCAATAAGGCCTCAACTAGTCCTTTTGGTTAATTTTAAGTTAGGTTCAAGTTTGGGATCAAAAGGGTTAAATTTAAGCCTCTAACTTAACCAATCTAACAAGTGGGATTAGTCTAAACTTACTAACTTAATTAGTGTGGTTTGTGGGCTATGACTAACTAATCTTGGGGTCCCGTCTAGAGTCTAAGCTATCCGGGTCACTAACACAAGTCGGAACGAAACGAAACTCAAACCCGACTAAACAAATCCCGTAAAATCAATATTAAAATATAAAAATTCTTGAAATATTAAAATATGAAAAATTACCAAAATTATAATGCATCAATTTAAATATTATTAAAAATAATCTAAAATTCACCAATTAATTAAAATCCTAAATAATTCAAAAATCATAAAATGACCAAAATACCCTTAGCCTAAAAAGTGGTAATTAGCTAATCTAATCACATGGGTTAGGGCTCCATAGTCATGGTTAGTCGCTAGGCTAAGCAGCTCTAAGGTTACGCTAGCTAAAGAACAAAATTACAAAATACTAATTTAATGATATTAAAATAATCAAAATTCACCAATAAATCAATAACATGATTTAAACCTATTATTAAATAATCAATTTTACAAAAGTTCAAAATTATCCTCATTTTGGAAAAGTGGTGGTTACAATACATGTGTCGATAAAGCATGATGACCCACTCCTCCATAGTATACGAGAGTCTATCGGAGGGATAACAAACTCTAGTGTACGTCAGATGAAAGATCTCTAATGTCCAAGTCGTAAACTTCTATTTGGGTTAAGCCAGCCAGACTATGGTTACAAGGGTTCTAGTGGTATCGAATGTAGTGCTCAGGCATCACTGTTGAAAACTAGTATAACATAATGACGGGGCATCATGCTACCGATATTGGCTAGACGGGTGAAGGTGTTGTTCTAATGTTAAGTCACGTCTTTATCTTTTATCTGGGAATGGGTGTCTACGATAGTCCTAGCAATGCTTGTCCTTGTTTTTGGTCTATTCCTCTCTTGTCTAACCTGTGGGGGCCTAGTCAAGTAAGGGTTGAGTTAAGGCATACGGGTTGCTAGTTAAGCCAAGAATCAAGATGGATAATTGGAGGCTCACAATAATTGGTTCCCAGGGATTAGATAGTCTCCTAGGTTTGTGTTTTAACCAAGGGTAAGATCTTACTCATTTTCAATCTCAAACTACTAGAAGGTCATGATATTAGTTTCAGGGTCAAGGGGAGGACAAGTAACTCAAACCTAGGTTGTAGTCATATAGCTGGCCGATGGTAGCTACACTTGTGTATACAACTATACAACTATCATTGCCATGGGGGATACTCTGTATCCATCTATCAAATTCGAGCGTTCGTCTTTCCAAATCAGTGAAAGACAGATGCAACAAAGAGTTCAAGAAAGATGTCATCGAATACAATTATGCGATTCAAAGGCGAATGTATAATTCAAGAGAAATTGTCAATGCAGTCGCGGATGAGATCCTAGATATCTCTATATCTCAATCCACGTGGGATAATCATATGAAGAGCAAACCAAGTGCACTATGGTTGATCAGACCATAATACATTGATTCGAATTAGACAATATGTTAGTGGGCGTCCCCAGTATACATATGTCCTGACCAAGCTCGATAAAGAATAAGCTTGTAAAACTAGGCTATAAATTGCAACATCGTTCATGATATTGCAGAGTATAAGTACGGGAGATAATTTTGAAAGTAGTAATAAATACTTTAAGTTTTACAAGGATCTAAGTCTTGTTCGGTGTTCCTGCTTATACAGTCGTCCTACTGTTTCTTGTATCAGGCCTTGGTTGACCAATAGGGTATCGCTACTAAACTCTATCTTCTAGCTAAACATATCTTCCTACACTAGCATATATTCATTTTCACCCACTTACACTTCATTAACGGGTTATAAGAATACAGGGTGGTAGGCCGTGAGGCATACTACCCAACTTATAAAAGTCAACTAATAGGATGATCGAACAATATAACACGTATAACTAGTTTGAGTCCTCTTCCAAACCACTTTATCAAGCACAAGGGGAAAAGATAAGATTTCACTATAGGAAGGAATCAAGCAGAAGAAAATCAAGATAGTCAACCAAGAGTTCGAAATTGGATATCAGGGAGGAGATTAAGCTTGTGGATGAGATTCATATATCCTAATCCTATATGCAGGCTCACATCGGTACAGTAACTTAACCGAAGTGACAAACTGGACCTGTATGGGCCACCACAAAAATATGTAACGCCCCATTCCCAAAATACTTAGGACGAAGTACGTAGACATGCCAGCTGTATACATACGAAGTATACTCCAATGTAAGGAACCCTCGTATGTATACATAAGCTGTAAAATATAGTAAACCATAATAACTAAATCTCATCCACAAAATCAAAAGAATAATGATATAAATCAACTCAAGAATTTTTCATTTATACATGTAGTTGGGCGAAGACAAATCCACTACCAACTATTTAAATAAAAGAAAATACATAAAAAAAATGATCGATAAAATGGCAAGACGAACCAAGAGCAATCATCTTCGAAGGAATGGAGAAGATCACGGCCTTGGCTAGAACACCTGCAAAAAGTCACAAAGCACACACCTGGAGAGATAACCAGGTCCTCAGAGGGACGTAACAAGATACATAAAGAACATGCCATATAAACTGTGATATATAATAAATAAAAGAAAGGTACATGCAATATGGTTCCTACCTGTCACGACCTGCACCCACTGTGAGGGTACGAGTACGTAATAGCTCCTAGCCTATGCCGTAGTGTCGGTGGTAGAACGCTATTTTATGTCACTATCTAACCAATAACTCACGCAATTATATAATTTACTTGTCAAATCTCAACTCCGAACGGAGGACAAGTATAGATATAATAGAATCTCAATCACAGTCTAAGCACGATATGATAACACAGAAGTTTATAACTAAGACTAAATACAACAATAAAACCAACTACTAAAATAATAATAATCTCAAAACAATCTCAAAACAAAACATGTCTCAACTTATTTACAATTCAAGTTCTAAAACATGAAACTAAACCAAGTCAACTATCTAGTCTCCCGATCACTCTGAGTGTCGAGGCCAAAGGTAGCTAAACCCTTTCCTGGTTCATAGTAAGTAGGGCAAGTGTCCTCAGGGCAATCATCTGTAAAATTTTTAACAGGTCCAGTCAGGACATGAATGAGCACATCTCATCTAGAAAACCCAAGTAAATGACAGAGAACTATAAAGCAATTATAGACAGTTGTATTGATGAACATGGCAGCTTATATTCAGGTGATGGTATAGAGAGACAGATAAAGTACAAGAAAAGTAAGGTAACTAAAACAAGAGAAGAATTATGGCAATAAAGACTGTCAAATAGAATCTAGATGAACTAGAGTATCATGGTATAAGTTCAGACAATAAATGTAGACAAGTGTAAACTCCAATATAAGTCCAGTACAAGATGAATCTAATACAAGATGAATCCAGTACGAGACGATTCCAGTCATAGTGATCAATGATTCCAGGGTGAATCCAGCCTATACTCTAATAGTGTGTTTTTAAAATACCGAGGTCGACATGTAAACGGCTATAGGTAATCCGGCACATCACACACCTGGCCAGGTGTGAGATGGCTATCATTCCAGTTTGATTCCAGTATGTGGGGTGATTCTAGAATTGGGGTATGTTTGCATGTCTTACTCAAGTATTTTCCCTCCCAGTAAGTACAAGTGAATCTAGAATACGATACGAGAATCGAGATGAGTCCAGCCAAACATGATGATACTAGCAATGATTCCAGAATGATTCTAGTAATAGAGGCCAGCCAATATGGTATGTATGTTGCATACATGAATCCAAAAATATTCATACGTATTGTAACAGAGAATCACATACAACTAACTAGAACTGAAGTACAGTAATTGACAAGTAAATGATAGAACTATCAAAGAATGTACTCGTCTGATATCCTGTACAACTGATGAAAATAGAAATCTGCACCGGAGTCACAATGTCCTAAATAGAACAGTATGGGTTATGACATATTCAATACAAGGAAAATGAAAGCTACAATGCAAACTACATGATTTCTAGGTCAAACTAGGTCAAAGTCAAACTGGAGTCAACCCTGGTCAACTATACTAGTCAACTAGGTCAATCATAGTCCAAACAAGTCTCACTAAGCCTAACCAAGCCTAGACAAGCATCCAAGCACAAACACAAAGTCACTAGCAACACACATTGCATATACCAAATATATATATATATACATACATTTATACATGTGTACATAGATACATAGTGAGGGCTAAGGCATATACACATTTAGATTACACATATTCATGCCTTCATTCATATATATATGCATAAAGCATATATATGCACATAGGCTAAGGTATATACATGCATATCTACATACATTCATAGAAAGATGCATAGGCACTTACTTGTATACATTTACTTATATGTACATGGATGCATATTCATTGTTTTTATCATCTTGCATTATACATTGTATTACATCACATCATTCTTGTATATATTCATTCATTCTACTCATAACATACATTGCATATATCATGGCATACCTACACTTATTCATTCATGCATTCATTATACATATATTGCATGCATATATATATATATATATATATATATATATATATATATATATATATATATATATATATATATATATATATATATATATATATATATATATATAGAGAGAGAGAGATATGGGGTGAGGTTGTGTATGGGTATAACATAGAGTATCAATAATAAACTTGCGAAAGGGCAGCAAGTAGAGTGGGTATATATTATAATACAAGTGTGTGTGTGTCATGTATGTGTATGTGTATAGATAGAAGTGTGTGTGCTGGTGTATCATTAGTTGTGTGTGTGAGTCTATACATAAGAGGATGTTCAGGAAATAGAGAAGTGCAGCAGTAAAGGGAATTCTCAGGTTCATTTGAATGGCATGGGGGTTCCATTTCATTTTACAGTAAGGGTAGTATGTGAAGGGGTGAAGGGTTTAAGTGATGAGTGTGAGCATACAAATATGAGTGTGTGTTTAGACTTGTTCTCAAATTTTAATGTTGCCAGGAAACAATATATAGAAAATTCAGTAGGAATGTGTGTGAATGATAACAGTGTGTGTGTCTCCTGTGGTGAGTGAGTGACAAACTCAGATTTCATAGTATAACAATCAATGTGTGTGTGAGTATAGTATTCTCAGGTTTTCCAGTTTTGTGTGTGTGTGATTTAGCTATATGTGTTCTTAGTTTAGATAGTCCTAGGTAATCGAAAACCAATATTGAACACCACCACCCAATCAGTGTCAAATCTCAGATTCACAAAACAGTGTATCAGTTTTAACAGTTCATTCCAATAACCCAATGCAATTCGAAACCAAACTATCAACACACCATGAATTTCTATTGCAACCAACTCAGATAAATATAGGAAATCACTTGAAAATGAACCAACAAATTCAGTAGGGTAGTTGGGAATTCTTGGGTTAACAGTGCATATATTATCAGTGTATCAGTCAATAAAATCTCAAAGCCCAACTGCAAATTGAAGACAAAATTCCTATGCCATTATGGACCCTAGCATGTAGGCTAATTCCCAGATATATATAGGTGAATCTACATTCGAATAAATCACATAAAATAGGTTAACATACATTCGAAATTCTCAGAAAAATGCCAATGACAGTTCGTATCAGAAAAACATAGAAAATTCCCAAATTCGAATTAGAATAGCAATCAATATTCAAATCAATAGGGTGGTAATCATAATACTACATGTGTACGTGTCATGGGGTGTCCCAGTGTCCAAGAACTGGACACAAATCGTGTCTAATCACTCCATAGACACAGACACTAAAACTGTGCACTGACAGCGTCGTGCACGCGTATCGAGTGAGGTAGGGACACGTGTGTCACACCAAATGTGTCGTGGTCGTGCACCCGTGTAGAGGGGGTCTAGGGCTATGGTTTGGTCACCCTGAGTCGTGTCCAAAACGTGTCTAGGTGAGACACGAAGACTGTGTCAGTCGTCTTGGCCGACTGTGCATCGACAGTACGAAATCCGTGTGGCTCAAATTTTTCTCTAAGCACTCAATAAAGTCCTACAAAATTTTATAGGATTAGTGTCAGTCATCTCGTGTACGTACACACCAATTTTGGTGTCACCACATACCGTGTCCGTGGAGAAAACAGACACGGGAAGCAGGACACCCGTCGAGCCCCCCGTGCTGCGTGTCAAGAGTGTTTTAGGACACGAAACTGACACAAACAGCAACTCAGTCTTCACAAACATGAAAGCACATACATAGATCTATGAAACCATGCAATTAGTTTTACAAAAATCAAAAATAAAATCCTAAGTGGCATTCTATCAAACACTCACCTATACACTATGATACGTGTCCGATACGGACAACAAATGGACACAATTTCTACCCAAACTTTAGGGACAGCTAGGGGACACCTAGATCTAGGCTAGTTTGCAAAGAAATTAGAATATTAGCACAATTTGATGAGTTTTACCTATAGGTGCAAATAGCAAGAAAAAGCTTCAAATGGGGGGTGTTCTCCTTGATAGCCAAATGCTCCAAATTGATCCAAAGCTGAGATTACTCTCCATGACCAGCAAGTAGAGGTTGATTAGATTCATATACAAAAAATTTGGGTCAAAAAGGAATAAAAATGAGGAAGTTATGAATTAGAGAAAATTAATATTTACCTCTTTCTTCAATTTGTTGAAATATTACAAAAGAGGCAAGAACAATGGAAGAGAGACTTTATAGGGTTGCAAATCCATAGGTGTCTAGTCATAAAGGATAAAATTAGGATTAGGTTACACTAGTGGGCTTTGGGCCAATTTGAATGGTCATGAAAATCAAGTCATGAGTCTCAAGTCATTGAACCTAATCATTAATCCTCCTATTTTAAAATCGATCCTAAGTGACCTAACTTGGGTTGACTTAAGTTAGACTAGGGTCTCACCATGCTAATCAAGTCACCATAATTGGGGTCAACATCTAGGTTAGTCTCTTAAGTCACAACTAGTAAAAGTCAAAATCAACAACCATCAATTCAATAATTTATCAAATAATTCTAATAAGTAAAAATGACCAAATTACCCCTAGGCTAAATATGATAAATAAATATCCCAATCACATGGTTAGGCTCTAGGTCAGGCAGTCTCTAGGGTTTCACTAGTTGCACATCAAAATCACAAGTCATAGTTTTTAAATAGTTTTTTTAATGATTAAAAATCACCAAAAATCATATTATGATTTAAATATCATAATAAATAATTAAAATCACAAAATCTCAAAAATACCCTTATTTCAGAAACTGGGTGTTACACTACCAGTTCTACAGTAATAATACAGTTAAGAACAAACCTTCAACGCATGGGCACTCTGGCTACAGGTACACGAAAGTCAGGTATGGTCCTACTAGGATACCAGGGACCTCAAAGCATAACATTCACTGAATGTCAGCAGCCAGCACAAAATCAGGTATCAGGATCCAGGACCGTATATCCAACGGAGATAACTGACAATAATAGAAAAGTGCATACGTGGCCCATACGTTAAGGAATTGTTCTCCCCACCCAATGCCTAGTAGGGTCACATCCATAACTCATAGGAACCTCTAGTAACTGCCAAGTCTACTAGCATGCAAATCTATTGGCAATTAATCCAAATGGTCGTACGCCTCATACATATCGGTGGTCAGCCGACTACGCGAGTACGTGTCCTATTTGTGACTCACATCACGTGATAATGTATGTGTTATGGTTGTATAAGATATACCAATATTTCATCATCAATGGGTGGTCACTAGGCTAAGTCAATGCAAGAAAATAGAACAAAAGCAAGTAAAATGATCGATACAGTCACTTGCACCCAAGTGTGACTTTGTCACTACCATATTTTAGCTTGAGGGTATTTTGGTCATTTGGTGAATTTTTGAATTTATTTTAATTTATTAAATTGGTGATTTTTATTTTTGACTTTGACTAGTTGAGACTTTGTAGACTAACCTAGAAGCTAACCCTACCTATGGTGACTTAGTTAGCATGGTGAGACCCTAGTCTAACTTAAGTCAACCCCATTTTAGTCATATAGAATCTAGTTTGAAATAGGAGGAATTAAGAATAGGTTCATGACTTATGACTTATGATTTTAATTTCATGACTTACGAAACTTTGCCCATAGGCCCATTAGTAAAACCCTAACCCTAACCAAGCCATACATGGCCGACCAACCTAGGGATCCTCCCTATTTAAACACTCATTCCTTGTTCTTGCCTCTTTTATGTTCATTCTAACTTTTAGAAAGGAAAGGTAAATCCCCATCTTCCCTAATTCATATTAATTCCATTTTAATTGCTTTTTAATCCAAATCTTTTGCAATAGTTTCTAATCACCCTCTATTTGAAGTTCATGGATAGTGATTTCAGTTTTTGAGCAATTTGGAGGATTTGGCTAGCAACGAAAAACCATTTGATTTGGAGCTTTTCTTGATCCTTGCAAACTATAGGTAAACCCTTCAAATTTCATTTTAATTTTGTTTTCTTTGCATGGTAGCCTAGATCTAGGTGTCCCCTAGCTGTAGTGAAGGTTTGGTGTCTATTGCATTTGATTTTGTGTCCGTATCGGACACGTATCAATTTCCTAGTATAGGTGTTTGATGAAATGCCACACTCATATATTTTTTGTTATTTTTGAAATGTGTTTGATGGGATTTGTAGTGCTTGGTGTCGTGTGTGATTTTGTGTCAGTTTTGAGTCAGTTTTATGTCGTGTCGTATCTGTACAGTGACACGAACACGCTGAACAGGCCGCGGACACTTCCTGTTGCTCAGGGTGTTTTTCTCCGCGGACACGACGACTCGACACACGCCACTTAGCGAGGACCAAGGGGCAGTATCTGACACGAGGCCCCTTGAGTCTCAAGACGTATTGTGTCGAGTCGGACACGCTCTAAGGCCCGCACTGGCCACTGCCTACAGCGTGTACGTGACACACGTACTACTGACACGGGTCTCGTATTGTATCCTGGAGTCTCATAGACATAATGCAGGGTGTCAGTGTCGTAGAACTAGTAGTGGTGAACCTAGGTGCACACCGACGTGTTGTGTCGTGTCGTGCATCGTGTCCTAGACACGAGTGCACGCGTGTACAAGACAACGTGTCTGTGTGTGCATGAGAGGTGTTCGTGTTGAGTGGACACATCGTATCCGGCTCTGGGTGCCACGAAACGTATCGAGGGACATGTGCCTATGTACGATTTTGATTATCAACCATTAATTTTTCATATTAACATGTTTTTATTAATCGATTTGTATTTTTCTAATTTTTCTTATTCACATGTACACTGTTTATTGATTTATGAAATTAATTGTGATTTCAAACTAATTTCCCTGATTTAATTACCATAATTAGTTCATTACATATGTATGAGATTACTTAAATGTTGGGTTCATGGTAGCTAGGAGATTCATTGGGTTTTGAATTGGTTTGGACTGAATGTGTAAACTGGAATTCCTGAGAACTGTTTTTTGAGATTCACCACTGCCTTCACTTATTCAAATCTGAGAATCATTACACTCACACATGGCTGGACATTGATACACTGTTCTTGTATACACATACTGATATCGCACATTAGAATCTGAGACTTATTACACACAATTTGACAGGTATACACACATTTCCTGAGACACATTAGACTGATATTTCACTAAACCTGATAACTGTATCCTGAGAACACTACATCCTTACACTATTAGATCACACACACACTTGACACATTGACACATTATACTGAATTTCCTGAGATTAGCTACACACACAAATTACAAAACCTGAGAACACTACTAACCTATCTACTGTCATTCATACAGACACTGTTTTCTATATATAACACACACACACACACACATTAATCTACACATACACCCTATCTACTGATTCCTAACACACGCACATAATGTTACACACACACACACACATTCCACCACTACTACCAATATTCATTTACCACACACACATGTTATTATTCACACACACACACACATCTAGCCTATTTCATGTACACACACACTCACACAATATTAACACATAGACACACATGCCACATTACCTCCCCCCCTCCCCCTATCTGTAACCTCACCTTTCCAAAATAGGTAATTTTCTAAAAAAAATTATTTATTAAATAATAATTGTTTGTAAACGTTACTCAAATTATTAATTTTAGACAACCATAAAGATTGGGCTTAATTTGTTATTTATTTTTTTTCATTTTGGACAGCCATGGGCTGTCCTAATATCCAGAGCCCAATAAAAAGTTAGTATTAATATGTGTATTCTTTGATTCTTCTTTCTCTTTCATTACTAACTGTGCAATGGAGGAATGAAATTTGAATTTTTTCTAACCAACTGCCAGCTGAGCCATGTGCAGTAACAACCTAATCGAGCCTTCCATTTTTTCCTCCAATTTTTTTAGACAGCCTATTTAAAGATCATTACCTCTTCTTCTCCTTCATCCTTGCTTCATAAGAACCCCAAATTCCTGAAGAGACTCCTTCTTCCTCAGTCCAGATTCGACTCAACAGGAAGTTCATGGCGATGGCGCGCGGAGGAAGCCACTGCAATCTTCAAAGCTGGTATAGAGCCTTCATTGTTTCTTCTTTGATTCGAAGCCACATGGCTGTGCTAATGTCGACCGATCAATTTCATTTCAGATTATTTCTTAACATCCTGATCAGTTCTTGTTGAATCAACGATCAAATGACAAGGTGAATTGTCAATTTGATCCATAAATATATCTCCAATTTCTGTTTTGATTTGAAATTAGTGTTGTTCATATCAGATCTTAGAATTTGGGATCATCTCCTTCTTCAAACTCTGTTGCAGTCGGTTGATCCACTTGAATCGGAGAGGTGAACCTATGATTTGAATGATGATTGATTTTACAAACTATTCCTCAGTAAATTTTGAATGATTTCTTTAATCATAGATCAACTGTTGATTTGGTATTCGATCCTCATTCCTGAACTTCCAATGCTGCCAAATCAGAAGTGTTGAATTCGAATCAAGGGTGAACATTCAAACCCTTCAATTGTTCGATTGATTTCCTAGGTGTTGCTCTAACAGGGTTGAACTTTTAATTTCACCTGTAGGTAGAATCTATTCCAGTCTTGAACCAGAGATTTGATTTTAATTATGAAATCGAATTTAGCAAGGTAAATTCTAATGTTGGCTTTTGATTTCGAAAGCTGTTATTATTCCAATAGTAGGCATGGATTTCATATGCAATGTTTGGTTCATCTTATTGAACTTGAGATTGCATGTGCAATAATAATTTAGTTAGTGAAACCTGTTAATGCATATGCACTATCTTGATAATTTGATAACCTAGGAATACTGAACAGATTTTTGGGAAACTAAATTCCTATTCAGAAGGGTGTTGTGGTAGAGATTAGTTCTGAACTGATGTGAGACTGTTTGGATTAATACTCAGGACTGAGACAGATATTAGAAAAATTGTTCGACGAGTACGAATATGTGCGAGCATACATATTTTTAGAAAAATATTTTTTTCCATTTTTATAGTTTCAAAATAATATATATAATAATTATTTTAGCTATCGTAGCAAAATTTCCAAGTTCATTATTTATTTATTTTATTATGGAAAGCCTTTCATTTATACAGTTATAATAATAAATAATACTCTTATAAAATGGTATACTAGAAAAGTATATTTATATAAATATTAATTATGCATACATATATATTTCGTAATTATTTATTGGCTTATTTTAAATAATAATGTAATTTTTGAAATTATTATTATAAGTATTTTAGAAAATATATTTTGAAAATTATTGTGGCAATTTAAATCTTGATTTGATTTTTATGGATTCATTTAAATAGCTAAAATAATATCTATGTTTGAAATTTTATTTATTTTATTTGATTTAAACTAAAAGAATTTAAATTTTCTAACTCCAGCCACCTGCTGCCCTTGGCCGTGACAACGCTACCCCCGTCTCCACCATCGCCACCTGACAATATTTACAATACCTTAATCGCTCTTTCACGACCCAACCACTCTGCCACCATCGTCGCTTCGCTCCCGGCCGCCCCCCTAGCACCTTCGGTCTCGCCACTATGCCCCAACCCAACTCTCACCACGGTCTCCCCCAAATCCGACCAACTACCAGGGCGCCACCGCCATCAGCCGCACAATCCCAACGCCAGCCCTCGGCAGACCCGACAACCACCTCCACCATAACCACCATACTAACAAGCCCACGCCCCCACCATCATCATCACCGCTGCGACAACCACACAACATCACCACCCCCGACACCTCCGGCCGACCAACCATCACAATACCGTATCCACCTTACCACAGCCACAAATCCCAAAAACCCAATTAGCAATATAAACCTTACCGGTCCGCCGCCTTGCCGAGGCCCGAGCGCCACCGCCTTGAGCTCCGTCGATGGCCATTTTCCCTTCACCTCTACGTCGTGGGCCAACCACCCGCATCCGTACGCAGCGACCGCTTGCCTGCGCCTTCCCCGACCATCTCGGCTCCAGCGCTGCCGTGTGACCGCGCCAGTCGAGAGTCGTCGAGGTAGGATCCCCCTTCTGTGTGCACTGGTGAGCGCCCTTCACGCTCGAGTCTCCGACGCCGACAGACCACGCCGACCTCGTCGTCATGAGCATCCCCACACACGCGCACTCCCTCCGTCGCGCCTTTCGGTGAGATTTGAACCACCTTCTCTCTTCCTCTCTCCCTCTCACCATCATTTCCTTCTATCCTCTCTCTCTCTCTCTCTTCCTCGCACCTCTAACAGCCTTTTTCCTCTCTGTGAGTTATTAAAACTCTCACTCGAAGGAGAGAGAAGGAGGGAACAGTTGTTCTTCTTTTATGGTGCTGCCATTACTCTCCTTTTCTTTCTCTTTCGAAAACATGATAAGCTCAAAGAGAATAGTAGTTCTCAATATTGGGGGTTGGTCACTATATTTTATTATTATTATTATTAATTATTATTATTAATTATTATTATTTTCATTAACAAGAGGTTTTGTAAGTATAATAATAATAATATTATTAATAATATTGTTTGAGATGATTATTATTATTATTGTGATTATTAAATATCATTAGATATATTGAAATTTCTATTATTATTTATATTAAATATTTACCTAAAATATGTTGACCAAATAAAAAATGTAGCTTCCAAATTACAAAATAATTTCTAGTATTGTTTCAAATATTTATCTAATTAATAAAGATATAGTTTTTGTATACATTTTATTTTTTTATAAACTTAGAGTTTAGCCCAAAATGATTTCGATTTTTTAATGTATTATTCCTAAAAGTTTATTTTACTAATAAAATCTAGTTTCCAAATATTGTAGATATTTTCTGAAATCGTATATACTATTTCCTTCGACTATCCTTCCGTTTGTAACCAAATTCTATTACTCCTATACCCTCGCCAATTCTAGACTTCCTTATGTTGAACCCAACTAATTTGACCGTCCTGGACCCAATAGAACCGTCCGTGCCGACATCAGAGGCCACCTTATATAGTTGTTGTACCGAAGTCGCAGTTCGTGCCACCTTGATCATTGCAGCACACAAGGCGCCTTACCAGGCAAGACACCTTGCCATTTGCTGTTTATTTATTTTAGCTCATATTTTATGCATTATTTATTATTTTTTATACAAAATAAACTGTGATACATGGCATCACCTGTTTGAACTTACTGTTCATTTATATATCCTGCTATGTATTATTTTTCTTACACATTAAACCTAGATTTAAGGGACCACCTTTATGTGTTACATTCATGACCTTGACATGTTGTACCACGAAGTTGTGTATCACATGTAGAACACGGATGCCACCAGTACGTACAAGTCGTGCGATAGGAATAACCGCTAATAGAGGTTGCATGCTAGTTTGACTTAGCAGTTGTAGAGGTTTTTTGTTGTGGATACAACATAGTAGGCATTGGGCGGGGAGGATAATTTCTTAGCGTATAGGCTTCGATGCACTTTCTCTTGTGACCCGGAAGCTCCGCTGGAGATACGGGGTTGATGACCCATGATTACTGATGGCCACTGACGTTCTGCAGAACATCATGGTCTTATTGATGGGGCCTCTGGTGCCCCAAGGGGGGACCATGCCGATCCTATTTAGCCAGGGCCCATGCGTAGGAAGGATTGTTCTTAACTACATTTCACTTAGAACGGTTAGGCTACCTTATCCGTTAGGTATGAGTACTTTTGGTTTGAGTACTTGTATCTGACCGTAACTTGGAACAATAACTTGTCGCAGATTAGTTCGTCACATCTTGTCCTTGTTTGGTTGTAGGTATGACTTACTACTTCGATAAAAAGGTATTGAACCTTATTGGGGTCCGGATACCATATTGGATTCATAGCATGGAAAGATACGTCACTGCGAATTAGTTTACCATCTCCTGTCCTTGTTTGGTTGGGGAGATGGTACGCTCGTTCAATAGGTGTGTATTGGACCATGTTATAATTCAATTGACTTATTTATTTGAGCAATATTTATTCAGTTTATATGGCATGATATTATGTGTCTTGTTACGTCCCTCTGAGGACCTGGTTATCTCGTTAGGTGTGTGCTTTTGGCTTTCGCAGGTGCTCTAGTTCTAGCTGTGACCATCTCTATTTCTTCGAGGATGATTGCGCTTGGATCGTCTTCGCTTCGCTCGCCAAAAATCATTTCTTTTCTCATGTATTTTTTCTTTACTTGTTGGTAGTGGATTTATCTCCGCCCAACATATTGTATCAAGATAATTCATTATCATTATATGATATCTTTTATTCATTTATTTTATGTGGATGAGATTAGTCATGGTTCTACTGTATTTTACATCTTACGTATATTTATTATACGGCTGGCATGTCTACGTTCCTAGTCCTACATATTTTGGGACTGGGGCATTACATGTTTTTGTGGTGGCCCATGCAGGTCAAGATAAATTGTTTGGTTACTTTATCGTACCAAGCAAGCCTGCGAATAAGATTAGAAGTCTAGGATCTCATCCACATACTTGACTTCTTTCCTAGATTTTATCTACCGTTTGACTCATCGATTGCATCTTGCTTGATTCCTTCTATCATAATTCTTATCTTCCCTTCGTGCTTGCTAGAGGTTAGACATGTGACCCCTACTAGTTAGACATGTTTCTTGTGTCCCAAAATGCTATTAGTTAATTCTTTTAAGTTGGGTAGAATGCCTTGTGACCTAGCAATCCCTTTGTACTTGTGATCTATATTCACAAGTTTACTTAGATTCTAGAATTTAGAGGGCCCTAACCCATCTAGTCAACCAAGGACTTGGACTAGCAGACTGTAGGACGACTGTATGGAGACCAACACAGGATATGACTTAGAATCATTTGAACTAATTCCACTTTATTTTTTAATCGCACGTGCCTATATTTTTACTATCTAGACTAATGATGCTAATGTAGCCTAGTTTTTGCAAGCTCAATTCTTTATCAAGCTTGTTCATGACATTTGTTATTGGAGGCCTCCACTAATGTATTGTCTATTCAGAACTGGTGCATGATGGTCTGATCAACCGAGTGCACTTTGGTTCGCTTCTATATATCGTTCTACGTGGATGGGGACATAGCTAAACTTGTCCTCTAGAGTCCCATCCGTGACTGCCTTGGCAACTCCTTTTAAAAAAATTCGATCGTCCTTGAACCAGGTATTCGTACTCGATAATATGTCCTTATTGCTTTCGCCTTCACCTATTTTAGAAGGACGAAGGTGTTATACTAGAACTTTCTCTAACTGTCCTATTACCAGTACCACCCAATGTAACTATATCTTTGTCTTGAACTACTCGACCTTTCCCTCGACCCTAAATCTACAATCTTGACTTTCTAATCACTTGAGTTTAAAAGTGATTACAATCGTCTCTTAAATCATATCCTCAACCTATACTACGACCATATAAACGTCTTTAAGGAACCCTTCTATCTACCGTTGTGCCTTCTCACCCCCTACGAATTCTTAATTTCGAGGACGAAATTCTTTTAAGTTGGGTAGGATGTAAAACCCCTAAATTTCTACTATTTTTTTTAAAATAAATTTTGGTACTGATTATTTTTTTATATATTTTGTATTGTACGTCGCGTAGTTGTATTGTACGTCGTGCGTGAAATTTTATTTTTTTCAAAATTGTTCGACGAGTGCGAATATGTACGAGCGTACATATTTTTAGAAAAATATTTTTTTCTATTTTTATAGTTTCAAAATAATATATATAATAATTATTTTAGCTATCGTAGCAAAAATTTCTAAGTTCATTATTTATTTATTTTAATTATGGAAAGCCTTTTCTTTATATAGTTATAATAATAAATAATACTCTTATAAAATGGTATACTAGAAAAGTATATTTATATAAATATTAATTATGCATACATATATATTTCGTAATTATTTATTGGTTTATTTTAAATAATAATATAATTTTCAAAATTATTATTATAAGTATTTTAAAAAATATATTTTGAAAATTATTGTGGCAATTTAAATCTTGATTTGATTTTTATGGATTCATTTAAATAGCTAAAATAATATCTATGTTTGAAAATTTATTTATCTTATTTGATTTAAACTAAAAGAATTTAATTAGATTTAAATTGGATTTGGATTTGGATTTGATTGATTTTAAATTAAATTGCAAATTATCTATTTTTGGGTTTAAACTACTCCTAATCCTTATCCAACTGGGAATTCCCACATCCTATAAATAGGCAGGTACTCCTCCATAGAATTTCACAACCCACAATATTCTCCACCACAAGTGTCGTGCACCGTGTCGGTGTCCAAATTCCTCCGTGTCAGCCGTGACGGCCTCGGGTCCGACCCCGGGTGTCTTTCCAATATGTCAATTTCGATACACATACATCACCACCCCCTCCGTGTCCAACATGTCAGACACAATTTCTATATCCAAATTTCCTAACTCCAGCCACCTGCTACCCTTGGCCGTGACAACGCTATCCCGTCTCCACCATCGCCACCTGACCATATTCATAACACCTTAACCGCTCTTCCACAAACCAACCACTCTGCTGTTTGTCATTGATTATCGAAAGAACATAATAGTTTTATGGGAGGACTGGACTTTGATTCACAATACAAACTCGCTCATACAAAGAGAGCCTAGGAACAAAACTAAGAAAAGCAATCTAAGTACAATTGTTTAGTTTTTCTGGGGGATGACGGTAGAGGCTCGGGAAAGTGATATCAACTCTGCCTTACTCCTTGGACGATCGGACGTAGCTTCTGCTTTGGCGAAGAAATGCTCTTTGTGTGTGCGGGGGTAGCTAGTCTCTCTGCTCGGGCTCTGTGTGTTTTGCAAAGGAATAATCTCCTGCTATTTATAGGGCTTTGTGATATGTAGGGTGTGCAGTAATTGCTCATTGAAAAGCGAGCGGTTGGGGATTGGTTATGATTAGCTTTGATCTTGTTTATAGGAAATCAATCTGGGTTGTTTATGTTGATTGCAACAAATCTGTATTGTTTGTAGGAAATTAATTTGGGCAGTTATGATGATTGCAATAAATCTGTATTGTTATGATTTGTTGGTTGCTAAATTCGAGTGGATAAGTCTTAGTCAATCTTCTGCCACGTGTTCCAACTATCATTTATGCTACAAGCCGCATGAATGGGGCGTCCTGGTAGAGCCGCATGAGTGTGGTCTGCTAATTGAGTCGCATGAGGGTGGCCCCACAACCGAGCCACATGAGGATAGCATCCAACTGAGCCGCATAAGGGTGGCCTCCAACTGAACCGCATAAGGATGGCCTCCAACCGAGCCGCATAAGGGTGGCATCCAACTGAACCGCATAAGGATGGCCTCCAACGGAGCCGCATAAGGGTGGCCTCCAACTGAACCGCATAAGGATGGCCTCCAACCGAGCCGCATAAGGGTGGCCTCCAACTGAACCGCATAAGGATGGCCTCCAACTGAGCCGCATAAGGGTGGCCTCCAACTAAGCCACATAAGGATGGCCTCCAACTGAGCAGCATGAGGGTGGCCCCCAACTGAACCGCATGAGGATGGCCCCCACAACCGAGCCGCATAAGGGTGGCCCCCGATCTGAACCGTATAAGGGTGGCCCCCCATAACTGAGCCGCATGGAAGTCTTTGAAGCGATCCTCATAACGAGCTTCAGAATTGGTGGATTGTGCCAGCCATAAAGATTTTTCTCGTCTCTCTAGGGGCACGTCATTATGTCAGAGTCATCATTTTACCTTTATGTCAGAGCTGTCAATCTTTTGTGTCAGAGCTGCCGCATTACGTCAGAGCATTTAATGAGCCAGCTGCACAGAACAGTTATGGCCAGCTGTAGAGGCCTATTTTTGAACCGCATAGGGCCACGTGGCTTTTCCCGAGCCGCATGGAGCTATCGGGGACTTTTCAGCTGCATGAAGCTTCTAAGGGACTTTTGAGCCGCATGAGGCTCTAAGGGACTGTTGAGCCGCATGAAGCTTTAAAGGATGTTTGAGCCGCATGAAGCTCTAAGGGACTTTTGAGCCGCATGAGACTCCCTCTGTTTTGAGCCGCATGGACTTTTCTGTTCTTTTCCATGCTTCTACAAGACCCCCTTCAAAGTTTTTAATTTGTAAAATTGAAATACTTTGAATAAGAAGCATGGCTATGTCCGCATAAGCTCTTCTTACCGCATAGACTCCACTGGCCGCATAGGATATTCTGGCCACATAGGATATTATGGCCGCATGGACTGTTCTAGCCGTATGGACTATTCTGGCCGCCTGGACTGGTCTGGCAGCATGGACTGCTCTGGCCGCATGGACTGTTCTGGCCGCATGGACTGCTCTGGCCATATGGACTGCTCTAGCCGTATGGACTGCTCTGGCCGCATAGTTGTCCTGTGCCACATAGGCGTCTCATTTAATTTATTTTGATTTAAAACCGTCTTTTGGGATAGGATCCCAAGAGTCAGCTTTAAATATTTAGATTTGTCTTAATGATTACGAGTAATCTTTTGCATGCAGGGGATAGAAATCCAAGAGTCGGCCTTATCTTCTAGGCGGCGTGTAATGCGAAGCGTCTATCGATTCGCACGTCCCTTGTCAGCCTATAAATACGAGTACTTTTGGAAGAGAGAACTCTTTACTTTTTTTTCTCTTCAACTTTTCTTGCCTTTATTCGCCGTCTTCTCTTCCTTCTTCGATCAACAATAGCTCCTAAAGCTTCCTCTAGCGCCGCAGCGAAGGGTAAAGGAGCGGCTTCCTTGTCGACTGAGGCACCCACAGTTCATTCCGACGTCCACCCCGCCATTGATGGTAAGGATATTGGGAGAAATTGTATGAACTCAAAGCCCTAACCATCATGGCTACGTCGCATATTTTATACGCGGGCCTTCTTCGTCTTCATTGAACTGTTTAAGTTCATTGATGAATCCGCATACTGTGCTGCATGTGTCGCATGTACATCTCATGTCCGAGCCGTATGGGGGTATGCCCCATGTCCGAGCCGCATGAGAGTCGTCTTGTGGCCGCATAAGCACTTTGCAAACTGGGCCGCATAAGCTCCTTTTGAACAGTGCCGCATAAGCTCCCTCGAACTGTGCCGCATAAGCTTCCTTTGAACAGGGCCGTATAAGCTCCCTCGAACTGTGCCGCATAAGACCCCATCAAATCAGAACCGCATAAGCGCTTTTTAAACTGGGCCATATAAGCTCCCTCGAAGTACAGCCACATAAGCTCACTTGAACTGGGCCGCATGAGACCCCGCTAAACAGAGCCGCATAAACTCATCTGAACTCGGCCAAATGAGACCCCGCTAAACAGAGCCGTATAAGCTCATCTGAACTCGGCCGCATGAGACCCCGCTAAACTGAGCCGCATAAACTCATCTGAACTCGGCCGCATGAGACCACGGTAAACAGAGCTGCATAAGCTCATCTGAACTCGGCCGCATGAGGCCCCGTTTAAACAGTACCGCATAAGCCCCATTAAATTGAGCCGCATAAGGACCCGCCTGATCAGAGCTGCATAAGCTCGGAAACACTAAGCAGTTCTCTCTGGCCATCTTCTGACTTGTTTCTTTTGTCCTTTTTTCAATGAATTTGCTAGTCAATCCTGCGGGAGAACCTTTGGTGGGTCGTGCCCAATCTGCTGTGGGCTATAGGTTTGACCACATAGTCGAGTATATGGTGAACCAGCTTCCAAAAGACGAACCTGTGGAGTGGCTGGGAGACATTAAAAAGCAGTCCTTCTTCTTTATCTCGGGGATGATGAACTTCGGGCTGCTGGGGGGAAAACACTTGAAGCCTGCGTTCCTCTTCGGGGATGCCTTAACTGTAAAGAACTCCCAAGTTCTGGACATATCTGAGAGTTGGAGTTTTACTTCTGACTGGATGGCGATCCATATTCCTCTGATGGAGCGTCACTTCCCACCATCGTGGTTCAACATGTTGCCCATGGACAAGAAGATGGAGGATTCCCTGACTCCGACCCGAAATGGGATGTTTGTGGACAAAATTTACTATAACAATAACCTGCGGTCAGTGTACGCGGGCAGGGTACCAGTCAGCCGCTACGTGATGGGGTTGGCCCCGGGCAGTTTCTTGAATGTGCAGGGTCCCAACTTCAAGTTCTCTCAAGCTGACACTTTCCTGAACCAGCTTGCTCGGAAGGGGTCCTATCCCGTTGGCCGGTTGTCGCTACCGAGTTGGACATACCCCCTCCCTGTCCACGTGGATCGTACGGAAAAATGAGACTCTCCTGCGCGAGATTGGACTCTACCATGCTATTCGGGGCACCAGCTATGGCTTGCCCATAAACAAGAAATTGTTCATGGCTCTGCTGAAAATGTACAACTGTCGTATAGAGACCTTTTTTACACCCGTAGGGGAGATGGGGCTTGCTCTGCAAGAGATGCATGACGTCTTCAAGCTGCCTTGGGGAGATGAAGTCTTTGAGGTGCATACCCCGACGAACGAAGAGTTCGAGGATTTAGAGGAGAAGTTCCTGGGCTTTGTTGCCGTCTACTGGGAATTGCTGTGTCATCACAGCACGTGCCAGCAGTTGTCGAAGAAAAAGAACGACAGCTCGAAAGGGAACCTTCCGCATACAAAGGCCTGTCTCACTTATCTTTTAAGCTCGGCTCCTCAGGCCGGGTTTCTTTCCGAAGTCCTCGAACTCGGGAGGAGGTGCAGGACCAAGTGTCAACTGCCAAGAGGATAAGAACCACCGGTGATAGGTTCGGAAGTAAATCTGATTTTTTTGCTTATTTTTATCAATACACTCAGTCGTTGTCCGAGAAGGCTCTTCTGGCCGGATTCCTGATGGTGTGGCTACGAAATTACGTAGTTTCAGGAGGGGCTGGTTCTATTGAGAGGATCAGCCACAACTTTATCCTCCTTGCTGTGAAGCTGGTCTTCGGGGTCAGACTAGCTCTTCTCCCAGCTATGGTGTGCAGCATACATCATGGCCTTTACACTTTCACGTCCAAGGTCATCGCTCGTGACACGACGAAGGACTTTGAATGCATTGAGCTACCCTATCTGTAGGAACGATATAGTAAAGCGTAATACTCTAGAGGGGGGGGTGAATAGAGTTGGCAGCGGAATAATGCTAATTAAAAAGTTAGCAACACAATCACAGTATATAATCACAGATGAAAATAAAGTAAAGGCAGAGTTCAGAAAGCAAACGCAAAGACAGCGATGTATACTGGTATCCCTCTGTTGAGGACTAATCCAGTCGGTAGAACTCTTGCTACCAGTTTGAATCCACTATAGAAAAAACCGCAAGTTTTCTTACGAAGTCCTTGCAACTTCTACAACGCGAGCTTTGATACGAAGAACTCATCCAACTTCAAATGTGAAGAGGTATTCTTCAATCAAGCCTTCTGATTACAATCTCTCAGAAATTTCTAGACCGTACCGCACTGGCAAATCGACTAGAGGATTGTAACTGGCTTGGGATCTGAAAATGAAAGCTCTAGAAAAACTCTTTGGAAGGTAGAAAGCTTTAGATAGAGAGAAGATTGAAAGTGAATGAGTGATTTGAAATGATCGAAATACTTCTCTATTTATAGGATTTCCAAAGGGAGAACTCTGTCAGAATTCGGGCAGAATTCGGGCAGAACTCGATGAGCAAATCTCGGTCAAATCCGCAACTGCAGGAGGACCAAGTTCCAGAGAATTCAAAATTAAAACGGCCACCAACCGAACTCTGGCCGAACTCTGGCCGAACTTTGGCCGAGTTCTGTCAGGGTTAGGTTAGGGTTTTTAAAATAGGTTTTGGTGATTTTTGAAAACCTTTTTGAAAACCTTTTTGTAAACAATTTGATAGGTCATTTTAAAAACATTTTGAACTATTTTGGGAATAGCCTATTTGCCAGTACGACTCGGTGTACAATGTATTCCTAGACTCAAATAAAAAGAAAATTACATTGCATAGGAAATACAGACTCAAGTAGGCAAACAGATCTTCAGTCTTGAACGAAGTGAATATCCAATCTTGCTTATGTCCAAGAGGCTGAGAATGTCCCAACAAGCTTTGTATATCCAGACAGAGTTTTGATCAATTATTAAAATCAGGTTGACCATATGACCAATGGGCCAACAATCTCCTCCATTTTGATAATTGACAAACTATGAATGATATAACAATAAGCTAGTTCGAAAAAATATCAAAAGGTGAAAAATTGTTCATAACCTGTATTCAACTCAAAAAAATGTTAGATCATTTTAATTTTCTCCCCCTTTGTCACTTAGCAAAATAGTTGTACAAGAGAAGGCTCCCCCGCATGAAATGCAGAAGACTCCCCCGCATGAAATGCATAAGTAACAAACAGTGAGAAAACAAAAATAAAAGATACAGTAAATAATTAGAGAAATTTATCATCATAAGCATGTATTGCAAAAAAAATCTCAGGCATGCTATTTCACAGACAGTTTAAAAATGAAAAGCAATATAAGAAAATAGTGCTAAACAAAATGCTGAACTTAACTGAGATGTCATAAATGAAACATCATAAACATGTCCATGAAGATAAAAGAAATACTGATAGCAAACTACAAAGTACTAATCAAAAAGTAAATGATAAAAACTTGGAATGTCGGAGCATTTCCAAGTATACAGTAGAATGTCACTAGTAATCAGATCAGATCTCATCATCACTATCCTCATCAATATCATCAGCAGCACGGCCAGCATGACCGAAAGTACCAGCACCAGAAGTACCAGCGCCAGTAGGATGAGTAGGGGCGCCAGCATAGAACTCGCCAACATAATCTCTAGGAGCACGATACCAATCATAGGCGTTACCGGGCTGGAAGTAGGCATGGACAGCCTCATCCTCACAACGGTAACCCAAAAAAGCTGGATCTCGAGGGATGGAAGCGGCAGAGTGACCAGTCTGTGCAAAACGCAGATCGGCCAAGGAGTTTGCCATCGCCTGGTAACGGGTGACATCGCGGAACTCACGCTCGCGAGCCATGTCCGTCATCAAGACGTGCAAAGCAGATAGGTGCTGATGTATGCCCTCAAAAGTCATGGCATACGGCTGATGTGGTGGAGATGGTGCAGTAGGAGGAGCAGGAGGTGTAGCTGAAGCAGTCCGGCTGCGACGAGAAAGCTGGAGTAACTTGGGCTCAGAGTCCTGAGTACAAGTCGATAGATCGATGTCGAAGTGCTGAAAGATACGAGGGAGAATCATCGCGTAAGAGAGATTTCGATCTCTTGCACGACAACGTCCCATCATCTGAATAATAGTCTTGGAGACGGAAAAAGGAATCCCCTTGATAAGATGATACATAGCGGACAGCTCAAGCGAAGTCACATCATCCTTGGAAGTAGATTTTGGAAGTAGAGTAGAGTAGATGATGCGATGCAATTCGTAGTTAAACAAGTTAAGGTTGTTAGCCTTAAACTTTCCAGAACGTACTCTGTCAGGTACACAAAGTTCTGTTTTGAAACTCGTGAGTGTAGTGCCTTCGGGAAACTCGAATTCCGTGATATCAACTAGCGGTTCACCTTCATTGGGAATCCCAAGAATCTCCGCTAGAAGGACATCATTGAACTCAATATCTATGCCTCCAACACGTGTGCTCACGTCAAAAGTGTTAACTACGAGATTACAATAGAACAATCTAATGGTATTAGTAGCAATTGGGAAGCACAGTTTAACAAGCAAATGTAACCCTAATGCCTCAAATAAGTGACGATGGTCAGGAAATACCGTCCATTTAACCGGAGCGCCGCTGCATATGGATCGGGTGGAAAAGTCACCGTACCATAATAAAGCTTGATCGAGGGTTTGAAAGAAAAACCCATCGAAAGCACCGTCGCTCTTTTGGACTGGCGAAAACAAAGAATCCGTGTGAGGATTCGAAGAGGACCCTTCCTCACTAGGAGTAGTCTTCTTCTTCTTAGACGGATTAAATCTAGGTGCCATTGAAATAAATAAGCACAAATTTGAAAGTGTAGAAAGAGAGAGTTATACCTCACAAAAATTAGATATGTTGTAGAGAAGGATGATCTCCGCACGATTCCAAAGTTTGGAAGGATTTTACCAAGTAGATAGGGAGCAATGGGTTGGTGAATACCTAGGGTTTGGAGGATTTTCGGGCGGCTGTAGCTGCTGGTTGGAAATATGGAAGCAATGGAAGAGAAGGAGCTCTCGGGTTCTGGATATATACGCAGATACCCTCAACCGAACTCGGGCCGAATTCGGTCAGAGTTCTGGCCGAATTCGCCTAGGGTTCTTTCAAGTTGATTTTGCTACTTCTTTTTCATTGACTCGTTTCAAATATTTAATTCAAAGATTAGTTATTTTAGCTTTCAAATAACATAATTAATAATATTTTACGAATTAAATGTCATTATACAATGACTGTCTCAGATTAGCTGTAGGAGTACTGTCCCAGCTGGCGGAGGTTCACCGGGGAACTCTTAAATACCGCTTCGCTTCAACCGTAGTTGTGGTGACAGACAGACTCTTTATTAGCTTGTCTCTAACACAGTTTTTGCATAATGATATACAATCATAAAATAACATCAATTAATATTATTGACGTCCAAAATTTCTAATTCTCGACGTAAATAATTGAAGCGATCTTCCGCTAGAGGTTTAGTGAAGATGTCAGCTAATTGATTATCAGTATCTATGTATACAAGGTTTATATCTCCATTTTGATGATGATCTCTAAGAAAATGATGCCGAAGCTCGATATGTTTAGTACGAGAGTGACATATAGGATTCTTAGTCAAATTAATGGTGCTAGTGTTATCACAGAAAATGGGAATATGTGTGTAAAATAAATCAAAGTCTTCTAAGGTTTGTTTTATCCACAAAATCTGAGCACAACAACGTCCTGCGGCGATGTACTCAGCCTCTGTTGTTGATAAGGCTACAGAATTTTGCTTTTTACTAAACCAAGAGACTAGAGCCTTGCCTAAGAAATGACATGTACCGCTAGTACTTTTTCTATCAACCTTGCATCCAGCAAAATCTGCATCCGAATAACCAATAAGGTCAAAGGATTTGGATTTGGGATACCACAAGCCGACAGAAGAAGTGCCTTTAAGGTATCGGAAGATACGCTTAACTGCGGACAGATGTGATTCCTTTGGGTTAGCTTGAAAACGTGCACACAAGCAAACACTAAACATTATATCTGGACGACTAGCAGTTAAGTAAAGTAAACTACCAATCATACCTCGATACTTACGTGTGTCGACTGGCTTGCCTTGTTCGTCAGAATCAAGCTTTGTTGAAGTTGCCATCGGAGTGCCAATAGGTTTGACATTGTCCAGATCAAACTTCTTTAGCAAATCTTTTGTGTACTTGGCTTGATTAATGAACGTCCCATTGTCGGTTTGTTTGATTTGCAATCCGAGAAAGAATTTCAGCTCTCCCATCATGCTCATCTCAAACTCATTCTGCATACACTTAGAGAATTCTTGACAAAGAGATTCATCAGTGGATCCAAATATGATATCATCAACATAGATCTGAATTAAAAGCAGCTTGCCATTAAAAGATTTAATAAAAAGTATAGTGTCAACCTTTCCTTTTGTAAAACCGTTGTCAAGTAGAAAAGAGCTTAGACGATCATACCAAGCACGAGGGGCTTGTTTCAAACCGTATAAGGCTTTCTTCAACTTGAAAACATGGTCAGGATTTTTGAAACCCGGAGGTTGTGCTACAAAAACTTCTTCTTTTATAAATCCATTTAGAAAAGCACTTTTTACATCCATTTGAAAAAGTTTGAAATCATGAAAACATGCAAATGCACATAACATACGAATGGATTCTAATCTCGCAACTGGGGCATAAGTCTCATCGTAGTCGATACCCTCTTCTTGATTGTATCCTTGAGCTACGAGTCGAGCCTTGTTACGAGTTACTAAACCATCCTCATTCAGTTTGTTTCAGAATACCCAATGGGTGCCAATGACCGGATGATCAATAGGCTTGGGAACAAGTTCCCAAACTTGATTCCGTTCTAATTGGTTCAATTCCTCTTGCATGGCATCTATCCAGAAACTATCACTACATGCTTCATCAATAGATTTAGGTTCTAGCTGTGAAATAAATGCAACACTAGAAATAATATCTCTACTGGATGATCGAGTGCTTACTCCTTTGGTAATGTCACCAATTACCAAATCTTGTGGATGATCAGCTGTGAATTTTAACCTTTTCGGTAGACTCTGTAGGTAGCTGGTTCCTGGATCTCCTCTAGGGGGTTCAGCTTGTGCAGAGCTTGGTTCAGGTTCAGCTGATGTTGAGCTTGATGTAGGCAGATCTTCATCACTGTCATCGAGTGTCATTTGGTTCATTTCATCAAAAGTGACGTTGATTGACTCTTCGATGATCATGGTACGTTTGTTGAAGACTCTGTATCCTTTGCTCTTGGCCGCATAACCTAAAAATATACCTTCATCGGCCTTTTCGTCAAACTTTCCCAAATTGTCTTTAGTATTAAGAATAAAGCACTTACAGCCAAATATCTTAAAATATGAAACTGAAGGAATTCTATCAAACTATAACTCAAATGGAGTCTTCTTCGATTTGGGTCGAATTAGAACTCTATTGAGCACAAAGCAAGCTGTATTGACAGCTTCAGCCCAGAAGTATTTGGGTAGGCTAAATTGATTTAACATTACTCTGGCCATTTCGGTTAGAGTTCTGTTCTTACGTTCCACAACTCTATTTTGTTGTGGAGTTCTAGGGCAGGAGAACTCGTGTATAAAACCGTGTGTGTCACAAAATTACTCGAAATCAGCATTCTCGAATTCGCCTCCATGATCGCTTCTAATACGAGTGATCATGTAACCTTTTTCATTTTGTACTTTCTTGCAAAAGGCGACAAATTCGGATAATGCGTCATTCTTGCGTGTCAAGAAATATACCCACGTGTATCTAGAAAAATCATCTACAATTACAAATGCATATAATTTACCTCTGAGGCTAGCAACTCTGCTAGGACCGAATAAATCTATGTGTAGCAATTGTAGAGGTCTAGTAGTACATACTGCGTTTACAGACTTGAATGTGGATCTGGTAGCCTTGTTCTTTTCGCATTGGCTGCATACCGAATCCTTCTTGAATGTTATGTCCGGTAAACCGCGTACTAACTTCTTTGTGGATAATCTTGAAATTGTATCCATGTTTGCATGACCGAGTCTCATATGCCATAAATGACTCTCATCACTTTTGGCCATTAAGCATCTACCTGAAATGTTAGCTTCTTCCAATAGATAGAAAACATATATATTGTCTTCCCTGATTCCTTCAAAGATAGTACTACCAGTTGAGCTATCAACTATAGTACATTTGTCTTTGCCAAAGTTGATACCATAACCATGATCAGCTAGATAACTTATGCTGAGCAGATTATGTTTCAACTCGGTAACCAGACAGACATCTTTAATCACGGGATAGGAAGATTTACCAACATCACCGATACCAATAATATACCCTTTTAAATTATTACCGAAGGAAACATAACCTTCCTTCTTCTTCTTCGACAGTGTTGCAAATAGAGTAGCGTCACCGGTCATATGCCGTGAGCAACCGCTGTCGAGGATCCATTTGCTTCTAGCATGTGAAGGGTGTTCCACCTACAAAACAGTTTACAGATGAAACTCTTGGTACCCATTTCTTGTAGGGTCCTGAATTGTTAGCTTTAGGTATCCAAGCATAAACATTTAAATCAAGTAGCTTTCTCATTCTACATGCAGATGAAATATGACCAATGAGGCCACAATAATGACATTGTGCATGTTGAGTGTTGAAAGCAGAGTGATGTGCATGGTTGGTAGGTTTAGGTTTTCTAGTATAGAAGAATGCATACCTATGATCATGTTTGGGCTTAACCTTTTAGGGTAAAGGTTTTATATGGTTTGGTCTGACAGTGTTTGGCTTGGGAATGTTCCGAATTTTCGGTAAGTGACACGTGTTAGGATAGGAAGCAGCAGGCTCAGGCTGTTTTCCTAACCTAATTTTCAACCTTTTGGAAGTGTCATATAACTTAGTATAATCAGAAGTGAGTGATTCCATTCTGATTTGTGCAGATTGAAGACTTTTCTTTTCTTTTGAAAGATCTTCTCTCAATTGGTCTATATTCTTATCTTTCTCTTCGAGTGACTGTTTAGTCTCGTGTAATAAGAGCTTTATAGAGGAAAGCTCACCAGACTCACTAACACTAGTTCTAACCTCAGCTAGTAGGTCGGTAAGTCTTCCTATTTCTCCTTTGTACTCTTTGAGTACCTTCTTAGCGGTCTGATATTTACTATGCAGTTTCCTGTAGTCAAGCATCAGGTCACTGAAGGCATCTCCTAATTGCTCAAAGGTAAAGTCATCATATGTTTCTACAGGTTCAGTAGGTACCTGATCAACTGCCATGAAGCAGATGTTTGCAGCGTCCTCTGAATGTTCGTCTTCTGAGTCGCTGGCTTCACTTTCATGCCATATGCTGGTGTTGGCATATTTTCGGGATGTTGATCTCTTCAGGTTGCCTTTTTCATACCTGTTGTTCTTCTTGCTTGATGATGAGTTGATGGGACAGTCCTTCTTCATATGTCCCTTCTTCTTGCAGCCATAGCAGACAGCATCTTCTTGGTACCAGTTGTTGTTGTTGTTCTCTTTGACTCTTTTCTCATGTCTCATGAATCTTTTGAACTTCCTTGCTAGGAGTGCTTGATCTTCAGTGTCAGATCCACTGCTGTCTGAGTCATCTTCAGCAGCTTTTCTGTGCTGAGCCTTGAGGGCGATAGTCTTCTCCTTTGGTGCAGGCTCTTCAAAATCTTGTAGATTCAGTTCATGAGTGAGTAGCTTACCCATGAGTACTTCAAGTGACATTGTGGTGAGGTCGTTTCCTTCAATGATAGCTGTAGCCTTCGGAATCCAGTTCTTGGTGAGAGCTCGCAGGAGTTTGCGAATCTTTTCGTGATTACTGTATTCTTTGCCTAAGGAGGACAAAGGGTTTACAATATCCAAGAACCTCTCGAACATTTGTGTGACTGTTTCATTTGGCTTCATTTTGAACGCCTCCTACTCTTGAGTAAGTCTGCTGACTTTTGACTCCTTGACTTGAGTCGTGCCTTCATGTGTAACTTTGAGAAGCTTCCATACACCATTTTCCGTTGTGCATGTAGATACCCTGTTAAATTCTGTTCTGTCTAAGGCACAAAAAAGAGCATTAATGGCACGTGCGTCAAGACTGGCCTTTTTCTTTTCTTCCTCTGTATAACTGTTTTGGGGTTTTTCAACTAAAACACCCTCGACATTTATACGAGGTGGCTTTTGATAGACATCAAGAACAATAGCCCATAAGTCAAAATCAAGAGACTTTAAGAAGAAACTCATCCGTGTTTTCCAATAAGTGTAGTTAGTACCATCAAACAGAGGAGGTCTGTTTGTGGCCTGACCTTCACTTGTGAATTTCATAGTAGCCATGTGATGTGCTGTGATCTAATAAATAATAAATAAATAATAGCACTTTTACCTTGCTTTACCTGTAAAACCCGTTCTGATACCAATTGTAGGAACGATATAGTAAAGCGTAATACTCTAGAGGGGGGGTGAATAGAGTTGGCAGCGGAATAATGCTAATTAAAAAGTTAGCAACACAATCACAGTATATAATCATAGATGAAAATAAAGTAAAGGCAGAGTTCAGAAAGCAAACGCAAAGACAGCGATGTATACTGGTATCCCTCTGTTGAGGACTAATCCAGTCGGTAGAACTCTTGCTACCAGTTTGAATCCACTATAGGAAAAACCGTAAGTTTTCTTACGAAGTCCTTGCAACTTCTACAACGCGAGCTTTGATACGAAGAACTCATCCAACTTCAAATGTGAAGAGGTATTCTTCAATCAAGCCTTCTGATTACAATCTCTCAGAAACTTCTAGACCGTAACGCACTGGCAAATCGACTAGAGGATTGTAACTGGCTTGGGATCTGAAAATGAAAGCTCTAGAAAAACTCTTTGGAAGGCAGAAAGCTTTAGATAGAGAGAAGATTGAAAGTGAATGAGTGATTTGAAATGATCGAAATACTTCTCTATTTATAGGATTTCCAAAGGGAGAACTCTGTCAGAATTCGGACAGAATTCGGGCAGAACTCGATGAGCAAATCTCGGTCAAATCCGCAACTGCAGGAGGACCAAGTTCCAGAGAATTCAAAATCAAAACGGCCACCAACAGAACTCTGGCCGAACTCTGGCCGAACTCTGGCCGAGTTCTGTCAGGGTTAGGTTAGGGTTTTTAAAATAGGTTTTGGTGATTTTTGAAAACCTTTTTGAAAACCTTTTTGTAAACAATTTGATAGGTCATTTTAAAAACATTTTGAACTATTTTGGGAATAGCCTATTTGCCAGTACGACTCGGTGTACAATGTATTCCTAGACTCAAATAAAAAGAAAATTACATTGCATAGGAAATACAGACTCAAGTAGGCAAACAGATCTTCAGTCTTGAACGAAGTGAATATCCAATCTTGCTTATGTCCAAGAGGCTGAGAATGTCCCAACAAGCTTTGTATATCCAGACAGAGTTTTGATCAATTATTAAAATCAGGTTGACCATATGACCAATGGGCCAACACTATCATTATCTGATGGGGTGGCTGTTGATGCATTGCCGATCTTTGATGAGGCCTGGCCCCGAAGATGGCATAACTGCTGACGATGCTTTCATCTCCCTGTATCGCCGTATGCCTTGGGATTGCGAGACTATACGTGCCTGTCGAATGGCACTGGCGAGGGTGGATAGATACACTTTTTTCGTGTCTGTTCCTCAATTTACTGATGAGGAAGTGATGGTCGTACATCTTGATGGTATTGGGCCTCCCCACTTCTTATCCGACAAGATGCTCCTTTGGCTGTACAACATTCATCCTTCCCACCTGGTATACCGTAACACTGTCTATTTGGAGCCTTACTTGCCCAGTAGGTTCTCCCGCCAGTTTGGGCCAGCAATTCTTGGGAAGTCCCAGCTCTTGCCTGGGTTTTGAAGGTAGCGTCCTTGACGGTATCAGAGCCTGGCACTATTATAACACGGTTCACACCCATACCAGCTTCTCAGTTCCTGATGCTGGGGAGTTAGGAGAGATCTTGTATTTGGCGGCTCTATACCATGTCATGGCGAACAAGCCTCCTGTCAATTTTGACCCAGGTACCAGCTTCATTGTTGGTACTGGCTTGGAAGAGAAGCCTAAGGGGTCCAAGGCGAGAATAAAGAAGGAGAACACAGTTGCTGTGTCGGACTTGGAGTCTGCCGACGCAGATGAAGAGGATGACGAGCATGCTCCCGATAACTCTCTTCCTCCCACGGAAGATGTGGTGGCAGATCAGCCGCCTGTCGTGCCTGGTCCTTCGCGCAAGCGAAGCAGGCGTGAGCCCGCCGTTAGCGGTATAACTTACTCCGTGAAATGGGCTGCGTTTAAGCCTCGCGGACTGCTTATTAAGGAGATAGGCGAGGATGACGCCGTTTTGGAGGTGAATTGAATTACAACCATCTTCTTCTTTAGATCTTTTTTCCTGAACTATGACCTAATCATTTTTTTTTCTCTGTCGGCGTTAGGAGAAAGGGACTTTTCAGAGCCGGCTGCTGCCTCTGAAGTCGACCCGGCTCTAACTACTCTAGTTAGAGATATGAGTGCCGGGATTATTGCCGTCGTGATTCTCCCAGCGATGGCCGAGGTTCCTCCAGTTGTTGATGTCCCAACCCAGGGCGACGTAGTCTCTGTTGAACCCATCCCCGAGACTGCTAAATTTTAGTCGGGTGACGCTGATCCAGTTGTATCTCCTTCCGGGGCGGTTGGGGCAGATGAACAAGCTGCCATTAGGTCGGATGTTGCTGGTGAAGAGACTACGGTGGCTAAGAGCGAACCTCAGCCCCAGCAACTCTCTCCTGGTAAGCTAAGTCAAATTTTGACCAATGAGGAGGTTCATTTGCTCTATCATCACATCCTTCGGGTTAAGCTGATTAATGGTTGCTCCGGACATGCAGGTCTTGTTTCTTTACTGCCAACGATGGACATTATCAGGGGAGAGCTCGCCAGAGGGGATCTGGTGGAAGAGAATATGCCTCCTCCTCCTCCAGCTTACATTGAGGGGCCTCCTGCTGGATCGAGTTCAGGAGAGCAAGCGGCAGAACGGCCGGGGCAGGGAGAATTGGTCCCTGCACCCTCCTCTGTTCATGTTGCTCCAGAGATCGACCTTTCCGCCCTACCGAGTCTCCAGATCCTTCGGGCTGCGGAAGAGGAATTGGCCGCTATTCAAACGTCTTTTCGGTCGGAACTTGTTTCCCTTGTGGCAGGGGCATCAAGTTTCGGTGCCTCTCCTTCGACACTGCCAGCTACTCTTCCTTTGACGTTGTCTTCTTAAGAAATCCTGGAGGAATCGTCAAAGGATGTGGTTGACAGTTTCTACTGCCACCTGAGGTGAGGGGTTGAGGCCACCGTAGAGAGGGGGACTTCTTTTGCCTTGGCCCGTCATTGCGCCCGTGGCCAAATTGAACTCCTTAGAACCCTCCCCGGTGGGACAGGAATAGTTGAGCTCCTGGAGCCCAAATTGCTAGAGACGGATCAGCTTATGGCCCAGTTTTAAGTACTGCGGCAAGTAGATCTGTCTTCAGCAATAGATCAGGAGCGGGCCTTCCTCATCACTGCCATGGAGAAGGTAAGGGCTGCACGAGAAGCGTCCAATCCGATTATAATGAAGGACCTCCGCGATCTCTCTCTACATTATGATCAGCTGAGCCGCCGGGGAGAGGATTGTATTACTCGGGAAGCGGCAGCCTCTCGCTGGATAATCGATACGAAAGAGCATATCCTCGAGCTCTAGAGGAAATTGGCTTTCTTAGAATCTGAGCTCGAGGCCTCCCGTATGGATAAGGAGGTAATTGTTCAGGTGGCCGACAAAGTTCCCCGAACTTTTGCTGTCTTGGAGCGTGCTCTGAATAAGCTTGAGGATGGCTGGCAGGCTCACGTACATCTGGAGGATGCGGAGCGGTTGACTCAGGAGGCCGAGCGCCAAGCCAAGCAGCGGTTTGAGCGGTCGACGGCCGTACTGAGGGACCGTCTCAGAGAATTATGTATCGTCGAACCATAGTCGGCTTTTTCTTTTCTTTCTCTCTTTATGTTTCTTCATCTTTTTGGCAGAGACGTGGTCCCAAAGAATGTATAACTTTTGATTTGATTTGAATAAATGACTTTGCTTGCATCATCCTTTATCTGTCGTGCTTATACTGCATTTATGTGTTTGCCCTACTGGGGGCTTTTCTGTGGAACTATTACCATTGGCATACCTTGGTTTTAGGTACGGATAATAAGTTTGATAGGGATACCTAGAACAACTCCGCGGTAAGGTGGATATGGAAGTTCTTGGTATCGTGCGAAAGAATGCCATAGAACAGCTGGGTTCCAGAGGCATGTGATAGTAAGAAAAGAGGCACATGTACTAGGGGATCTAATACAGCATTTGTTGTCAACTGCGGACATTTGTGGTCAACTGTGGACATTTGTGGTCAACTGTGGACATTTGTGGGCCTATTATCCTTGGCGTACCCTGGTTTTGGTTACGGATAATAAGTCGAGAGAAAACCAACATACTTACTCAGAGGTATTGAGGACGTGGTAAATATGAGAGTTTCTTCGATGGAGTCTTCCTACTCAGAGGTAATGAGGACGTGGCAGGAGTGGACACCATGAAGGGTACATATAACAACTCAGAGGTAATATGGACGTGAGGGGTGGTTTGTTTTTTATGGAAGTAAAACAACTCGGAGGTGACATCGACGTGGTTGTTTCGGGAAATTTGTAGATCTGTTACCCTATTTATGCACTGAAAGTATGGGTACTAGATCATAAAGAAGATGCACTTTTGGGAAGGAAGTTCGGAGGTATGATCATACATGACTTACTATCCAGATAATGCGATATAGATTCATTTGGGATGACCAGAGTATAAGTTCAGCGGTACCTAAGGGCACATAACTTAACAATCCGGTAGATTTGGAGGATGTCATTTAGACATAATACTTCTTCAGGAACTTCCCGTTGACGGGCAACATGAGCAAGTCTCTATTTTGTTTTACGAAGCGGTAAGCACCATTGGAGAATACAGCCTCGATGACAAATGGGCCTTCCCACTTTGGCTGGAATTTGCCGGCGGTTTTGTGAGTCATAACCATCAGCCTCCGAACTGCCAAAACGAGATCACCCACTTAGAATGTTCTGAGTTTAACATTCTTGTTGAAGGCTCCCGAGATGCGTGGTTGATACAGCTCGATTCATTGTTGAGCTAGCAGGCGCTTCTCATCTAAGGCCTCCAAGTCTTATAGCCGACGACGGTAATTATCATCCGTCGTCAATCGATAGGTGAGGACGACGCGAAGCGAAGGGATTTGGGTCTCCAGTGGGAGAACTGTCTCACTCCCATACACCAGAGAGAATGGTGTATTCCCGGTGGCCGTCCGGACTGTAGTACGGTGCGTCCATAAGCATTCGCCAAGCTTTTTATTCCAGTCGCGTTTCTTAGAAGATACGAACTTTTTGAGCAGCTTGATTATAGTTTTGTTGAACGCTTCCGCCAAACCATTCGTCGCCGGATTTTACGATATTGACACAACATTCTGGATCCGATGTTTGTCGCAAAATCGATAGAAGGCGTGGCTTGCGAACTGCGGACCGTTGTCGTGGATGATCCTTCGAGGCAGTCCGAAGCGATAGATGACATGATGCTTGAGGAAGCTGATCACATTTGATGTCTTTACCTCTGCAAGCGGGACAGCTTTCGCCCATTTGGAGAAGTAATCTGTAATTGCCAGTATGAAGCGGTGTCCTCTGGACGAAGGTGGAGTGATTGGGCCAATGATGTCCATTCCCCATGCCTCAAATGGCCAGGATGACACCGTCGGATGTAGGAATTCGGATGGTTGATATATGAAATCAGCGTGGACCTGACAGGCTTTGCACTTTCTTGCATAGTCTATCGCATCTGCCGCCATCGTAGGCCAGTAGTAGCCCATCCGGCGAAGGCGGTCTTGTAATTTTGGGCCAGGTTGATGGGCCCCACAAATGCCGTTGTGAGCTTTGCGTACAGCTTCTTTGGCTTCTGTATTAGACAGACACCGAAGCAGCAATCCATCGTATGACCGTCGATACAGCATCTTTGTTTCTGTATCGTAGAAGAATCTGAGAGAACGTCTTCTAATAGAGGTGGCTTCTTTCGGGTTCTCCGGCAAGATGCCATAAACGGCAAAGTCGATAAATGGAAGCCTCTAATCCTGTGTTTCATCGACCGTCAGGGCAGAATAGCTCTCGGCAAATTAGACATTGTTCTTGGGACAGGCCAGCTCATGGCCTATTACGTCCACCAAATAATGAGTATATTTTGGGACTGTCAGGGAAGCGGCCAGTCCTGCTAAGGCGTCGACTTCAATGTTCCGGAGTCTCGGAACATGTTCTATGAAGAACTCTTTCGGAGACGTAATGATGGCGATCGCTACCTGATGATAGGGGATCATGTCTTCATGCCGAACTTCATATGAACCCGAGATCTGATTGACGATTAACTGTGAATCGCCATATGCCTTCAGGTATTCTACCCCCAGTTCTTTTGCGAGTCGGAGGCCGATAACCAATACGTTGTACTCGGCCGTGTTGTTCGAGCACGGTTCCGTTAGGGAATATGCCCGGTTGATTACCAAGCCAGAGGGAGAAATCAGTACCACTCCGACCCCAATGATAATATTGCCCTTGGGCCCGGTTCTTGAAGCACCGTCGAAGAACATTCGCCAGACGAAATCATCGGAAGCCATGTTTGAATTGGCGACCTTGTCTGGAATCTTTTCATATATTCTGGTTGACTCCGAACTTGGATGGGCTGCTAAAAAGTCTGCCAGAGCTTGACCTTTAACAGCCTTTTGTGGAACGAAGATCACGTCGTAGGGAGACAATAATATCACCCAGGTAGCAAGGAGAGAGCTGAGTGCACCTGGCTTGGTCATGAGAACCCTGAGGGGGTTAACTCGAGATATGACATGGATGGTTTGTCCTGTAACATAGTGTCGTATCTTCTGGATAGCGAACACCAGAGCAAGACATTCCTTCTCCACGGCGGTGTATCTATGCTCAGGCCCTATCATCATTCGGTTGAGTTAATAGATGGCCTGTTCATGCCCTGTATCATTGTTCTGTGCTAGTAGAGCACCGAGGGAATGCTTCATCGCTCGCACGTAAAGCAAGAACGGCTTTCCAACAACCGGGGCCACCAGAAATGGAGGATTTGATCGATATTCTTTGATGTTATCGAACGCGCGTTGGCACACTTCATCCCATACGAATGAGACACCCTTCTTCATAAGGTGGGTAAATGGTTGACATCGCCCGGAGAGGTTGGAGATGAACCTCCTGATGTAAGCTAGCCTCCCTTGAAGGCCTCGGAGTTCACAAAAATTTTTCGGGGGACCCATCTCCATGATTGCCTTCGTCTTCTCCGGATCTATATGAATTCCCTGGGCAGTATTGATAAAACCCAGGAATTTTCCACTAGATACGCCCAAGAAAGATTTGGTAGGATTCATCTTCAAGTTGTACGCTCGCATCAGGTCGAATACCATCCTCAGATCCTGCAGATGGTCTCCCTTAGAGTGGCTTTTGACAGCGATATCATCAACATAACACTCCATGGTCTTACGCAGGTGATCTCTGAAGATGACACTCATAGCTTTTTGATATGTGGTGCCGGCATTCTTTAAACCGAAGGACATAACGGTATAACAGTACACGCCAATCGGTGTTCGAAATGATATATGCTTTTCGTTGTTAGAAAACATCTTGATTTGATTGTATCCTGAGAAGCCATCCATGAATGACATGCGCTCAAAGCCACATGTGTAGTCGATCATGATGTCCGTGATGGGAAGAGGAAACTCATCTTTAGGACATGCTTCGTTTAGATTTCGGAAGTCGATGCAAATTCGAATCTTTCCATTCTTCTTAAGGACTGATACTATGTTGGTGACCAAGTCAGGATGTTGCTCCTTCCGGATGAAGCCACTGGCTATCAATTTATTGACCTCAGCTTCGATGGAGTTCATGATGTCTGGACGGAATCGTCGTTGTTGTTGCTTGACCGACTTTGCTTCCGGATGAATGTTGAGTTTATGAAGTACAACCTCGGGGTTTAGCCCTGGCATATCTTCATAGCTCCAGGCGAACACATTAATGTACTCTCTGACGAGTTGCAAAAGCGCCTCCCGCTCTTCGTCTGTCAGGCTTTTGCTGACGAAGATTGGCTTTGGAGAGGACTCATCGCCGAGGTCAACTTGCACAACCTCATCTTCAGTAGGAGGTTCACGAAGTTCAAAGCGTTTCTTCCACTGTGCATCTAGTTGCTGGACCCAAGGTTCTAACTCGAAAAGTTTGGGTACGTCTTCGTCTTCTTCGTAGGCATCGGCAAATACCATATTGACAGACAGAGCTTGCCTGAATACGTCCCCAATACTGACATCTGAATCAGAAGTTGGTCATCCGGTTGAATATGAATGCCAGTCACATTCCTCATCTGAGCTTTCAGGAGTTGTTGCAGGTGTAACATAACCTAGCCTACATCTGGTCTTGTTATAATAATCTCGTAGTTTCCCAGCCGGGACTGGCAACTTCAAAGGTAACTGTCGACCAGTACCGTAGTTTAAGCCTGGCGTAGTCTCCAGATCATACCCCTATTTTTGTATGAGGTACTTGGATCGGAAGCTATACAGATAAAGGGGCAGTCTCCCGGTGTCGGGTTCGAGATCAACTTCTTCTATCCTGAAGGGCTGTGGATCATTCTTTCGGCCGAAGATGATTGGATGATCCTCTCCCTCGACTATGAAGTAAGCATCTTCCATGGGAGTGAGTTGGTTTACGGTATAGACATTTGTCAATTGTGTGTGTAGGTGGATGCCTATACCGTGTTCTATAGCATACATTGTACAAAGCTTATTAAGCTTGAGGTAGTTCAAAGATAGCCCTTTATTGATGAAGTAAGGTATCTTTTCCGGTAGAATTACATCATCTACGGACGAAACATCAGTATAAGCAGCCATATATTTGGCCAGCTCTAACTCTTCTTTGGCCACCCCTTGTGTCAATGAAGACAAGAAGGACGACCAGGGCAGCTTAATCATTAGGGGCTCCACTGGTGGAGCAAAACGTAGAGTCGTTGGCCCACTAGCGACCTCCAGTTTGGTGTTCGGTACTGGACGGGGAGTTGTTGGCTCGCTAGCAGCCCCCGGCTTAGTGTTCGGCTGTCGTCTCATTCTGGGAAGACGAATCGTCATCGATTTGACAAAGGAATTGAGCTCCTCTGTTTGTTGCTGGCTAGCTCTCGGCAGCCTGATTGTCAGTGGCTCCATAGTGGGTCTCGGCGCTTGGCCAGACCTTGGCAGTCGGATTATCATCTGTTCCTTTTGTATAGTGACCACCGGAAGACTCGTTGTTTCTCTACGCAGAGTGGCTGTGAGAGGTGTCGTCTTTCCTAGTTTGTGGGGTTGGAGATAGATTCTCAAGGGTTCCTCCGGCCCCACAATTGCCTCGGTCTGCTCTTTTGCATCCTCCTTGATCAGGTGCCTCTTCGAGTTCTCGTACAAGCAGGAATCCGAATAGTAGGATTCGACCCCTTTGAAGGGATCGACGTCAGCGAATTCTGTTCTGACAAAGCCGTACTTGTTGACGTACTTGAAGTACTATTGCAATATGGAGGGCATGATCATGTAATCGTGTATCCACGGACGCCCCAGGAGAATATTGTAGGAGGTGTCTGCGTCGATGACATAGCAGGTTACTTCCGACCGAAGGTCGCCGATTTGGCACTTCAGGCGAATCTTCCCGATGGGATAGATTTTCCTGGAATTGAAGCCGCTGATGGCGGTGCTTGTAGGAGTCAGCCGATGCATAGGGATATGCAGATGGTGAAGCAAGCTCTTCGAAATAATGCTTATCGAAGAGCCGGGATCAATGTGCATCCGATCCACCTTGACGTCGTCGACGTATCCAGTGTAATACAGAGGGCGATCGTGCAAGTTGGTCTTAATAAGCATGTCTTACGGAGTGAACACGTTATTGGGTATTGCACCGGTACAAGCACTGTCCTGGGCATCTGCTGGCGAGCTCTCTCCTGTGAGCTTGACTTGAGCCAGATAAGCATCAGCATTTTGAAATACGTCACTCAGGACGATGCGAACATCCTTGGAGAGCCTTAAGAGCTCGTATAATGACAACTTGACCGGTGTGTTGGCCAATTGTGCCAAGATGTCAAAGTTATAGGACCTCTCCAGCCCATGAGGTGCCTCTTTTCGGAGCGGCTTGTCAAAGCGAGTCTCCTTCGGCCTAGGCTTGTCGGTCGTCGAAGTCTGAGAAGGTCCTGGAGCATCAGCAGCCGTCGGATGATGATCTTCAGCCGAGTTACCCGGTGGGGGTTGAGTTTGTGCACAAGATCAGGTAACGACAGCTGTCGCTTCTTCGATGTTAGCCGAGATTATGCGGCAGGACTTGAATTTTCTACCCTTCTTCTTGCCAGTAGAGGGTGATACTGGCTGGGTTACTTCAGATACCAAGTACTGGTGGACCCACATGACCTCCTTTCGTGATGTGGTGAGGGGTACCAGCCCAGCAGCCTGGTCTCGGGGAGGTAGAAGATTAGCGACCTCCATCTTTGCCCGAGAAATAGGTACTACTCCATCTTGAGTCTTCGTCGGAGGAAAGCTGCCGAATTAGACAGACACCATATTGGCCGCCACAGTTACCTCCTCGAAGTCAATGGCCAGAGCCTTAGAGTCGATCAGGTTCTGGATGTACCGCTTCAATTGGAAGCAGTCTTGAATAGCATAATGGACGTAGCGGTGGTAGTGGCAGTACTTTGGGCTTTCTATCTCTGCGGGCCGAGGCTTGCGTCTCGGTGGAGGGAGCTGAATCCTGTCTCCTTATATGAGCATGTCAAGGATGGGCTTGACATGGCTGTCTTCGAAGGAGTAAGTCATCTGCGGCCACTGCTTCTTTGTCGGCTTCGATTTGGGCTTCGGGGCTGTGTCAGCCACCATAGCCTGTTTGCCCTTATTATCTCGGTTGTTGGGGGGATTACCACCATTGTTGTTGTTGGCATTAGGGCGTTTGCCCTTGTCCTCTCCTTCTGAGATGTACAACCCCAGTTAGCGAGCTTTCCTCAACTTGTCTTCTGCGCTAGTGGCGCTGATGATGAAAGTCTTTCAGTCCTTGAACTGACTTTCGTCCATCCAGAGGCTGATTGTGGGAAGCAGACTCTTTTGGCAGATTTCAATCAAGGAAGAATCTGGATTGCCAGAGGACAATTTTATTGCGGTTTGGCGAAACCGCTCAATGTAGTTCCTTATCAGCTCCTTCTCACCTTGAACAACGTCCATAAGGGTGGACATTGTCACATCTTGTCCTACCGCGTAGAACATTTTAAGGAACATGTTTTTGAAGCCGGCGAAGGAATGGATGCAGTTGTCCGACAGATTACGGTACCAATCAAATGCTACCCTCTCAAATGCTCCGATGAACAACTACATGAGGATAGCATCGTTGTACCGACTCACAGATGTCTTCCCATCATATGGATTGATGTTAAATGGCTTATATCTTGGTGGGAAGGGATCTCTCCATGCAGCAGGATACGGTTGTCGTATCCTGAGGTCTTGGGAGGTTCCTCGGGCGTAAAACATGGCCCAAAGCTCCTGGACCTCTCGTCTCGCCTTCCTGGCCTCGTGTACAACGGTGGGAGCCGATATTGTAGGAGTATTATCGCCCGGGCTTGGCACAGTTGAGTTTGAGTTCGCATTGACCCTCGGGACCCAAGCTTGTTTGGCCAGGCGTCCTTCCTTGCAGAGTCGGTAGGGCCGCTTGATCTTGTCTACGGACTTGACCAAGGTATGAAGTATAGCCTCCAGAGTGTCGATGCGTTGGCGATCACTGGAACCGTCTTGGTCGTTGTTCGTCATGAACACCGTCCTTACATGAGGAGAGATAGAAGGAACGGTGGAGGACGTGCCCTCTGAATCATACCCTTGCACCAAGAAATCGTCGGGGTATGTAGGGATGTTCTCCTCTAGTTCGGACTCAGAGGAAGTGCTACCCCCTGCATAGGAGGCTGCCTCGTCTTGGGACCCGTAGACGTCCTCAGGGACGTCCGGATCTACTGTATCTGTGGGGGGATTGTTTTCCCTGGTGCATCTTCTTGGAACACCAAATTGTTGTGGACGTTCGGAGGGGTGCTACCCCCAGCTTTGGCTACCCATAGAGATATAGATGACGAATCTCCAAGTGTTGAAGATTTTGTCTTAGAGCGGGTGCCCTGATAAACTCCTCCAGTGGTGGTTGTGGACAACCGCCTAGATGAGTGTTTCCTAGCCGCGCTAGTAGAGATCGCCGGGCTGGAAACATTTATCTTCTTTCCCACCTTACCGGTAGGGATCTTCCAAGCAGAATTGCAGGAGACGACATGAAGCGCCTCGTCTCCTGAGCTTTGTTGCAGAACCGGTCCCGGCTGCTGCAGTCATTGGAAGACGGACTGCCGGTCCTCTTGTACTGCCGCCTTGCTGCAGCAGCAGTTGACAATGACTTGAGTACAGTGATGTCCATGAAAGGACTCTCTGCACACCAACTTCTCTTCTCTTTTCTTGTGCTTGTGAAGAATCACATCACGCAAGTCACTCATTTTGTGGGCCCGGAAGTCCCGAGCACACGAGTGTGTTGGCACCATGCTTGTTCCCTGATTGGGAGACTCTTGGGAACCACTCTGTCCGTTTGCCGCCGGGGGCTGGACACGATCGGTTCTGTACAACTTTCCATCAGAGGCCCGCCTAACAGTAAGCGGAGCTCTCTGACGGTCAGAGGTTGGGACAGCTGACTGAGCTCGACGAGCCCACGCTGCCCTAGACTTCTTCCCTCTAGCACCCAAGGGCGCATAGTAGAAAGAGTCCAAATTGTGTCGTACAGAGTCTGGCACAACCTTATAAGAGCATCTGAGATCATGACCGCATGAGAGGCGGTCGAAGTCTGAACCCGGGCCGCATGGAACAGATGGTCTGTGGCTGGGAATGGCGATCGTATGAGCATTCATGCGGCTAGCTTTTGTGGCCGTATCAGCATTCATGCGGCTAGCATTTGTGGCAACATCAGCATTCATGCGGCTAGCATTTGTGGCCGCATAAGAATTCATGCAGTTGGATTTGGCTGTCACATAGGAATTCATGTGGCTGGCATTTGTGGCCGCATCAGCATTTATGCGGTTGGATTTGGCTGCCGTAGGAACATTCATGCGGCTGGATTTAGTGGCCGCATGAGCCTTCATGCGGCTGGATTTGTTGGGCGCATGAGCCTTCTTCATGCGGCTGGCACCCTTATGCGGTTTCTTCCTGGACCGCATAGAGTCCCCATTTGCTTCCCCAAGTCTAGCATCGTAGTACTTTCCTCTGCCAGACTTGAGAACAGCAGGGGTCTCTGTGGCCTAAAGTGGGGCCGCATGGGAGTCTTCTCCGTCGTCTTGGGCAGCAGAGAACGCCTCTTCCAGAGCTTGGGGAGGAGCGAAAGTCTTGGGCCTCCACTCCCTGCGGGCCTTCTTTGTGAGGGCTCGCTTCTGGACCGAGCCAGCGCTTCCGTCGGAGAGCATTTCTTCAAACGCCTGCTGGTCGAAGCGGACGACCAGCATCTGTTGCGTGGAGCCAAGTTTGGCTGCGTCCGATTGTGTCACCAACTTCTCAACTATGGAGAACTTCGTCTCCAGCAGAGATGTCATCGTGTTTGCCATTGATTATGAAAGAACAGAATAGTTTTATGGGAGGACTGGACTTTGATTCACAATACAAACTCGCTCGTACAAAGAGAGCCTAGGAATAAAACCTAAGAAAAGCAATCTAAGTACAATTGCTTAGTTTTTCTGGGGGGTGACGGTAGAGGCTCAGGAAAGTGATATCAACTCTGCCTTACTCCTTGGACGATCGGACGTAGCTTCTGCTCTGGCAAAGAAATGCTATTTGTGTGTGCGGGGGTTGCTAGTCTCTCTGCTCGGGCTCTGTGCGTATAACTCTGTGTGTTTTGCAAAAGAATAATCCCCTGTTATTTATAGGGCTTTGTGATAAATAGGATGTGCAGTAATTGCTCCTTGAAAAGCGGGCGGTTGGGGATTGGTTAAGATTAGCTTTTTTCTTGTTTATTGGAAATCAATCTGGGCTGTTTATGTTGATTGCAACAAATCTGCATTGTTTGTTGGAAATCGATCTGGGCAGTTATGATGATTGCAATAAATCTACATTGTTATGATTTATTGGTTGCTAAATTCGAGTGGATAAGTCTTAGTCAATCTTCTGCCACGTGTCCCAACTGTTATTTATGCTGCGAGCCGCATAAACGGGGCATCCTGGCAGAGTCGCATGAGTGTGGTCTACTAATTGAGCCGCATGAGGGTGGCCCCACAACCGAGCCGTATGAGGATAGCCTCATGTTTGCTATTGATTGTAAAAGAACAGAACAATTATCGGAGGACTGAACTTAGACTCACAATACAAACTCGCTTGTACAAAGAAAGCCTAGGGACGAAAACCTAGGTATAGCAATCTAAGTACAATTGTTTATTTTAGATTCTGGAGGGTGACGGTAGAGGCTCGGGACAGCGACGGCAGCTCTGTCTTACTCCTTGGACGATCGGGTGCAGCCTTGGCTATGTAGAAGAACTGCTTGGCGTTGATGAAAAAATGCTCTCCTTTTAATTCTCTCTGACTCTCTGGATCCGAGGGGGTGTGCTCTCTCTCTCTCTGCTTTCTGCTCTCTATGTCTGTCTCTCCCTCTCTTCTGTGTGTCTTGCAAGGGAATGGCACCTTGCTATTTATAAGAGTGGGGGCATCATTAGGGTTTTGCAATGATTGCCCATTCTCAAAAGTCGACGGTTAAGGATCAATGAATCTGGGCCGTTCATAATAGATTTGAGCAATTAATGTGATTGCATCAAATCTCTGTTGGTAATTAATGATGATTGCCATAAATCCTCATGATTTGTTATACCAAGCTCAGATCCTCTGCCACGTGTTCAATTTGATTGATTGCAAATGATCTGATTTGATCCCAGTAATTATGAGGATGGCACTAAACCTGGTTGTTAGGATTTGTTGATGAATCTTGCCACGTGTCCCACTATTATTAGGCTAATAGCTGTAGGGACACTGGCAGAACCGCGAGCCACTTAGGAAATCTGAGCCGCATGAGGATTACCCCCCCCCCACTGAGCCGCATGAGGCTGGCCACGTGTCAAGGCTACTTGGGAGTGGCCTCTGAACATTTGAACCGCATAGAGATGATCTGAGCCGCATGATGTAGGCGACCGCATGATGGATGGCTTCTCAGTGAGCCACATGAAGATAGTCCTTGTGAGCCGCATGGGTAGCCTCTGCCTGAGCCGTATGGGTAGCCTCTGCCTGAGCCGCATACGACTGTCCATGTGTCAAGGTCGTATAAAGGTCTTTGGGGTTTGACGGATTGTGTCAGAGATATCCTTTGTTTTTCTAGAAGTCTGCCATTATGACAGAGTCATTATTGCATCTTTCTGTCATTGGTCAGAGCTGTCAGCCGTCAAGGCATTAAATGCAGTAAAAGACAAAGGGAAGGGCTGTTGAGGGCCACGTGGCTCCTCTCTGGGCCGCATGGAACTATTTGAGCCGCATAGACGCTTGAGCCTAATGGGTCCCTGAGCCGCATGAGCTCTCTGAGCCGCATGGGGATCCTTGGCCGCATGGATCTTTCTTTATTCTTTTTCATGCTTCTACAAGACCTCCTTCAAAGTTTTCAATTTGCAAAATTGAAATACTTTGAATAAGAAGCATGGCTATGTATAAACTCTTCTGGCCGCATATGATGTCCTGGCTGCATGGATATCCCAACCGCATAGCCTCCTCAGCCGCATTGGTCAATCAACCGCATGGATCCTTTGGCCGCATGGGCTGTCCGGCTGCATGAGCTCCTTGCCACGTCATCCTGTCACGTATGAAAATCTTTTTGCATTAATTGATGTTTGATTCTAAGGCCGCTTTTTGGGGCAGGATCCCAAGAGTCTAGCCCTAAATAATCAGATCGCCTTGATAAACGAAGAGTCGGTTATACTGCTCGTGGACCGATGCGTCGGTTCATTGGGGTTCTGTCTATAAATAGCAGGGTGTTTGGGAAGGACTTTCTTTTACTTTCTGCTATTGCCGTAACCCTCTTGTCTTCGTCCTCTTTCTCTGATCATAGTAATGGCTCCCAAGAAGACTGTTACGGCGAAGAAGGCAGTGTCTTCATCGACGGCGAAGGGTAAGAAAGCTGCTTCTGCGGCGACGGATGTGGAAGCTCCTCTGCCAGCTGACGTACCCGTAGTTCACCCCGACGTCCATCCCGCTATCGATGGTAAGGACCTTTTGCGTAAGTTTGGAACCCTAACTATCATGGCTACGTTATCTATTTTATGCGCGAGCCTCTATCTTCTTGTGTGTCGCATACACGTCTCAAGCCGCATGGGGTATGTTCCATGTCGGAGCCGCATGAGATCTGTTGTTGTGACCGCATAAGTACTTCTCTAGCAGGGCCGCATAAGCTCAGCATAAACTCACTTGATTTGGACCGCATAAGCCTATTCGAATTGGACTTTATGAACTTATCTGCATTTGAGCCGCATAAGCGTGTCTCTAACGGGGCCGCATAAGCTCACTTGATTTGGACCGCATATGCTCGCTTGAACTCGTCTTGTCGTATGAGCCTTTTAAACTTATTCGAACTCTGTCTCATGAGGCTGTGTTTGAACAGAGCCGCATAACTATGTTTAGTCACTGTAGCATGAGTCTCCACTAGTCGGAGCCGTATAAGCTTTTTTCTGAGTTGGGCCGCCTGAGGCTTCTTTGAATCCGAGCCGCATAGGCTTGAGGGCACTAGTCAATTATTTTTTTAACTTATTTCTTTTGTCTTTGTCTCAGTGAATTTGCCAGTTAACGCTGCTGAAGAACCCCTGGTGGGTCGTGCCCAGGCCGCTATGGGCTATAGGTATGATCAGATAGTTCGGTATCTGGCGGACCAGCTCCCTAGTGACGAGCCTTTAACGAGGAAAAATGCCCTCAAGAACCAACCTTTCCACTTCCTATGTGCCATGATGAATTCGGAAAAGTTGGAAGGAGAATACCTGAAACCTGCATTCTTCTTTGGAGACGCTTTGACTGTGAAGGACAGTCAAGTTCTGGATATATCGGAGAACTGGAGCTTCATCTCTAACGGGATCGCGATCCGCATCTCTCAAATGGAGCGTCACTTCCCATTATCTTGGTTCAATATATTTCCGCTGGACAGGAAGATGGAAGAATCTTTGACTCCTACCCGGAATGGGATGTTTGTGGGCGACATCCATTACAACAACTGTATGAAGTCAGTATGTGCCGGCAAGGTGCATGCCAGCCATTATGTAATAGGATTGGCCCCGGGTGCCTTTTTGAATGTGCCAGGCCCCAATTTCATATTTTCTTCAGCTGATACTTTCATGAACCAACTTGCTCGGAAAGGCTCCTATCCAATCGGCCGGTTGGCACTCCCAAGTTGGATACACCCCATCCCCTCATGGATCAATCTGTCTATGTAGATCTCGCGAAAGTATGAGACCTTTCTGCGTGAGAATGGTCTTTATCACGCTATTCGGGGCACCAGCCACGGCTTACCTGTAAACAAGAAGTTATTCATGGCTTTGCTGGAGATGTACAACTGCCGTACGGGAACCTTCTATACCCCTGTAGGGGAAATGGGGCTGGCACTCCATGAGATGCATACGATTTCCAAACTTCCCTGGGGGGATGAAGCTTTTGAAGCATATACTCCTACGAATGAGGAGTTCGAAGAGCTGGAAGAACGATACTCGGGGTTCGTGGCAACTTATCAGGAAATAATGTGCCACTATAGTACGTGCCAGCAGATAGCCAAGAAGGAAAGCAGCTCGGAAGGGAATGCTCCCCATACTAAGGACTGGGTGAACTATCTCTTCTCGACGGGAGCCTTAGGCCGAGTTACTTCCCGAAGTCCTCAATCCTGGGAGGCGGTTCAGGCTTTGATGTCGTCGACGAAGAGGGTGGCCTCTACCAGCGACAGATTTGGAAGTAAGACCGACTCTTTTGGTTATTTTTATCAGGATACCCAAGAGCTGTCAGAGAAGGCGCTTCTAGCAGGATTTTTGATGGTATGGCTGCAGAATTGCGTCGTCTCAGGAGGAGTTGGTTCTATTGAAAGAATCAGCCGTAATTTTATTCTCCTTGCTGTGAAGGTAGTTTTTAGAGTGAAACTAGCTCTTCTCCCAGCCATGGTGTACAGCATACACCGTGGACTCCGTACCTTTACGTCCAAGGTCATCGCCCGCGAGGTGACAAAGGACTTTGAAAGGACTGAGCTGCCCTATCATTATCTGATGGGGTGGCTATTAATGCACTACCGGTCTTTGATGAGACCGGGTTCTGAAGACGGCGTGATTGCTGATGATGCTTTTATCTTCCGTTATCGCAACGAGTCTTGGGAGTATGATACTATGCATGCCTGTCGGATGGCGCTTGCGAGAGCAGATAGGTACAACTTTTTTTGTATCCGTCCCTCGTTTCACTGCTGAGGAAATAGCGGGCATTCATCTCGACGGTATTGGTACTCCTCAACTTCTAGACGGCCAGATGCTCTTGTGGTTGCGTAACATCCGCCCCGCCCACCTGGTATACCGCAATCGTAATGCCGTCTTCCTGGAACCTTACTTACCCAGCAGGTTTGCTCGTCAGTTTGGATACAGCCAACTTTTTCTGGATAGTCCCAGCTCTTGCCTGGGTTTTGAGGGTAGCCTCCTTGACGGCATCAGGGCCTGGCATTGCTATGATACATTCCATACCCGTGCCACTTTTTTGGTTCCTGCCATTGAGGTGTCGGTAGAGATTTTGTACATGGCGGCCTTGTACCATGTCATGGCGAACAAGCTCCCCATTGGTTTTAGCCCGGATACTAGTTTTATCGTTGGTACTGGCTTGGATGAGAAGCCCCAAGGGGCCAAGACGAGGAATAAGAAGAAGAATAGAGTCGAAGTGCCCGACTCAGACTCCACCACTTCGGATGATGAGGACGAGGAGCGTGATGCAGATGACTCTTCTTTTCCGGTAGAAGATGTTGGGGTGGATCAGCCGCCTGTCGCACTTGGTTCTGTACGGAAGCGTAGCCGACAAATCTCCCCTGTTGGCGGTATTCCTCACTCCCGAAAATTGGCTGCGACCAGACGTGGCAGGCTAACTATAAGGGAGAGAAGCGAGGAGGTCGACCCCGCTTCGGAGGTAATGCGAATTACTACCGTTTTTATTCAGTTCTTCGTTTTCTTCAGTTTTGATCTTTAATCATTTTCCTTCCCTCCCGTAGGTATCAGAAGAAGAGGAATCTCAAGTCGCCGAGGTCATGACTCAAGATGACAGGGGTTTCGACAGACCTATCCCCGAAATTATGGAATTTCATCAAAATGACGCTGATAGAATCGTTCCTCCCTCTGGGGTGGCTGGGACAGAAGAGCCAGCAAAATTTAACTTGGAGGTCGCGGGTGAGGAAACCACGTCAGCTACGAGCGAGTTACAACCTCCATGCTCCTCTCCTGGTAAGATAAGCCGAATTTTAACTTGCGAGGAGGCCTATCTGCTCTGTCATCACGTCCTTCAGGTTACGTTGATTGATGGTTCCTCTGGACATACAGGTCCTGCTTCTCCAGTGCCGATGATGGACATTATTGAGACAGGCTCTGCCGAAGGGGCATTGGTGGAGAGGAGCGTACCTCTTCCCCTTCCGGTTCGTTTTGAGGGGCCTCCTGCTGTTTTGAGCTCGAAAAGTCAAGTGGTGGGACAGCCGGGGCAGGGGACAATGGTCCTTGCATCTTCTTCTGCTCAGGTGGCTCCAAGAGTCGACCTCTCTGCCCTGCCAAGTGTACAGGCTCTTCGAGTGGCGGAGAAAGAGTTAGCTGCTATCCGCGCATCGTTTCGCTCGGAATTTGTCCCCTTGGTGGCAAGTTCTAGCGCACCTCCTCCGACGTTGCCGGCCACGCTTCCTTTGATGCCGTCCTCTACAGAGGTTCTGGACGAAGCGTTACAGGACGTGGTTGGCAGCTTTTATCGTCACCTGAAGAGGAGGATAGTGGCTGCTGTGGAAAGAGGGACCTCTTTCGTCTTGGCCCGGCAATGCGCCCAGGGTCATATTGATATCCTTAAGACTTCCCGGTGAGGCAGGGGTAGCCGCACTTCTGGAGGCAAAATTGCTAGAGGCTGATGAGCTGGTAGACCAGCTTTAGGTGTTATGGCAGGCTGATCTGTCTGCTGCTATAGATCAGGAGCGCAGTTTCCTCACAGCTGCTGTAGAGAAGATAAGGACTGCTCGGGATAAGACCCAGCCGGCCATGCTGAAGGACCTCCGCGATCTGTCTGATTGCTATGATGAGTTGAGCCGCGAGAGTGAAGATGTTACGGCTCGGGAAGCGACTGCCTCCCGGGGGATTATTGACATACGAGAGCAGATCCTTGAGCTTCAGAGGAAGTTAGCTTTCCTGGAGTCTGAGCTTGAGGCTGCCCGTACCGAAAGGGGGCTAATTATCCAAGAGGCTGAAAGAGTGAATCAAGCTTCGGCTGATCTGTAAATTGCCTTGAAGAAGATAGAGGATGACTGGCGGGCATATATGCACTTGGATGATGCGGAGCAGTTGTCCCAGGAGGCTGAACGCCGAGCTAGACAGCGGCTTGAGCGGGAGACTACCTTGGTGAGAAACCGCCTCCTGGAATTGTGTAATGCCGAACTATAGTCGGCCTTTTTCTCCTTTTGTTTTTGTTCTCCTTTTCTTTTCTTTTTGAGAGGGATGTGGTCCCAAAACATGTAATGCTTTTTTGGCTTCCAAATAAAAGAGTATGTTTTATTCTATCCTTTATTTGTACTGCCTGTTGTGCTTGTGGTGTTATGGTGGCGTTTGCCCCGAATGGGGGGACTTATTTGTGGACCTGTTACCCTTGGCATACCATGGATTTAGATACGGATAACAAGTTTGATTGGGGATACCTAGAACAATTCCACGACAAGGTGGCCATGGACGTTCCGGGTATCGGGAGAGAGAATGCCATAGAGCAGCTGGGCTCCCGGGGCATGATGAGGAATGGTGGGCCTGTACTAAAAGACATAGCAAAGGATATTTATGGGCCTATTATCCTTGGCGTACCCTGTCTTAGGATACGGATAACAGGATGAAAGGGGACCAACATACTTACTCAGAGGTAATGAAGACATGGCAAGTATGGGGGTTGTACCGCGGAGTCTTCCTACTCAGAGGTAATGAGGACATGGCAGGAATGGACTCAACGGAGGATATCTATGGACCTATTATCCTTGGCGTACCCTGGCTTAGGATATGGATAATTGGATGAAAAGGGAACCAACATACTTACTCAGAGGTAATGGGGACATGGCAAGTATGAGGGTTTTACCGGGGAGTCTTCCTACTCAGAGGTTATGAGGACATGGCAGGAGTGGACTCAACGGAGAATATTTGTGGACCTATTATCCTTGGCGTACTCCGGTTGAGGGTACGGATAATAAGTCGAAAGGGAATCAACATACTTACTCAGAGGTAATGAGGACATGGCAAGCATGAAGGGTTTTACCGTAGAGTCTTCCTACTCAGAGGTAATGAGGACATGGCAGGAGTGGACTCAACAAAGAATATTTATGGACCTATTATCCTTGGCGTACTCCGGTTGTGGGTATGGATAATAAGTCGAAAGGAAATCAACATACTTACTCAGAGGTAATAAGGACATGGCAAGCATGAAGGTTTCTTCGACGGAGCCTTCCCACTCAGAGGTAATGAGGACATGGCAGGAGTGGGCTCAATGAAGGAGGGTACATAGAACGACTCAGAGGTAATGAGGATATGAAAGTTCTATGTAAAGGGGTGATTTGTTTTTTTGGCGGAAGTGAAAGGACTCAGAGGTAACATCGACATGGTCGTTTTGGAAATTTGTGGATCTGTTACCCTTCTTGTGCACTGGGAGTGCGGGTAGTGGATCATGAGTGAGGATCTCTTTCAGAAAGAAAGTTCAGAGGTTTGGTCATACGTGACTTACTATCTGAAAGAGTGACCGGAATGTGAGTTCAGAGGCACCTGCAGGTACATAACTCGATAATCTGGGAGATTATGAGTTCAGCGGTACGGGAGGGTACATAACTCAATAATCTGGAATTTTATGGATATGAGTTCAGCGGTATCAACGGGTACATGACTCAATAATCTGGGATTTGGAGTATGTGAGTTCAGCGGTACCGGCGGGTACATGACTCGATAATTTGGAGTTTGGAATATGAGTTCAGCGGCACCAGCGGGTACATAACTCAATAATCTGGAATTTTGGAATATGAGTTCAGTGGTACCAGCGGGTACATGACTCAATAATCTGGAATTTTGGAATATGAGTTCAGCGGTACTAGCAGGTACATGACTCAATAATTTAGAATTGTGAATGTGAGTTCAGCGGTACCGGCGGGTACATAACTCAATAGTCTGGAATTTTGGAATATGAGTTCAGCGGTACCAGCGGGTACATGACTCGACGATCTAAAAAATGTCGTTTAGACATAATATTTCTTCAGGAACTTGCCGTTGATGGGCAACATGAGCAATTCTCCGTTTTGTTTTGCGAGGCGGTAAGTACCGTTGGAGAATACGGCCTCAATGATAAACGGACCTTCCCATTTTGGCTCGAATTTGCCGGCAGTTTTGTGAGTCATGACCATCGGCCTACGGACTGCCAGAACGAGATCGTCCAATTGGAATGTTCTGATTTTAACCTTCTTGTTGAAGGCTCCGGAGATGCATGATTGGTATAGCTCGATCCGCTGCTGAGCCAAGAGGCGCTTTTCATCTAAGGCCTCCAACTCTTGTAGTCGGCGACGGTAGTTATCATCCGTCGTCAATTGGTAAGTAAGGGCGACACGGAGTAAAGGTATTTGAGTTTCCAACGGAAGGACTGCCTCACTCCCGTACACCAGGGAAAACGGCATGTTTCCAGTGGCCGTTCGGGCTGTAGTACGGTACGCCCATAAGCATTCACCAAGCTTCTCGTTCCAGTCGCATTTGTTGGACGACACGAACTTCTTGAGCAGTTTGATGATTGTTTTGTTGAATGCTTCTGTCAACCCATTCGCTGCTGGATTGTATGGCGTTGAAGCAACATTCTGGATGCGGTGTTTGTCACAAAACTGATAGAAGGCGTGGCTTGTAAACTGTGGACCATTATCGTGGATGATCCTTCGGGGCAGTCCAAAGTGATAGATGACGTGATGCTTGAGGAAGCTGATCACGTTTGAAGTCTTTACTTCTGCAAGTGGAACAGCTTCCGCCTATTTGGAAAAGTAATCCGTGATTGCGAGTATGAAGCGATATCCTCGGGAAGAAGGTGGAGTGATTAGACTAATGATATCCATTCCCCATTCTTCGAATGGCCAGGACGCTACTGTCGGATGTAGAAATTTGGATGGCTGTTAAATGAAGTCTGCGTGGACTTGGCAGGCTTTGCACTTTCTTGCATAGTCTATCGCATCTGCTACCATCGTGGGCCAGTAGTAGCCCATTCGACGAAGACGGTCTTGTAATTTAGGGCCAGGCTGATGGGCCCCGCAGACACCGTCATGTGCTTCGCGTACGGCTTCTTTGGCTTTTGCGTTTGAGAGACACTAAAGCAATAGCCCATCGTAGGATCGCCGATACAGCATTTTCGTCTCTGTATCGTAGAAGAATCTGAGAGAACGCCTTCTGATAGAAGTGGCTTCCTTTGGGTTCTCGGGCAAGATGTCGTAGACTACGAAATCTATGAATAGTTATCTCCAATCTGGCGCTTCGTCGATCGTCTGAGCGGAATAACTTGCCACGAATTGAACATTATTCTTGGGACAGACCAATTTATGGCCTATCACATCCACCGATTGACGAGTATGATTTGGCACTGCTAGGGAAGCGGCAAGGCCTGCTAAGGCATCGGCTTCGATATTTTGGAGTCTGGAAACGTGTTCGATGAAGAACCCCTCGAACGACGAGATGATGTTGATTGCTATTTGGTGATAGCGGATCATGTCTTCATGGCGGACTTAGTATGAACCCCGGATCTGATTGACGATTAACTGTGAATCGCCGTATGCTTCAAGATATTCTATCCCCAGCTCTCTTGCAAGTTGGAGGCCAATGACCAAAGCGTTGTACTCGACCACATTATTAGAGCAGGGCTCTGTGAGAGAGTAAGCGCGATTGATCACCAATCCGGAAGGGGAAACCAGCACCACCCCGACTCCAACGACGATGTTGCCCTTAGGTCTGGTCCTTGAGGCGCCATCGAAGAACATTCACCATATATCATCATGAGAGGTTGCATGCGAGTCGGCGACCTCATCTGGGATTTTTTTATATATTCTGGACAACTCCGAGCCTGGGTGGGCTGCTAAAAAGTCTGCCAGAGCTTGACCTTTAACAGCCTTTTGTGGAACAAAGTTCATATGATAGGGGGACAGCAATATTGCCCATGTAGCGAGACGAGAGCTGAGTGCCCCTGGTTTAGTCATGAGGACCCTGAGAGGGTTGACTCGTGAGATCACATGTATGGTTTGTCCTGTGACATAGTGCCGCATCTTCTGAATGGCGAACACCAGGGCGAGGCATTCCTTCTCCACGGCGGTGTATCGGTGCTCTGGCCCGATCATCATTCGACTGAGGTAGTATATGGCTTGTTCATGGCCTGCATCGTTATTTTGTGCCAGTAGAGCACCGAGGGAGTGCTCCATTGCTCGTACATAGAGCAGGAATGGTTTTCCAGCAACCGGGGCCAACAGGACTGGATGGTTCGACAAATATTTTTTGATGCTGTCGAAGGCACGCTGGCATTCTTCATCCCATACGAATGAGACACCTTTCTTTATGAGATGGGTGAATGGCCGACATCGCCCGAAGAGGTTAGAAATGAACCTCCTGATGTAAGCTAGCCTCCCTTGGAGGCCTCGAAGTTTTCGGAGATTTCTCGGAGGACCCATCTCTATGATTGCCTTTGTCTTCTCAGAGTCTACATGGATACCCTAGGCGGTGATGATGAAACCCAAGAACTTTCCGCTGGATACGCCCAAGAAAGATTTTGTGGGATTCACCTTCAGGTTGTGTGCTTGCATCAGGTCGAATACCGTCCTCAGATCCTAGAGATAGTCTCCCTTACAGCGACTCTTGACGGCGATGTCATCAACCTAGCACTCCACCGTCTTGCGTAAGTGGTCTCTGAAGATGATACTCATGGCTCTTTGATATGTGGCGCCAGCATTCTTTAAACCGAAAGGCATGACTGTGTAGCAGTATGTGCCAATCGGTGTTCGGAATGATGTATGCTTTCGTCGTCAGGAGACATCTTGATTTGGTTGTACCCCGAGAAACCATCCATGAATGACATGCGTTCGAAGCCGCATGTGTTGTCGATCATGATGTTTATGATAGGGAGGAAGAATTCATCTTTAGGACATGCCTCGTTCAGATATCGAAAGTCGATACAGATTCGAATCTTTCCATTCTTCTTGAGGACCGATACTATGTTGGCGACCCAGTTTGGATGTTGCTCTTCGCGTATGAAGCCGCTGGCTATCAGTTTGTTAACTTCGGCTTCGATCGCATCCATGATGCCCGGGCGGAAGCATCGTTGTTGTTGTTTGACCGGCTTTGCATCTGGCCGAATGTTGAGCTTGTGAAGGGCAACCTCGGGGTTTAGTCCTGGCATGTCTTCATAGCTCCAGGCGAACACATCGATATATTCTTTGACAAGTTCCAGCAGCGATTCTCGTTCTTCGTCTGTTAGGCTCTTACTGACGAAGATTGGTTTTGGAGAAGATTCGCTGCCGAGATCCACTTGTATGACCTCATCTTCAGTAGGAGGTTCTCTCTGTTCGAACTGCTTTTCCCATTGTACATCCAACTGTTAGGCCCACGGCTCTAACTCGAGGATTTCAGGAATGTCTTCATCTTCTTCGTAAGCGTCGGCAAATGCCATATTGACTGACAGGACTTGTCTGAATATGTCTCCGATGCTGGTATTCGAATCAGAAGTTGGTGACTCTGTTGAATGTGAATGCCAGTCGTATTCCTCGTCTAAGCTTTCAGGAGTTGTCGCGGGTGTGACATAACCTAACCCACATCTGGTTTTGTTGTAGTAGTCTCACGGTTTCCCTGCCAGGACTGGTGGCTTTAAAGGTAATCGTCGCCCAGTACCGTAGTTCAAGCCTGGCGTAGTCTCCAGATCATACCCCTATTTTTGTATGAGGTATTTGGATTGGGGGCTATAAAGATACAGAGGCAGTCTTCCGTCATCTGATTCAAGATCGACTTCTTCTATGGTGAAGGGCTGCAGGTCGTCCTTCCGGCCGAAGATGATTGGATGGTCCCCTCCCTCGATTATACGGTAAGCATCTTCCACTGGAGTAAGCTGGTTTGCGGTGTAAACATTCGTCACCTGTGTGTGTAGGTGAGTGCCTATACCGTGTTCCATAGCATACATTGTACAAAGCTTATTAAGCTCGAGGTAGTTCAAAGATAGCCTTTTATTGATGAAGTAAGGTATCTTTTCTAGCGGGATTACATCATCTGCGGAGGAAACATCGGTGTGGGCAGCCACATACTTGGTTAGCTCCGGTTCTTCTTCGGCTACCCCCTGTATAAATGAAGACTGAGAGGACGACCTGGGCAGCTTGATAGTCAGGGGTTCAGCTGGTGGAGCCGAACGTGGAGTTGTTGGCAAACTAGCGACCCCCAGTTTGGTACCTGATACTGGGCGGGGAGTTGTTGGCTCGCTAGAGGTCGCAGATTTTGTATCGGGGTGGCGATTCTTCCTGGGAAGGCGTATCGTCATTGGCTGGTCGGAGGGATTGAGCTTCTCTATTTGTGGCTGGCCGACTCACGGCAGTCTGATTGTCAGTGGCTCCGTTGTAGGTCTTGGCACTTGGCCAGACCTTGGCAGCCGGATTATCATTTGCTCTTCTTGTGCCGAGAGGCTGATTGCGTTCTTACGCAGAGTGGCTGTAAGGGGTGCGGACTTGCCAGGTTTGCGAGCTTGGAGATGGATCATTAGGGGTTCTTCTGATCCTGTGGCTGTCTCGGTACGAGCTTGCACATCTCCTTCACCAAGGTACCTCTTCGACTTTTCGTATAGGCAGGAGTCTGAGTAGTAGGATTCGACCCCTTTGAAGGGATCGATGTCGGTAAATTCTGTCCTTACGAAGCCGTGTTTGTCGACATACTTGAAGTACTGGTGCAGAGTGGAAGGCACGATCATATAATCGTGTATCCAAGGGTGACCCAAGTGGATGTTGTAAGAAGTGTCTGCGTCTATGACGTAACAGGTGACTTTCTACTGGAGATCACAAATTTGGCACTTCAAGCGAATCTTTCCAATCGGGTAGCTCCTGCCTGAATTGAAACCGCTGATGGCGGTGCTTGTTGGCATCAGGCGATGCATAGGAATGCGGAGATGATGTAACAGACCCTTCGGGATGATGCTTATGGAAGAACCAGGATCAATGTGCATCCGATCTACCTTTACGTCGTTGATGTATCCAGTGTAATATAACGGGCGATCGTATAGATTGGTTTTGATGAGCATATCCTGCGAAGTGAAAACAATGTTGGGCATCGCTCCCGTACAAGCGCTGTCTTGGAGATCTGAAGGTGGGTTTTCTTCCGTTTGGTTGACCTGAGCCAGATAGGCATCGGCATTCTTGAGTGCATCGCTCAAAGCCGCACGAACATCCTTTGAGAGTCTCAGGAGCTCGTATAATGACAATTTGGCCGGTGTGTTGGCCAATTGCGCCAAGATGTCGAAGTTGTAGGGCCTCTCCAGCCCCTGCAGTGCCTCTTTTCGGAGGGATTTGTCAAAGCGAGTCTCCTTCGGCCTAGGCTTGTCAGTCGTCGGAGGCTGAGAAGGTCCCGGAGTGTCAGTTGTAGCGGGCTGATGATCTTTAGCCGAGTTATCAGCCACAGGTTGGGATTGTGCCCCAGACCGAGTGACGACGGCTGTGACTTCTTCGATATCTGCCAAGATTGTGCGGCAGAATCTGACTTTTTCACTCTTCTTCTTACGAATGGAAGATGGTGTGGACTGAGTCACTTCAGATACCAAGTCTGGATGGACCCATATGACCTCCCTTCGTGATATGGTGAGGGGCACTAGACCAGCAGCCTGATCCCGAGGAGGTGAAAGATTAGCAATCTCTATTGTCTCCAGAGGGATGGAGATCACACCGTCTTGAGTCTCTATTGGAGGGAAGCTGCCAAATTGGACTTATACCATATTGGCTGCCACAGTTACCTCTTCGAAATCGATGGCCAGAGCGTTCAAATCGATGAGATGTTAGATGTACCATTTCAGTTGGTAGCAGTCGTGTGTAGCATGGTGGACGTAGCGGTGGTAATGGCAGTACTTTGGGCTCTCCATTTCTGCCGACCGGGGTTCCCGTCTTGGTGAAGGGAGCTGAATTCTGTCTCCTTGTATAAGCATGTCCAAGATGGGCTTGACGTGACCGTCTTCGAAGGAGTAGGTCATTTGTGGCCATTGCTTGTCTGCCAGTTTTGGCTCAGGTTTCTGTGTTGTGTCGGCCACCATAGCCTGCTTGCCCTTGTTGTCCCGATTGTTGGTGGAGCTACCCCCATTGTTGGTGTTGGCGTTGGGATGCCTGCCCTTGTCCTCTCCCTCTGAGATGTGTAATCTCAGTTGGCGAGCCTTCTTTAACCGTTCTTCGGCGCTAGTGGCACTGATGATAAACATCTTCAAGTCCTTGAATTGACTTTCGCCCATCCAAAGGCTGATTGTTGGGAGCAGTCTCTTTTAGCAAATTTCGATTAAGATGGAATCCGGATTACCAGACGGCAACTTCATTGCGGTTTGGCAAAACCGCTCAATATAGTTCCTTGTCAGCTCTTTCTCTCCTTGGATGACGTCCATAAGGGTGGACATCGTGATGTCCTGTCGTACTTCGTAGAATCTTTTCAAAAAAATGTGCTTGAAGCTGGCGAAGGAGTGGATGCAGTTGTCTGGCAGGTTGAGATACCAGTCGAAGGTGACTCCTTCCAATGCCCCGATGAATAATCGTGTAAGGATGGCACCGTCATGGGGCAGATGGTCGGTGGTGACCTCGAAGTAAGTGATGTACCGACTTGCAGAGGTCTTGCTATCATAAGGATTGATATTGAACGGCTTATATCTTAGTGGGAAGGGGACATCCCTCTATGCAGCAGGATATGGTTGCCGTATTCTGAGGTCTTGAGAGGTTTCTCGAGCGTAAAACATGGCTCGGAGCTCCTGGACCTCTCTTCTTGCTTCCCTGGCCTCATCCGCAGCGGTGGGGGCCGTCATTTCAGGAGGATTGTTGCCCGGGTTTGGTGCCGCTGAGTTCGAGTCCGCATTGACCGCGGGACCCACGCTTGTTTGGCCGGGCGTCCCTCCTTGGAGAGTTGGAAGGGCCGCTTTGATCTCGTCTACAGACCTGACCAAGGCATGCAGTATGGCCTCCAGAGTTTTGATGCGTTGGCGATCACTGGAACCACCTTGGTTGCTGTCCGTCATGAATACTGTCTTTACATGAGGAGAGATGGATGGAACGGTGGAGGACGTGCCCTCCGAATCATACCCCTGTAGTGAGAAGTCATCGGGGTATGTGGGAATGTTCTTCTCTGGTTCAGACTCAGAAGGGATAGTACCCCCAGCTTCAGAGTTTGCTTCATCTTGGGAGTCGTGGATGTCCTCGGGGACGTCGGCCCTTGCTGTATCTGATGGGAGAGTTATTTTCTCGGGCTCATCTTCTTGAAACATCGGATTACCGTGGATGTTCTGAGGGTTCTACCCAGTCCCAGCAACCCCTAGTAGTGTAGACGATGAATCTCCCACTGTAGCAGATTTCGTCTTTGAACGGGTACCTTGAAAAACTCTGGTGGTGGGTACCCGTTTAGACGATAGTCTCTTAGTCATAGTGGTTGAAATCTTCGGGCTGGGAACATTGGTCTTCTTCCCTCTTCCTTCGGCGAGGATTTTCTGAGTAGAGTTGCAGGAGACGACGGGAAATGCCTCACCTTCTGAATATGCTCGTTGCAGTCTTTGGAAGACGGACTGCCGGTCTTCTTGTACCGTCGCGTTATTGCAACAGCAGTTGACGATGATTTGGGTACAGTGACGTCCGTGGGAGGACTCTTTGCACCCCGAGGCACCTTCTCTTTTCTTGCATTTGTGGAGGATGGCCTCATGTAAGTCAGATGGGTCCGGATCATCCATGTTTGCTTCCTGGATTTTGGGAGACTTTTGGGAGCCTCTTTGTCCGTTTGCCGCCGGGGGCTGGACTCGAGTGGTTCTGTACAACTTCCTATCAGAGGCCCGCATAACAGTATGTGGGACGCTCGGATGGTCAGAGGTCGGATCAGCGGACCGAGCTTGCCAAGCTCATGCTGCCCTAGACTTCTTCACTCTAGTGCGTGAGGGCACATAGTAGGAAGAGTCTAATTGGTGTTGGAGAGAGTCAGACATGTCTTCTTGGGAGCACAAGAGATCAGGACCATAGGAGAGGTGGTCGAAGACAGAGCCGCGTGGAGTAGGCGTCATGCGGCTGGAATAAATAATCTTCATGCGGCTGGCAGGCGTAGCCGCATAGGTCTTCTCCATGCGGCTGGAAATTCTGGCCGCATGAGTATTCTCCATGCGGCTGGAAATCCTGGCCGCATAAGTATTATGCATTTGGCTAGCAGTCTCAGCCGCATGGTCATCATTCATGTAGCTGGCAATCTTGGCCGTATGAGTCTTCGTTTTGCGGCTAGTGCCCTTGTTCGGTTTCTTCCTGGAGCACGTAGAATCGCTCTTTGTCCCTGTAAGTCCAGCATCGTAGTGCTTTCCTCTGCCGGACATGAGGACAGCAGAGTCCTCTATGGCTTGAAGTGGGGCCACACGAGTCGCCTTCGCCGTCTTGGGCAGCAGAGAGTACTCCGTCCAGAGCTTGGGGAGGAGCAAATGACTTTGGCCTCCACTCGCTGTGAGCTTTCTTTGTGCGGGTTCGCTTCTAGATCGGGCCAGCGCTTCCCTCAGAGAGCATTTCTTCAAACGCCTGTTGGTCGAAGCGGACGACCATCTTCTGTTGCTTGGAGCCAAGTTTGGCTGCATCCGATTGCATCACCAACTCCTCATCCGTGGAGAAGTTTGTCTCCAGCAGAGTCGCCATCGTGTTTGCCATTGATTGTAAAAGAACAGAACAATTATCGGAGGACTGAACTTAGACTAACAATACAAACTCGCTTGTACAAAGAAAGCCTAGGGACGAAAACCTAGGTACAGCAATCTAAGTACAATTGTTTATTTTAGATTCTGGAAGGTGACAGTAGAGGCTCGGGACAGCGACGGCAGCTCTGCCTTACTCCTTGGACAATCGGGTGCAGCCTTGGCTCTGTAAAAGAACTGCTTGGCATTGATGAAGAAATGCTCTCCTTTCAATTCTCTCTGACTCTCTGGATCCGAGGGGGGTGTGCTCTCTCTCTCTCTCTCTCTGCTTTCTGCTTTCTATGTCTGTCTCTCCCTTTCTTCTGTGTGTCTTGCAAGGAAATGGCACCTTGCTATTTATAAGAGTGGGGGCATCATTAGGGTTTTGCAATGATTGCCCATTCTCAAAAGTCGACGGTTAAGGATCAATGATCTGGGCCGTTCATAATAGATTTGAGCAATTAATATGATTGCATTAAATCTCTGTGGATAATTAATGACGATTGCCATAAATCTTCATGATTTGTTATACCAAGCTCGGATCCTCTGCCACGTGTTCAATTTGAATGATTGCAAATGATCTGATTTGATCCCAGTAATTATGAGGATGGCACTAAACCTGGTTGTTAGGATTTGTTGATGAATCTTGCCACGTGTCCCACTATTATTACGCTGATAGCTGTAGGGACACTGGCAGAACCGCGAGCCACTTAGGAAATCTGAGCCGCATGAGGATTATCTCCCCCCCCACTGAGCCGTATGAGGCTGGCCACGTGTCAAGGCTACTTGGGAGTGGCCTCCGAACATTTGAACCGCATGGAGATGATCTGAGCTGCATGATGTAGGCGACCGCATGATGGATGGCTTCTCAGTGAGCCACATGAAGATAGTCCTTGTGAGCCGCATGGGTAGCCTCTGCCTGAGCCGCATGGGTAGCCTCTGCCTGAGCCGCATACGACTGTCCCCGTGTCAAGGCCACATAAAGGTCTTTGGGGTTTGACGGATTGTGTCAGAGATATCCTTCGTTCCCTAGGAGTCTGCCATTATGACAGAGTCATTATTGCATGTTTCTGTCATTGGTCAGAGCTGTCAGCCGTCAAGGCATTAAATACAGTAAAAGACAAAGAGAAGAGCTGTTGAGGGCCACGTGGCTCCTCTCTGGGCCGCATGGAACTATTCGAGCCGCATAGACGCTTGAGCCGCATGGGTCCCTGAGCCACATAAGCTCTCTGAGCCGTATGGGGATCCTTGGCCTCATGGATCTTTCTTTATTCTTTTCCATGCTTCTACACCTCCAACTGAACCGCATAAGGGTGGCCTCCAACTGAACCGCATAAGGACGGCCTCCAACCGAGCTGCATAAGAGTGGCCTCCAACTGAATCGCATAAGGATGGCCTCCAACTGAGCCGCATAAGGGTGGCTCCAACTAAACCGCATAAGGATGGCCTCCAACCGAGCCGCATAAGGGTGGCCTCCAACTGAACCGCATAAGGATGGCCTCCAACTGAGCCGCATGAGGGTGGCCCCCAACTGAACCGTACGAGGGTGGCCCCCACAACCGAGCCGCATAAGGGTGGCCCCCAATCTAAACCGCATAAGGCTGGCCCCCCATAACTGAGTCGTATGGAAGTCTTTGAAGCAATCCGCATAAGGAGCTTTGGAATTGGTGGATTGTGCCAGCCATAAAGATTTTTCTCGTCTCTCTAGGGGCACGTCATTATGTCAGAGTCATCATTTTACCTTTATGTCAGAGCTATCAATCTTTTATGTCAGAGCTGCCGCATTACGTCAGAACATTTAATGAGCCAACTGCACAGTGCAGTTATGGCCAGCTGTAGAGGCCTATTTTTGAACCGCATAGGGCCACGTGGCTTTTCTCGAGCCGCATGGAGCTATCGGGGACTTTCGAGTCGCATGAAGCTTCTAAGGGACTTTTGAGCCACATGAGGCTCTAAGGGACTTTTGAGCCACATGAAGCTTTAAAGGATGTTTGAGCCGCATGAAGCTCTAAGGGACTTTTGAGCCGCATGAGACTCCCTCTGTTTTAAGCCGCATGGACTTTTTTGTTCTTTTCCATGCTTCTACATCTGCCACCACCGCCGCTTCGCTCCCGGCCGCCCCCCTAGCACCTTCGGTCTCGCCACTATGCCCCAACCCAACTCTCACCATGGTCTCCCCCAAATCTGACCAACTACCGGGGTGCCACCGCCATCAGCCGCACACTCCCAACGCCAGCCCTCGGCACACCCGACAACCACCTCTACCATATCCACCATACTAACAAAACCCACGCCTCCACCATCATCATCACCGTCGCGATAACCACCCAACATCACCACCCCCGACACCTCCGGCCGACCAACCGTCACAACACCGTCACCACCTTACCACAGCCACAAATCCTAAAAACCTAATTAGAAATATAAACCTTACCGGTCTGCCGCCTTGCCGAGGCCCGAGCGCCACCGCCTTCAGCTCCGTCGATGGCCATTTTCCCTCCACCTCTATGTCGTGGCCCAACCACCAGCATCCGTGTGCAGCCACCGCTCGCCTGCGCCTTCCCTGACCAACTCGACTCCAGCGCTGTCGTATGACTGTGCCAGTCGAGACTCGCCGAGGTGGGATCCCCCTTCTGCGTGCACTGGTGAGCGCCCATCACGCTTGAGTCTCCGACGCCGACAGACCACGTCGACCCCGTCGTCGTGAGCATCCCACGCACGCGCACTCCCTCCGTCGCGCCTTTCGGTGAGATTTGAACCACCTTCTCTCTTCCTCTCCCTCTCCATCATTTCTTTCTTTCCTCTCTCTCTCTCTCTCTCTTCCTTACACCTCTAACAGCCTTTTTCCTCTCTGTGAGTTATTAAAACTCTCACTCGAAGGAGAGAGAAAATGAGGGAACAGTTGTTCTTCTTTTATGGTACTGCCATTACTCTCCTTTTCTTTCTCTTTCGAGAACATGATAAGCTCAAAGAAAATAGTAGTTCTCAATATTGGGGGTTGGTTACTATATTTTATTATTATTATTGTTAATTATTATTTGTTTTCATTAACAAGAGGTTTTGTAAGTATAATAATATTATTATTATTAATAGTATTGTTTGAGATGTTTAATATTATTATGATTATTAAATATCATTTGATATATTAAAAAATTTATTGTTATTTATAGTAAATATTTACCTAAAATATGTTGACCAAATAAAAAAATGTAGCTTTCCAATTATAAAATAATTTCTAGTATTGTTTCAAATATTTATCTAGATAATAAAGATATAGTTTTTGTATCCATTTTATTTTTTTATAAACTTAGAGTTTAGCCCAAAATGATTTTGATTTTTTAATGTATTATTCCTAAAAGTTTATTTTACTAATAAAATCTAGTTTCCAAATATTGTAGATATTTTCTAAAAGCGTATATACTATTTCCTTCGACTATCCTTCCGTCCGTAACCAAATTCCATTACTCCTATACCCTCGCCAATTCTAGACTACCTTATGTCGAACCCAACTAATTTGACCGTCCTCGACCCAATGGAACCGTCTGTGCCGACATCAAAGGTCACCTTGCATAGTTGTTGCACCGAAGTCGCAGTTCGTGCCACCTTGATCATTGCAGTACACCAGGCGCCTTACCAGGCAAGACACCTTGCCATTTGCTGTTTATTTATATTAGCTCATATTACATGCATTATTTATTATTTTCTTTATGCAAAATAAACTGTGATATATGGCATCACCTGTTAGAACTTACTGTTCTTTTATATTTTCTGCTATGTATTATTTTTCTTACACATTAAACCTAGATTTAAGGGACCACCTTTGTGTGTTGCATTCATGGCCTTGACATGTTGTACCACGAAGTTGTGTGTCATATGTAGAACAGGGACGTGCGAGATTGGCTGGCCACCAGTACGTACAAGACGTGCGATAGGAATAACCGCTAATAGAGGTTGCATGCTAGTTTGACTTCGCGGTTATAGAGGTTTTCTGTTGTGGATACAACATAGTAGGCATTGGGCGGGGAGGACAATTCCTTAGCGTATGGGCTTCGATGCACTTTTCCTTGTGACCCGAAAGCTCCGCTGGAGATACGGGGTTGATGACCCATGATTACCGACGGCCACTGACGTTCTACGGAACGTCATGGTCTTATTGATGGGGCCTCTGGTGCCTCAAGGGGGACCATACCGATCCTATTTATCCAGGGCCCATGCGTAGGAAGGATTGTTCTTAACTACATTTCACTTAGAACAGTTAGGCTACCTTATCCGTTAGGTATGAGTACTTTTGGTTTGAGTACTTGTATCTGACCGTGACTTGGAACAATAACTTTTCGCGGATTAGTTCGTCACATCTTGTCCTTGTTTGGTTGTAGGTGCGACTTACTAATTCGATGAGAAGGTATTGAACCTTGTTGGTGTCCGGATACCATATTGGATTCATAGCATGAAAAGATACGTCACCGTGAATTAGTTTACCATCTCCTGTCCTTGTTTGTTTGGGAGGATGGTACGCTCGTTCAATAGGTGTGTATTGGACCATGTTATAATTCAATTGACTTATTTATTTGAGCAATATTTATTCAGTTTATATGGCATGATATTATGTGTCTTGTTACGTCCCTCTGAGGACCTAGTTATCTCGCCAGGTGTGTACTTTTGGCTTTCGCAGGTCCTCTAGTTCTAGCCGGGACCATCTCTATTTCTTCGAGGATGATTGCACTTGGATCGTCTTCGCTTCGCTCGCCAAAAATCATTTCTTTTCTCATGTATTTTTTCTTTACTTGTTGGTATTGGATTTGTCTCCGCCCAATATATTGTATCAAGACAATTCATTATCATTATATAATATCTTTTATTCATTTTGTGTGGATGAGATTAGTCATGGTTCTACTGTATTTTACAGCTTACGTATATTTATTATACGGCTGGCATGTCTACGTTCCTAGTCCTACGTATTTTGGGACTGGTGCGTTACATCAGTCCAACTTATGAACAGAACCATGGTACCAGTGACTTAAGATTGGTGCTAATTAGGACCTGAGGAGCTGGAATGATCCCTTAGTAGAAAGGATGGCTAGGATAGTGGTTTTGGGTGTGTAGCATCAAGACTCAGTCCATATTACTGAGTAGATCACCTGGGGGTTAAGCCATGACTGTGATAATAGATACTTTTCCATATTCTGTGGTGAACTCAGCTTTGTTTTTATTTTGAGTGAATAACAGTGTAGATGTCAAGTTCAGTACAAAGAGGACCGAGACTGGATGATAAATATTCCAGGAATGGAAACAGTAGAATAAACATTACTGTTAAACCTCTAATTTCTCTTCCTGAAATATCTTAAGATCAGAGGGTATGAAACTTGTGTGAGGCTCAGGATGACAGTAGGTTGTAGTCTATAGCTCATTGGTTATATGGTTGTGTTGATACTTGTAACCTTGAGATATACACTCTTCCCTACTGTTTTAATCCTGATGCTTGAACTAACATTTGATACCTGTACCTCTGAAACCCCATATGAGTATCAGTAGTTCTTCCTAAATTTTCTTATTGAGTTTTTGGTTTCAATTGAATAGTTGTTCAAATATTGGTTGTAGTTAGAATATTTGATAGAAGAAATTTTTAGGAATTGGATTATGATTGTAACTGAGACAATTAAATGGGGTGTTCTGAAACAGATCAGTATTTCCAGAGGAAACCTGGGGCTATGGGTTGACTGATATCATTTAAACATGGTACTTGGGATTAATTCAAACCATGTGTCCAACTGAACAGGATGTAGAATGTCAAGTAGATGGGTCAGCACATTAATAGGTTTTTTTTGATTAAACCTTAGTTAGGAAATTGTTATGCATAAACTGTAGAGGGAAGTTGTTTTGTAAAATGGACTAGAGTTCAATCCTATGAATTGAACTGTACTGAATTAAGGAATATCAATCCCATTGTGGACTGAACTTTCTCAGTCCTGTTAAGGACTGAGGCAGAACTCCTAGTTAGGATTTGGCTCCTTTAACCTAGAACTTATATCACAGGTTGTTTAGGACTAAAGTTTAAAATGTTAATGAGTTGAAAATCTGAGATTTAGGATGGTTAGTGACAGTTAGCTAATGTTTAGGGCTGTTAGCATCAGTTCTTAGCTAGACTAATATAACTTTCATGATGTAAACTGAATCAGTCGTAGATGGGTTGCATCAGCCATTGTACTTGGATTAGATTATGATGGTAGTATGATGTCCTGGTATGGACTCAACAGGATATTGGAATGACAAGTTTGATTGGTCAACATATTACTAGACTTAATTGACCATGGTTAGGAGACCATGATACCAATTGATGGTTGACCATTCTAGGAACCATGATATATATATAGTCTAATAATGTATGGTAAAGATTAAGGAATAGATGGCCTCCTATTTGGAATATTATTTTAGTTGTATAATTGTAAAGGGTCAAGGTTATGAATATAAGATAGGTTTAATATTTTTTAAACCAAGTTATGTTATAGTGACTTTTAGACTATAAATATCTATATATTGCCAACTTATCAATTGTAAATCATAACAGGAGGACATCCAGTTTTACTACCCTTTCTCGATCACCCTGAGCAAGGCAAGTATACTCCTCGGACTTGTTCATTTCTCATGTCTTGTATATTCATTTCTGTATCTCCTTGCTGACACGATGTACCACGATATTGTCTGGTTTCATGTTTCATGGATTACTTGTGTCTGGGAGGGGAAATACTACAGTTGTGTGATCAAACCCTATTACTATTCATGTGAATAGCTTAGGTCCCGCATCGTGCACGCCGGACCAAAGTCGTACCATTTCATGTTCATTGAATCAACCCAAGCCGATCACACAATCTAGATGTATTTCAATCTTGCACATTTCAGGATTCAGGTTGTATTTCATGTTCAGGTTGTATATCATGTTCAGGTTGTACTTCATGTTCAGGTTGTATTTTATGTTCAGGACTCTTACCATGTTCCCTGTTTTACTTTCAATATTTCATGTTCAGTTTCATGTCTTGTTCTCATTTCCTGTACTTTATATATATTTCTTGTTCTTGTTCATACCATGATGTTCATGTTCATTTCCTTCGATATACTTAGCTCCGCTCCTGACTAAGATATGTTGTAGGTGAGTTGGAGGCTCTGTGCGACACATATTATGGCGGAGAGCCAGTAGATGCAGGAGAGCTAGCTGGAGTTGCTCTTGACTTATAGGCTGCAGAGGTCTAGAGCTTACCTTAGTATTTCTATATTATTTTCCTTGTATTGAGACTAGTAGACTTTTTTCATTTGCTGGATTGTAATAAATTCTGAGACATGTATCTGGATTTTGGATTCGTTTATAGATGCTGTGTTCACATTTATTCTTGTATATCTGGTTAGTTTTTCCCTAGATTGGTACAGCTTACTTTGTCGTGTCTAACGACGAAGGCTGGGCGTGTCCGACTCGTGTTCGATTATTCGGTAGCGGGTCGTGACATGTTTTTAGTGGTAGCCCATACAGGTCGATCCTAATGGTACCTAGGTCTTAGCGTACTATTGGGGGACTTGATTATACTAGAGAAACTTGATCACAGCATAGGAAAAATTGGAAAATAAGGGTATATCAGGTTTATCAGGTGCATTGATATTATAAAAACATTATTTATTAGATTTTAGGGTTTGTCAATTAACGAAGTTTTTTTTCTATTGCAGGATGGTCACTACAAGGAAGACCGCGGATCAGCCCGGAGTTGCAGGCAGTTCGGATCAGCCCGTACAAGATGTTCCGACAGATCAGCTTCTGCCACCACCTCCTATCTTTCCACCGCTGCCCTCGACGATGATGTTTGACGGTGCCCAGGTGATGGCCATGTTCCAGCAGTTCATGGAGGCCCAGAATCACTAGGCTGTGCAGTTCAGAGAGGCTCAGAGTCAGCAGGACGTATAGTTTAGAGCGACCATCGTCGACGCACTCAGGACTAGAGAGCCGGCAGCACTGTTTTCCATAAAAAAATTCTCTTTATTTATTGTGTTTCTGGGAAAATTACAACTGTAGGAATTTGATCTAGAAGACGATCGCTTTATCCCTTGGACTATGCAAAAAGCTCTCAAAATTTTGACAGTAGATATCAATGTTTCTGTACAATGAATGAGAAAAAGAACTCTATTTATAGAGTCAAAAATAATAACCGAAAAGATAACTGTCTTCACAGCCTGTGCTTAGTTAAAAATCACGTAGGATTTAACATACGCAAGGCTGTGAGCAGTTACTGGACGTGACCTGTAACTGTTGGACACATGGCAATCATGCATGAGTCGTGTGCAAGTTACAGGACACGCAGGTGAGAGATCAGTGGCATGGCTGCCACGTACTCCAATTTGATAAAATCTACGCAGACTTGTTGAAGACGAAATCCACACGAACTCGGTGTAGAAAGCTTCAAAATCCACGCAAACTTGGGGCAGGAAGCTTCAGGATCCATGCAGACTTCGAGGCAAAGAACTCAAAAATCCACGCAAACTTGAGGAAGAAAAACTTCAGAATCCACGCAAACTTGAGATGAAGATCACAAATACACGCAGACTTGAGATAGAACTGCCAGCTGTCTTGATTCGGCGTGTCTCGACTGACACAAAATCTCTAACAGTGATTGCTTTGTCAGTCACATTAAATGACAAGAAACCCTTTTGGTACGCCAACTTGACGAAGGCTGAGTCTTGCTGAAGAAGATTTCGAAAATCACACAATAGACGGCGATGATCTCTCGAGTTCTGTACATACGTGGCATACGAGGAGACGTTTCTCGACTGTTGTGTTGTCAGTCATTATGATTATGACGTATGGCTGAGCTGTCTCTGCGTGACTTCTAAAGGAGATGGCCAGGCAGAACTTAGCGTATCTTTTGTGCTGCTTCTTGGATCACTCTGCGTGACTTGTTCTGATCAACTCAGCGTGACTTCATTTTTTGAGGCCTACAAAACCCCCTTCAAAGTTTTCGAAAAATGATAAAATATTTTCGAAATACTTTGAAATAGAGATGATGAAATGAGTTAAAGTCACGCTGAGATGACTTAAATGATTTTTCAAAAGTCGAAAAGACTTTGAAGTTCTTCGAAAACACCCGAATGAACCTATTAAATATCATAATGACTCTTCGTTCTCCGAGACTGATTGCGTCCAATTTATGATAGAATATGAACTGTCGACGAGATCTGTTATATAAACAGGAAGAGATTCTCAGTTTTGACATTCATCTCTCGAAAATATGACCCCAAAGGAAGCAGCCGAAGAGGAAGCACGCAAGTTGGGCTTTTGTTCCCATGGTGACCCCACTTTTGGGGGTAAAGAACCCGAACCTGTCGTCATCGAGCTCAAGGACGACTCCACGCAGTTAGCCAAGAATCTCTTGAGCTACTTTGGATTGGATGGCTCGTCTTCTTCTGATGGGCGGAGCCTTATGGAGAAGCGTGAAATGCTCGAGACTCTGTTGCATCGCCTGGGAGTTAAGAGCGTAGAGGAGTTAGGCATCAAACTTAGCCGCTCTGGAAAATAGAGCGTAACTTTCTACGCTTTTGTTGCACTTTTCTGTTTTGTCTTTTTGTAAGGCCATCAGTGCCTGTTTAAAGAATGAAGTACAACTTTTGTGTTTGATCTGCGTGCCTTTTAATGAAGAATATTAATTAGCACACTTTGACTGTTTCCAATGTTGCACTATCTCCCAAAGTACACGTGACACTCATTCCATGTTTTATGAGCGCTACTCACGCGGATCTTTTCCAAGAATAGACCTGCACTTGACCCTTTAAATAGATGGATGAACTCCACACAAACTCATCTTCCCGTTCTTCTTCCTCTCTTCTGAGAACGAATTTTCTGTGAGAAGAAAATAGGAAAGCCATGTTGTCTGATGTCAGATCTTTGTGCATGCTACCAGACATGGGTCTGTCAATCCTTAGCAGCAAACTCAGCGGTAAGTTCAATATACATGCATCGAATTTTTTGTTTACTAAAAACAAATTCATCTTCCTGAAATGAACAGAATGCATCTGTCTTTGCTTGGCCAATTTCTGTTGGCTGATTTTTCTTTACTGTTTCTTGCAGAATTTTGGCTGAAAACCTTCTTCAGAACTGGCATTGGTGATATGGATGCTGTAGAGAATATCTTGCTGACACCAACATCAGGGAGCTCATACGCTTTTGACGCGTACATCAGACAACTCAGAACTCTTCGTGGGATAGAAGGGTCTTCCTTAGATGGTAGGAAGAGCCTTTATACACGAGAGTTGGATGGTGGAGTCAACTCTACTACCGAGAAATCGGGTAGTAGAGTTCCTTTCAAGGGAGAACTAGGAATTGTATCCCAAGGTTGGATACATTCCTGTCTTCCTTGAGAGGTTACCCCCATCCACCAATTGTATTGGCAGCAACACATTTTCATGTTGCCCTACTCTGTGGTTCTCCTTTCGTCTGAGAGAGAAGACCAGAGTTTGATTCCTGCTGGACACCCAGGAATTGCCACAAACAACGAGATTGCCAGAGAAGATCCAAGAAGAAATAGATCTCAGTTGTACATAAGATGAAAATCCAAGATTTGTAATAGATTTCCATTATGATTTGTAAGAAAGTCTAAGAAAATGTAATAGACTTTTTTTTGTGGTGAAATGAGAATGGAAATGATAATTCTTCTATGCTCAATGATTTGTATTTATGGATGAATTGTGGACATTATAGATAATAAAATCATCTTTTCTGTTTTAGAGTATATGATATTATCAGAGGTATTATGGACGTGATAATATATAGGAACTCAAAAGAAAATAGATTGATTTCTATGTAGAGGTCAAAACATGACAAATGAGTAAGCAGATTCGGAATTGATTCAGAGGTTATGAAAACATGATCAATAACGAATCCCCACTTTAATAAATTGATAGAAGATTATGAACGGATGAACCGTTAGGAAATGATGAACAGATGAACTGTCGAGTGGATGTAATAAATGAACGGATGAACCGTCAAGTATTAATGAATATGTGAAACGTCGGATGAATGTGAGAAATGAATGGATGAATGAATATGTGAAACGTCGGATGAATGAGGAACTTCTACCTATAAATATAGCAGAAATTTGGCGAGAACGAATACTTCTACTCCTCAACATAAAAATGTCATCTGGAGAAGCATCCAAGAAGACTGAGATAGCCTCAAAGGTTCAGAAAGGCACTGAAGAACGCCCTGCTGGTCCAGCCAAAACGAAGAAGACGGAAACAGACGAAGGTTCGTCTGCACCCAAGCCACCAAGGGACATTCTGGATTTTCTGCTCGAACCAGGAAGGACTGAAGAAGAGGAAGCCATGAGGATGGCCGCTTGCAAATTCCTCGTGGGTTCTAGCAAGGAGGTTCTCGGCTCTTTTGCTGATCACGTCTTCGAGAAGGACAATAGTGGCCCACGTCCAAAAGTAGAGAAGGATGATAGTGATCTTCCTTAATATCATGTATCATCATTCATGAAAATAAAATAAAAATTTTATTTTTAAACATGAATTTGTCTGATGATTACAAGTATTTACATTTATACATAGTACTTTTTAAGGAATTTGCCATTAATAGGCATCAAAACTTTTCGACCATCCAATTCTGAGAGTTGATAAGCTCCATTTGAGAAAACTTCGCTCACAATATAGGGACCTTCCCACTTTGCGTCAAATTTGCCCTTACTCATATGAGTCATAGTCATAGGACGTCTGACTGTTAGAACAAGTTCTCCTTTTTGATATGATCGAACTCTGACTTTTTTATTAAAAGCTCTTGAAATTCTAGCTTGATAGAATTCAATATTCTGTTGAGCAGATAATCGCTTTTTATCCAGAGCTTCTAATTCCTGAAAGTCGAAGACGATCATTATTTTCTGAGGTAAGTTCATTAGCGATTGCTATCCTTAAAGAAGGAATTTGAATCTCTAATGGAAGAACAGCCTCAGATCCGTACACCAAAGAGAAAGGTGTACACTTAGTAGCATTACGGACTGTAGTGCGATAAGCCCACAAGCATTCACCAAGCTTCTCACTCCAATTTTGTTTGTTGGAAGAAACAAACTTCTTCAAGAGTTTGATGATGGTTTTGTTGAAAGCTTCTGCTAATCCATTAGCGGCAAGATTATATGTGGTAGAAGCCACATTATCAATCCGATGATCGTCGCAGAATCGAGTAAATCTCTGGCTGACGAATTGTGGTCCATTATCATGAATAATGCACCGAGGGACACCAAATCTATAGATGACATGGTGTTTGATAAAGCTGATAACATTGGACGTCTTAACTTCAGATAAAGGAATGGCTTCGGCCCATTTAGAGAAGTAATCGGTTATTGCGAGAATGAACCGATGACCTTTAGATGACGGTGGATTGATCGGGCCGACAATGTCCATGCCCCAAGCTTCGAAGGGCCATGATGCTGCCGTCGGATATAGAAATTCCGAGGGTTGATGAATAAAATCTGCATGAATTTGACAAGCTTTACACTTCTTTGCGTATTCGATAGCATCAGATACCATGGTGGGCCAATAATAACCCATACGTCGAATACGGTCTTGAAGTTTTGGTCCTGGCTGATGTGCTCCACAAATTCCATCATGTGCTTCACGAATGATTTGTTGAGCCTCGTCACCGGCAACACATCGAAGGAGTAAACCATCATAAGCTCGACGATATAAGGTCTTTGTTGTATGATTGTAATAGAATCTGAGTGATCGTCGTCTGATAGATGCTGCCTCACTCGGATCATCCGGAAGAATATCATATAATACGAGATCTAAGAAAGGAAGTCTCCAATCTTTATCCGTATTCTGATTCTCAGTCGAGTTACTGAAGATGAATTCCATGCTGGATTCGGATGAAGATGATATCGATTTACGACTGAATCTAAATCCTCTTGTTGTGTTGACGTCATGAGATGTTGATTCTTCAATGTCAACTGGAAGTCCTAGAGTCAGGTTATTTTCAAGATGAAATAATTCTTGATTACTAACAACAATCATTTGTTGCCGTCTGATTGGGATAGCCAGCACCGCTGCAAGATTAGCAAGGGCATCGACTTCTGTGTTACATGCTCGCCTAACATGTTCAATGAAGAATTCTTCAAACGAAGCAGCCATAGATATAGCTGTTTTATGATAAGGAACCAGATCTTGATGGCGAACTTCATAAGTACCCCTGATCTGATTGACAATGAGTTTAGAGTCTCCATACGCCTCCAAATGTTGAATATTCAGATGTTTAGCGAGTTGAAGACCAATAAGTAATGCGTTGTACTCAGCTACATTGTTTGAACACGGCTGATCGAGAGAATAAGCTCTTTGGATGGCAAGACCTTCTGGCGATACAAGAACAATTCCAACTCCAGCGACAATATCGCCATTAGGACCAATTCTTGATGCTCCATCAAAGAATAGACGCCAAGTAGGATCTTCTTCAGCAATTTGATTTGAATCTAGGACTTCATCTGGGATTTCATCATAGAGTTTTGAATTTTCTGGAATTGAGTGAGCTGCCAGAAAATTAGCTAATGCTTGTCCTTTAACTGATTTCTGAGGAATATAGTACATGTCATACTGAGCAAGTAGGATTCCCCAGTTAGCCAATCGAGAATTCAAAATACTGGGTTTCTTCATCATGATCCGTATAGGATTGATCCTGGAAATGACATGAATAGTCTGGCCAATGATATAATGACGTGTCTTTTGGACAGCAAACATCAAGGCTAGACATTCTTTTTCAACCGGTGAATATCGAGGTTCAGCTCCAGTCATAGTGCGGCTGAGATAATAAATGGCTTGTTCATGGCCATTTTGATTCTTTTGAGCGAGTAATGCACCCAATGAATGACTCATTGCTCGAGTATAGAGGAGGAACGGTATTCCTGAGACGGGAGGTACCAATACTGGAGGGCTCATCAGATATTGTTTTATATCATCGAATGCTTTCTGACATTCATCATTCCAGACAAAAGAGACACCTTTCTTCATAAGTTTGTTGAATGGTCTGCAGCGTCCTGATAAATTAGAGATGAATCTCCTGATATAAGCGATTCTTCCTTGAAATCCTCGTAGCTCTTTTAAGGTGCGTGGAGGACGCATCTCTTGGATGGCTTTGATCTTCTCGGGATCCACGTGTATACCTTTAGAGGTAATGACGAAGCCGAGAAATTTACCACTAGAGACGCCTAAGAAGGACTTAGTAGGGTTCATCTTTAATTGATGCTTACGTATTAGATCAAATATAGCCTTCAAATCTTGGATATGATCCTCCTTTTGTCGACTTTTGACAGCAATATCATCAACATAGCATTTGACTGTTTTCCGTAAATGTTCATGGAATATAGTGCTCATAGCTCGTTGATAAGTTGCTCCTGCATTCTTGAGACCGAATGGCATAACTGTATAACAGTATGTACCAATCGGCGTTCTGAAAGAAGTGTACTTCTCGTCCTCTGGAAACATTTTGATCTGATTGTACCCAGAATACCCGTCCATGAATGACATTCGTTCAAATCCACAGGTATTATCAACCATGACATCAGTGATTGGTAGAGGGAATTCGTCTTTAGGACATGCCGCATTGAGATCGCGAAAGTCTATACAGACTCTGATTTTGCCAGTCTTCTTGAGAACAGGAACTATGTTAGCCACCCAATCAGGATGTTGTTCCTCTCTGATAAACCCAGTGGCCATGAGTTTATTGACTTCAGCTTCAATTGCATCCATGATGTCTGGACGAAATCGTCGCTGTTGTTGTTTGACCGGTTTAGCATTCGGCAGGATGTTGAGTTTGTGAGTTGCAATCTGTGGATCAAGACCTGGCATATCTTCATAACTCCAAGCAAAGACATCGATGTAATCACGAATGAGTTTGATCATGTCTTTCTTATCAGTTTCTGAAAGACTTTCACTGATGAATATTGGTTTGGGAGATCCCTCTTCACCAACATCTATTTGAACAAGTTTATCTTCAGTCGGAGGTTCTTTTTGCTCGAAACGGAACTTCCATTGATTATCTAATCTTTGGGCCCACTGTTCTGATTCAGGTGAAATTTCAAACTCTTCTTCGTCTTCATCACTTTCTTCAGAATGGTCAATGGAAACCATATTGGAAGACAGAAGGTTGCAATAGAAGTCACCGATACTCGTATCGGAATCCCAAGAAGTGGTACTAGAAGAATCAGATCTCTTATCTTCGTCAGACTCGGGATCTTCATGGATAATATTGATGAAAGGAGTATGAGCAGTATAACCCAATCCGCATTTCGTCCTTTCATATTTCAAAGGAGGAATCCGGACAGGTATTTTTCTTCCTTTTCCATCATTGAGGCCAGTCCTGAAGTCATAGCCCATATTTCTGATGATGTCTCTAGATTGCTGACTATAACGACGTAGTTGTAATCTTCCAGTATCATCATTTTTGTCATCATCTTCAAGATCAGAAGGATTTTGAGGCCCTTTGTAGAAGAATATTGGAATGTCTCCTGGCTTTCTGCTGGGAACTAGAAAGTATGAAGATTGTACAGGTTCTAGAGATACATCTGTATGAACAGTCTGTACAACTCCTATGGTTATTGTGTTCAAGTCATATAACAGATGTAAATAACTATGAACATAATTACACACATCAACGTACTGCAAAGGTGGAGACTTTTCATTAAATGTAAAAGCAGCAATATTTACATTGGGAGAAGGCTGAGCCTTAGAGATTTTAGCCAAGTCAATGACTAAAGGGGGAGAAGAAGAAGAAGCTTTGTTTCGATTAAGATCGATAACAAATGGCTCAGAAGAGGTGAGCTCCCTTGAAGTTTGAGTAGGAAGAGTAGTCCGCCCTCCAACTGGAATTAGCAGAGTATCTTGTGAAGATACAGGAACTGTAGTACGCCCACTGACAGGAATGATCAGTGTATTTTGAGTAGATGACTGAGGTAACGGAGAGATCCGTCCACTCACTGGGATGATGAAAGAATCTTCTCCAGAGGGTTTAAGAGATTGTTGCTGAGTAGTTCGACTTTTAACAGGGATTATTAAAGTCTCACTTTGTGCATCTTCTTTCTCCATAGCTTGTATGATCCTTGTATACTCTTCTTTGTACATTCGGGAATCGTTGAAATAAGCTTCAACCCCATGAAAGGGATTTATATTAGCAACTTCTTTTTGTACTCTTCCATTGCTATCAATGTATTTAAAACATTGATGAAGAGTAGAGGGCACCACATTATTTTCATGAAGAAAGGGCCTCCCCAGAAGAAGATTATAGGATCCCACGATCTCGATCACATAGAAAGTGACTTTAGATCTGAAATCGCCTATCTGAAGCTTCAGATGAATCTTTCCCAAAGGCTCACTTCGGCTTTGATTGAATCCCAAGATAGTAGTAACCGTCTTGGAGAGCTTGTGAAGAGGGATTTTTAGTTCATCCAACAAACTCTTTGGCATTATGCTTATAGCAGACCCTGGGTCAATGAGGATACGATCTATCTTCATCGTATCAATATAACCAGTGTAGTAGAGAGGTCGGTCATGTCGATTATCCTCCAGTAGCATGTCGTCTTGTGTAAAGGTGATATTTGGGATAATCTCCAGTACACTGTTGCAATGTAAGCAAGTGGCAGGTTCCGCATCTGGCTTCTTCAATTGTGCAAGACAAGAGTCAGCTTGTAGAAGTGCTTCATTTAACGTCTCCCGAGTTTCTTTAGAAAGACGTAGAAGTTCAAAAAGGGACATTCTAGCTGGAGTATTAGCAAGTTGAGCCAAAATGTCGAAGTTGTAAGGCTTCTGAAGTCCAAGAGGAGAAGACTTCTTGATTGGCTTATCAAACCGAGCCTGTTGTTTGCCTTTCTCCAGAGCCGTAGGCTTGGGAGGAACAGGTTCAGTGGATGATTCTTCTTCAGGAGGAACATTAGGAGCATCTTTAGCATCTGAAGGGATATCAGTAGGATCTTCAGGATTTTTAGAATAATCCTTTAGGTAAGGTTTCCCCGTTCGAGTAGCACTAACAAGTGCTTCTTCTTTGTCTTTTGGCTCTGTGTCAGAGGTAGACCCAAGAGAAGTCATATGACATGACTTGATCTTTCCAGCCTTCTTGGATTTTTGAGAAGAAATCTTTTGAGGAGAAGGCGATTCAAAATCTGCCACTAGATCAGGATGGATCCACATGATTTCCCCTGTTTCCAAAGTGATTGGCACTAATCCTTCAGACTGTGGAGGAGGAAGATTCACTATGTCAAGAGTTGCCTTGGGAATAGGAACAATCCCACTTTCAAAGAGTTGAGGAGGGAAATCTCCAAATTGCATAGAGACGACGTTGGAGGTGACGGTCTTCTCTTTTGGAGTAAGAGAGATAGCTCCAGATTTAATCATTTCTTGGATCTTTTCTTTCAATACATAACATGTACGAATTGTGTGACCCAGCATTCTGTGATATGGACAGTATTTAGGATGATCTGTCTTACCAGCTTCATCAGGTTTCTTGATCTCTAGTAATTGTATTTTATTATCTTTCAGCAGACATTCAAAGATACCAAGGACATCGTCGTCGTCAAAAGAATATTCTTCTTTGGGGCGAGGTGTTCTTGATTGTTGAGTTGTAGAGGCAGGAGTTTGAACATTTGATGCATCTTTGCTCTGAAGATTAACTTCAAGAGTTTCTTTTCCTTTGCGAGCATTATTTTTATTGTTAGCACCTTGTCCTGTTTCTTTAGGAGTCATCTGCACTCCTAAACCTTTGAAGGTTTCAGTACTGATTTCTGCAGCTTTGGCACTGACTATGAAGGAAGGCCAATCTTGAAATTGAGTGGACCCTGTCCACATACTGATGATTGGCAACAAGTTTGATTTGCACGTGTCAATGGTGACAGCATCAGGAGTTCCAAGAGGCATCTTCAGAGCTTCTTTTCGAAATCGTTCAATGTATTCCTCTGTAGATTCATTATTTTTCTGCTTGATTCTAATAAGAGCAGACATAGTCATGTCATTAAGCCCTTCATAGAACCTTTCAAGAAACATCTGTTTGAAACCAGCAAATGAGGTAATACTCCCATCTGGGAGACTCCTATACCATTCATAAGCCGTTCCCATGAGACATCCAATAAATACCCTAGTAAGGAGGGCATCACTTGGTTGCAGTTGATCAGTCATCACTTCAAAGTGATTGATAAACTGACTTGGAGAAGTGGTTCCATCATAGAATGAGATAGTAGGAGGCTTGTATTTAGGAGGATATGATACTTGCTTCCATTCTATCGGATAGGGCTGCTTGATGCCTAACCTTTGTAAACCATCCTTTTGTTTGAATGCCTCGAATTGAGTTTTGAGATTCTTCAATTCTTCAGAGACAACTCCCGAAGATTGTGGAGTTGTGGCTTGTAGAGAATAGTTGGGAGGAGGAACAGCATTGTAAGCACTACCCCCAGCTCCAGAGAGACTAGGATTTGGTTGAGCTGGTCCAGGAGTATTGGATTGTACTGCTGGAGGAACTTGTACTGGATTTATATCAGTATCAACTGGTATGGCATCTGATACAGTCTGTCGATTTTGCAACTGAGCTGTCATGAGTTCATACATCGACTTCATTGTGTCAGTCATAGACTTCATTTGCTGTTCCAAAGAAGCAATTCTTTGATCTTGAGGAGTCAAGGAAGAAGAAGGTTCATCAGTATTCCCATCAACCATGTAAGTCGTGACTGTATGAGGGATTATTGATGAACTAGTAGATATTGTATGCTCTGAATCATTGCTTCGTGTATCAAAGTCAACTATAGGAGAATTACCACCAGTAGGAAGAGGTGGGAAGTTAGATTCTCCAAGAAATTCAGAATCAATTTCAGGGATCAAATTTCTTTGACTAGAAGCCAGGACTCTTGCTCTGGTGTTTCTATATACTCCATCTGGACTATCAACTCTACCCCCGGTGTCCCGAGAAGTCATGTTGACAGAGGCAAACAAAGGCTCATCTTCATCAAGCATAGGTTCATACTGAATCCTATTGAAGACAGACTATCGTTTATTTTGATATCTGCATTGCATTGTGACTCTTGGCTGGAAGTCACATTCATGATCACCATGGTCTTGAACTGTTGATTGACATCTGCACCGAATTATGACTCTTGGATAGAAGTCACATTCAGCATGTTCCTTTGATATAGAATTAATCCTTCTCTTCTGTTGAAGATATTCCCGTAAATCTGTTTGTGAAGATTGAGGAGTATACTTCATGTTCTTGGGTCTTGATGGCTCTTGATTATACAAAGAGTGATTAATGTGAGCTACATAATTTCTTGCATACTCTGCATCTGGATCTTTTATCTTCATATCCAATTGGTATGGTTTCTTAACACCAGAGGTGCTGAGTTTTGTTCTTAAATCAGTGGAAGGTAACACATTAATTTTGGAAACATAGAGTTTTCCTTCCATTGATCTGGATATTTGCAGAGAAGGAAGAGTTGAACCACTCCTTTGATTAGGAGTTGGTAACAGACCCACTTTAATGGACAGATTCTGTGCCCAATTTGAAGAAGTCATAGGAGAAGATATTAAGGAATATTTCTTCATAGACTCATTCAAGTTTTGAGACATAGAATGTCCAGAAGGAAGAGTAGTCAAAAGACTATCTCCTTTCCTTTGACTAACAAAAGTATCAGTCAAAGCTGTTCCTGAAGTAAAAACTACAGGAGCAGAAGAAACAACTAAAAAGTTATTCCTTTTCGAAGGGACTTTGTGTGGAAGACCACCCCCAGTTCTAGTAGAACTCGGTGAAGAAGAAGAGATAACTAAGGAGCTATTCTTCTCTGATGAAATACACGCTGAAACAGACTTGGTTAAAGAACCAGAGCTGTTAGCATGACTTTTGATTTTAGAATTACACGCTGGAACAGATTTGGCTAAGGAACCAGTACTGTCAGCGTGACTGTTGAATGTAGGATTGCACACTGGAACAGATTTAACTAAGGAGCCAGTACTGTCAGCATGACTTTTAGAGTTGAATTTGCACGCTGGAACAGATTTGGCTAAGGAGCCAGTACTGTCAACGTGACTTTTAGAATTGAATTTGCATGTTGGAACAGGTTTGGCTAAAGAGCCAGTACTGTCAGCGTGACTGTTGAATGTGGGATTGCACACTGGAACAGATTTGGCTAAGGAGCCAGTACTGTCAGCGTGACTTTTAGAGTTGAATTTGTACGCTGGAACAGATTTGGCTAAGGAGCCAGTACTGTCAGCGTGACTTTTAGAATTGAATTTGCACGCTGGAACAGATTTGGCTAAGGAGCCAGTACTGTCAGCGTGACTTTCAACTTTGGAGATACACACTGGAACAGATTTGGCTAAGGAGCCAGTACTGTTAGCGTGATCTTTGATTGCTGTCATCTTCGAGTGCACAAGAGTGTGCGTGCTTGCAGTAGAGCCCTTGCCAGTGTTAGGAGCAGACACTGTGGCAGAGACTTCACCATTGACTGCCAACTGATTCTTAGGGACATAGACAGAGTGTCCCTTCGACTTGGCAGTGATGATGGAGGCTGGAGTGGGCTTGCCACCCTTAGCCCGCTGCATTTCTTCATAGGCGAGTTGATCGAATTTGATCGTCATCACCTTCTTCGTCGAGCCGATTGACGAAGTGTCGCATTGAGTTGTTACCATCTCAGAAGAGGAGATGGTTTTCCCCAGCAGAGTCGCCAATTTGTTTTCCATAAAGAAATTCTCTTTATTTGTTGTGTTTCTGGAAAAATTACAACTGTAGGAATCCGATCTAGAAGACGATCGCTTTATCCCTTGGACTATACGAAGAAAAAAAGCTCTCAAAATTTTGACAGTAGATATCAATGTATCTGTACAATGAATGAGAAAAAGAACTCTATTTATAGAGTCAAAAATAATAACCGAAAAGATAACTGTCTTCACAGCCTGTGCTTAGTTGAAAATCACGCAGGATTTAACATACGCAAGGCTGTGAGCAGTTACTGGACGTGACCTGTAACTGTTGGACACATGGCAATCATGCATGAGTCGTGTGCAAGTTACAGGACACGCAGGCGAGAGATCTGTGGCATGGCTGCCACGTACTCTAATTTGATGAAATCCACGCAGACTTGTTGAAGACGAAATCCACACGAACTCGGTGTAGAAAGCTTCAAAATCCACGCAAACTTGGGGCAGGAAGCTTCAGGATCCACGCAGACTTCGAGGCAAAGAACTCAAAAATCCACGCAAACTTGAGGAAGAAAAACTTCAGAATCCACGCAAACTTGAGATGAAGATCACAAATACACGCAGACTTGAGATAGAAATGCTAGCTGTCTTGATTCGGCGTGTCTCGACTGACACAAAATCTCTGACAGTGATTGCTTTGTCAGTCGCATTAAATGACAAGAAACCCTTTTGGTACGCCAACTTGACGAAGGCTGAGTCTTGCTGAAGAAGATTTCGAAAATCACACAATAGACGGCGATGATCTCTCGAGTTCTGTGCATACGTGGCATACGAGGAGACATTTCTCGACTGTTGTGTTGTCAGTCATTATGATTCTGACGTATGGCTGAGCTGTCTCTGCGTGACTTCTAAAGGAGATGGCCAGGCAGAACTTAGCGTATCTTTTGTGCTGCTTCTTGGATCACTCTGCGTGACTTGTTCTGATCAACTCAGCGTGACTTTATTTTTTGAGGCCTACAAGCACCTGCTCTAGCAGCACGTGCAGCACCAGCAGCACCGAGACTAGGGACGGCCAAGGACTACCAGAACCTATGCATGATGGACTTTTGGGGCAACGAGGGTATCGTCTATGCAGACGAGTGGCTGGAAAATGCGGAGAGGCCTTGAAGATGGCACAGATCTCGGATGACTTGAAGGTAGAGGTGGAGAGCATACGGCTGTTCGACATCGCCAGAACCTGTTATCGCGAGGAGCCCCAGTTGGCAGCACAGCAGGTTCTTTGGGCAAATTTCAAAATAATGTTCAAAGAGAAGTTTTTCCAAGACATCGAGAGAGACGAGCTTCGGATGCAGTTCGAGGCCTTGCAGCAGGGCACGATGACAGTGGCAGAGTATACTTCAGAGTTTACCCGACTCAGCAGGTTCGCAGAGAACCTAATCGGCACGTCGGAGGAGAGGGCCTAGAGATTCAAGAAGGGCCTGACCAGAGAGCTGCGGTACGCATTAGCTATTAGCCAGGCGACTACTTACTCGAGCATCCTCAAGATCGCCCAGGCAGTTGAGAAGAAGATGGACCCGAGGCCCAAGAGGGATAGGGACATCGGCAGCAGCAGTTACCAGGCACCGACGAAGAGGGTGCAGATACAGACATAGACGAGGCTAGCTCAGCAGGCAGCAGTTCAGCACCGTCGTGCCAGAGTTTCAGCGCTCCAGCATCAGAGGCAGCAGGGGGTCACTTGCACATACTGTCATCGGCCAGGACACCACGTGGAGGTCTGTTGTAAGAGGCTCGGACTTTGTCTATTCTGTGGGTCAGATGCACACCAGATGAGAGACTATCAGCAGGCCACAGCCAGACTAGCAGGAGGACCCCGAGGAGTTAGCGGGCCACCGCCCGCACCACCCAGAGCATTGCCTGCTGTACCCCAGAGTGGAGGAGCTCTACCACCCCAGCAGCAGAGGTTTGTACAGCACCAGCAGCAGTAGAGGAGAGGACCACAGCGGGGACGTGCTTACGTCATGGCCGCAGTTGAGGAAGAGGAGGCAGCTCCAGATGTTATCACAGGTTCTGTTGTTATTTATTCATTTCCTACCATTGCCTTATTTGATTCTGGAGCCACACATAGCTTTGTATCATATGAGTTTCTGCATAGACATGGCTTCACACCCAAGCCCACTAGGAGAAACTATCGGATTATGACAGGAGGAGGGATAGAGCCGGTTAGTGAGATGGTGGATTGCCCTATCACTATAGCTGGGCAGGAGCTTAGGGCTCGACTTCTAGTAATGCCATTGCCCGGATTCGACGTAGTCTTCGGTATCGACTGGATGAGCGAGCAGTTTGTCATAATAGACTGCCATGAGGGGAAGGTCACATTCAGCCCCCCTGGAGTTCCGCCGTTCGAGGTCAGAAGACGGATCACAGAGAGGCCAGAGGGAGTCTACTTCGGAGCCGTTACAGAAGCCCAGGAGTTGTCGCATCCGCTGATTGCAGAGTTTCTTGACGTCTTCCCGAGGAATTGCCAAGATTGCCGCCAGATCAAGACATGGAGTTCAGCATCGACCTAGTGCCCAGATCAGCGCCGAAGTCCCAGCATTGCTACAAGATCAACCCGAAGGAAGCTGCAGAGTTGAAGGCCCAGATTGATGAGTTGGAAGGCAAGGGTTTTATTCGGTCCAGTGCTTCCATCTGGGGAGCACCGGTACTCTTCGTACCCAAGAAAGATAGGACGGTGAGGATGTGCATCGATTACCGTACACTTAACAACATCACCATCAATAATAGATACCCGTTGTCACGGATTGATGAGCTGTTTGATCAGCTGAGTGGGGCGAAGGTCTTTTCCAAGATTGACCTTCGGTCGGGGTATCATCAGATGAAGATTCGGGAGCAGGATATTCCGAAGACAGCTTTCAACATCCGATATGGCCAGTATAAGTTCTTGGTGATGCCGTTCAGACTCACCAATGCCCCAGCAGTATTTATGAACTTGGTGAATAAAGTTTTTCACAAGTATCTGGACAAGTTTGTCGTAGTCATCATTGACGACATTCTGATATATTCGAAGACTGAGGAGGAGCATGTGGAGCACCTGCGGATCGTATTGGAGATACTGCGGAAGGAGAAGCTGTACGGGAAACTCTCAAAATGTGAGTTTTTTTTTTGACCGGGTGGAGTTTTTGGGGCATGTGGTGAATGGAGAGGGAATTTCTGTGGATCCCACGAATATTGAAGCAGTGGAAGCATGGGCACCTTCCAAGTCAGTAGCTAAGATTCATAGTTTCCTGGGGCTAGCAGGATACTACAGGAAGTTCGTGAAGGATTTTGCCAGGATAGCAGAGCCGATGACCAAGCTTACGCAAAAAGACGAGGAGTTCATCTGGAGTGATGCCTGCAGTCAGTATTTGAAGAATTGAAGAGAAGACTCACGACAGCACCAATTTTAGCTTTGCCATCTGGATCGAAAGTATTCGTCATCTACAGCGATGCTTCAGAGAAGGGCTTGGGATGTGTGCTTGAGCAGAACAAGAGGGTCATTGCTTATGCTTCTAGACAGTTGAGGCCTCATGAGAAGAATTACCCCACACATGACTTGAAGCTTGCAGCAGTCATTTTTGCCTTAAAACTGTGGAAGTACTATTTGTATGGAGAGCGAGTGGATATCTTTACGGCCCACAAAAGCCTGAAGTATGTTTTCATTCAGAAGGAGCTGAATATGAGGCAGCGCAGGTGGCTGGAACTCATGAAGGATTTCGACATCAATCTACAGTACCACCCTAGAAAGACAAATGTGGTAGCAGATGCTCTCAGTCGATATCCTATTGCTATGTATCTCACTATGGACCGACATCTTCTGGAGGATCTTGAGAGCCTTGGGATTGAGATTGTTCTTCTAGGAGTTGGAGCACAGCTGATGCACATGCAGATACAGTCAGGACTGATAGAGAAGATCGAGGAGACCTAATTTCTTGATGAGGGACTCCGATGTCTCAGAGGCCAGGCAGATGCAGGATTGCTCGACGATTTTACCATTACAGATGATGAATCCCTAAGGCACGAAACTCAGTTGTGTGTGCCCAAGGATTTGCGGAAGGAGGTGATACAGGAAGCCCACCAGTCATAGTATTCTATTCATCCTGGGTCTACTAAGTTGTACAAGGATCTGCGGGAGTATGTTTGGTGGTATGGGATGAAGAGAGAGGTTGCCAGATTTGTTTCCAGATGTCTTATGTGCCAGCAGGTCAATACGGAGCGCCAGAGACCAGCAGGACTACTCCAGCCTTTATATATTCCAGAATGGAAGTGGGAGCATATCACCATGGACTTCGTCTCTGGTTTACCACGTACGCCCAGTGGCAAAGATGCTATTTGGGTTATCGTAGACAAACTGACAAAGTCTGCTCATTTCATTTCGTTCAAGGTTGGGCTGTCGATCGAGAAGCTCGCAGATCTCTACATACGACAGATTGTGCGGATCCACGGGGTGCCGGTAAGCATCATTTCAGACAGAGACAGCCGCTTTACATCACATTTCTGGAGGAGTCTACAGTTGAGCTTGGGATCACTGTTGAAGTTCAGCACCGCCTATCATCCACAGACGGACAGGCAGTCCGAGAGGACTATTCAGACACTGGAGGACATGCCACAAGTTTGCGCACTCGATTTTGGCGGTTCGTGGGAGGATCATTTATATTTAGTGGAGTTTACCTATAACAACAGTTATCAGGCTAGCATCGAGATGACCCCGTTTGAGGCACTGTATGGACGGAGATGTCGCACACCGTTATCTTGGGACGACGTTGACGAGAGGGCTTTTCTTGGTCCAGAGATGGTGGTAGACTCAGCTGAGAAGATCTGGCTGATCAGGGAGCGTCTCAGAGTTGCACAGGATCGGTAGAAGCACTGGGCGGACAGCAGCAGACGGCCACTGGAGTTCGCCGTTGGAGATAGAGTATTCCTGAAGATCTCGCCGACTAGGGGTGTCATCAAATTTGGCAGAGGCGAGGAGCTCAGTCCGAGGTACATCAGACCTTTCGATGTGACGGCACGGATTGGCGAGGTGGCGTATCGACTAGCGCTTCCAGCTAGCTTGGAGGGAGTGCATGACGTCTTCCATGTGTCCCAGCTTCGATGCTACATTCCAGACCCGAGCCATGTGGTGGACTACTTAGAGGTGGGTCCGAGCTTGACCTACGAGGAGCAGCCAGTGGAGATCCTAGATCGGAGGGAGAAGCGCCTGCGGAACCAGACTATTCCACTTGTTCGGGTCATGTGGAGACACCACTCTCCGGGAGAGTCCACATGGGAGCGCGAGGATGATATACGGGATTGCTATCCCATTTTATTCACTTGATTGTACTTTTGTGTTTCAGAGGATTTACATTTCAATAAATAATTGGTACTTGGTATAAATCATTTTTATGTTGTTTTTCTTGAAATTTCGGGGACAAAATTTTTTTTAGGGAAAAGATTTGTAACCTCACCTTTCCAAAATTGGTATTTTCTAAAAAAAATTATTAAATAATAATTGTTTGTAAACTTTATTCAAATTATTAATTTTAGACAACCATAATGATTGGGCTTAATTTGTTATTTATTTTTTTTACTTTGGACAGCCATGGGCTGTCCTAACATCTAGAGCCCAATAAAAATTTAGTATTAATATGTGTATTCTTTGATTCTTCTTTCTCTTTCATTACTAACTGTGCAATGGAGGAATGAAATTTGAATTTCTTCTAACCAACTGCCAGCTGAGCTATGTGCAGTAACAACCTAATCGAGCCTTCAATTTTTCTAGACAGCCTATTTAAGGATCATCACCTCTTCTTCTCCTTCATCCTTGCTTCATAAGAACCCCAAATTCCTGAAGAGACTCCTTCTTCCTCAGTCCAGATTCGACTCAGCGGGAAGTTTATGGCGATGGCACGCGGAGGAAGCTACTGCAATCTTCAAAGCTGGTATAGAGCCTTCATTGTTTCTACTTTGATTCGAAGCTATATGGCTGTGCTAATGTCAACCGATCAATTTCATTTCAGATTATTTCTTCACATCCTGATCAGTTCTTGTTGAATCAACAATCAAATGACAAGGTGAATTGTCAATTTGATCCATAAATATATCTCTAATTTCTGTTTTGATTTGAAATTAGTGTTGTTCATATCAGATCTTAGAATTTGGGATCATCTCCTTCATCGAACTCTGTTGCAGTCGGTTGATCCACTTGAATCGGAGAGGTGAACCTATGATCTGAATGATGATTGATTTTACAAACTATTCCTCAGTAAATTTTGATGATTTCTTTAATCATAGATCAACTGTTGATTTGGTATTCGATCCTCGTTCCTGAACTTCCAATGCTACCAAATCAGAAGTGCTGAATTCGAATCAAGGGTGAACGTTCAAACCCTACAATTGTTCGATTGATTTCCTTGGTGTTGCTCTAACAGGGTTGAACTTCTAATTTCACCTGTAGGTAGAATCTATTCCAGTCTTGAACCAGAGATTTGATTTCAATTATGAAATCGAATTTAGCAAGGTAAATTCTAATGTTGACTTTTGATTTTGAAAGCTATTATTATTCCAATAGTAGGCATGGATTTCATATGCAATGTTTGGTTCATCTTATTGAACTTGAGATTACATGTGCAATAATAATTTAGTTAGTGAAACATGTTAATGCATATGCACTATCTTGATAATTTGATAACCTGGGAATACTGAACAGATTTTTAGGAAACTAAATTCCTATTCAGAAGGGTGTTGTGGTAGAGATTGGTTCTGAACTGATGTGAGACTGTTTGGATTAATACTCAGGACTAAGACTGATATTACATCAGTCCTATATTTCAGTCCAACTTATGAACAGAACCATGGTACCAGTGACTTAAGATTGGTGCTAATTAGGACCTGAGAAGCTGGAATGATCCCTTAGTAAGAGAGGATGGCTAGGATAGTGGTTTTGGGTGTGTAGCATCAAGATTCAGTCCATATTACTGAGTAGATCACCTGGGGGTTAAGCCATGACTGTGATAATAGATACTCTTCCATATTCTGTGGTGAACTCAGCTTTGTTTTTATTTTTGAGTGAATAACAGTGTAGATGTCAAGTTCAGTACCAAAAGGACCGAGACTGGATGATAAATATTTCAGGAATGGAAACAGTAGAAGAAACATTACTGTTAAACCTCTAATTTCTCTTCCTGAAATATCTTAAAATCAGAGGGTATGAAACTTGTGTGAGGCTCAGGATGACAGTAGGTTGTAGTCTGTAGCTCATTGGTTACATGGTTGTGTTGATACTTGTAACCTTGAGATATACACTTCCCTACTGTTTTAATCCTGATGCTTGTACTAACATTTGATACCTAGACCTCTGAAACCCCATATGAGTATCAGTAGTTCTTCCTAAATTTTCTTATTGAGTTTTTGGTTTCAATTGAATAGTTGTTCAAATATTGGTTGTAGTTAGAATATTTGATAGAAGAAATTTTTAGGAATTGGATTATGATCAGACCTTGTAACTATGATAATTAAATGGGGTGTTCTGAAACAGATCAGTATTTCCAGAGGAAACCTGGGGCAATGGGTTGATTGATATTATTTAAACATTGTACTTGGGATTAATTCAAACCATGTGTCCAACTGAACAGGATGTAGAATGTCAAGTAGATGGGTCAGCACATTAATAGGTTTTTTTTATTAAACCTTAGTTAGGAAATTATTATGTATAAACTGTAGAGGGAAGCTATTTTGTAAAATGGACTAGAGTTCAATCCTATGAATTGAACTGTACTGAATTAAGGAATATCAGTCCCATTGTGGACTGAACTTTCTCAGTCCTGTTAAGGACTGAGGTAGAACTCCTAGTTAGGATTTGGCTCCTTTAACCTAGAACTTATATCACAGGTTATTTAGGACTGAAATTTAGAATGTTAATGAGTTGGAAATCTGAGATTTAGGATGGTTAGTGACAGTTAGCTAATGTTTAGGGCTGTTAGCATCAGTTCTTAGCTAGACTAATATAACTTTCATGATGTAAACTAAATCAGTCATAGATGGGTTGCATCCGCCATGGTACTTGGATTAGATTAGGATGGTAGTATGATGTCCTGGTAGGGACACAACAGGATGTTGGAATGACAAGTTTGATTGGTCAACATATTACTAGACTTAATTGACCATGGTTAGGAGACCATGATACCAATTGATGGTTGACCATTCTAGGAACCATGATATATATATAGTCTAATAATGTATGGTAAAGATTAAGGAATAGATGGCCTCCTATTTGGAATATTATTTTAGTTGTATAATTATAAAGGGTAAAGGTTATGAATATAAGATAGGTTTAATATTTTTAAACCAAGTTATGTTGTAGTGACTTTTTTGACTAGAAATATCTATCTATTGCCAACTTATCAATTGTAAATCATAACAGGAGGATATCCAGTTTTACTACCCTTTCTCGATCACCCTGAGCAAGGCAAGTATACTCCTCGGACTTGTTCATTTCTCATGTCTTGTATATTCATCCCTGTATCTCCTTGCTGACACGATGTATCACAGTATTGTCTGGTTTCATGTTTCATAGATTACTTGTGTCTGGAAGGGGAAATACTACAGTTGTGTGATCAAACCCTATTACTATTCATGTGAATAGCTTAGGTACTGCATCGTGCACGCGGGACCAAAGCCGTACCATTTCATGTTCATTGAATCTACCCAAGCCAATCACACAATCTAGATGTATTTTAATCTTGCACATTTTAGGATTCAGGTTGTATTTAATGTTCAGGTTGTATATCATGTTCAGGTTGTACTTCATGTTCAGGTTGTATTTTATGTTCAGGACTCTTACCATGTTCCATGTTTTACTTTCATTATTTTTTGTTCAGTTTCATGTCTTGTTCTCATTTTCTGTAGTTTATATATATTTCCTGTTCTTGTTCATACCATGATGTTCATGTTCATTTTCTTGGATATACTTAGTTTCGCTCCTGACTAGGATATGTTGCAGGTGAGTTGGAGGCTCTGTGCGACACATATTATGGCGAAGAGCCAGTAGATGCAGAAGAGCTAGCTGGAGTTGCTCTTGACTTAGAGGCTGCAGAGGCCTAGAGCTTACCTTAGTATTTCCATATTATTTTCCTTGTATTGAGACTAGTAGACTTTCTTCATTTGTTGGATTGTAATAAATTCTGAGACATGTATCTGGATTTGGGATTCGTTTATAGATGTTGTGTTCACATTTATTCTTGTATATCTAGTTAGTTTTTTCCTAGATTGGTACAGCTTACTTTGTCGTGTCTAACGACGAAGGCTGGGCGTGTCTGACTCGTGTCCGATTATTCGGTAGCGGGTCGTGACACTATCACTCTATGTATATATATATATATTAATATCTCTAATTTGTTGGATAAATGTGTTATATGTAATATATGCATATGGCCTATATGTGATATTTATATGTTACTTATTAATTTAGTATATATATAATATGTGTGAAATGTGTGTGACTCCAATATAGACTATATGGCATATAGCCTATGGCATATAGCCTAGGTAGATTCCTATATTATAGCCTATTTATATATGGCATGTGAATTGTGTGTTGGTAGACTGGTATGGCCTTGTGATGGTGTATGATTGCTAGAATAGGCTGGCTAGGCTTAGTGAGACTTGTTTGGGTTATGCTTGACCTAGTTGACCTAGTTTGACTAGTGTAGTTGACTAGAGTTGACCAAAGGTTGACTTTAGCCTAGATTGACCCCAAACATCATGTAGATGCATTATAGCAGTCTATTTTACTATTTTAGACATGTAGTGCCTTATACTGTTCTATAGGAGCTAGACACCACTCCTCGGACAATATATTCTCTTCAGATATTCAGGATACCAGGCGAGTACATTCTCTGATTATTTCATATCTTACTCAGGATTATATTCCTGCTTTAGATTACTTTACTTGATGCTGACACGTTGGTAACACGGATTAGTACTATATGGATCCCTTTATGAGATGTTATCCCCCTCGGGAGCATCAGATACTCATGTCTCGTGTGTTTTACTTACATCATATATCTCATGCTTCTATTATCATGAATCTTCATGTATCATCTTGTGATTCATGTACTCTTATGAATCACAGAGCCTTCATGAATCTATTCGTGAATCATCCTTTATGGGCCAGTAGCGTAGTCATGAATCTTAACGTAACTTGACTGGATCCTTGTGTATTGATTGGGGATGGGGGAGTAGAACTAAACATGTGAATAATTCCAAAGTAGTATAGTCATGAATCACCTCTTTAGTATAGTCATGAATCACCTCCAGCTGTTCAGATGTTTATCTTGTACTCTGAATCACTAGTCACTGATAGTTCTTTATATATTGTAGCTATTTACTTACAGCTCTCTCTCTCTCTCTCTTTCCTTTATATCATGTTGTTCTCCAATTTTATGTATCTTCTTCTCTAGCATGTTTATATTTTCTAACCTGTTATGATTTGCATGAGATGTATTATGCTCGCTCTTGTCCTGACTGGACCTGTTGAAAATATTACAGAGGATGAGGATGAGGCGCTCTGTACTACATATTATGGGACTACCTTAGAGGATTATTGTGACTTGGATCAGCAGCAGGATCTATTAGCAGTGGATGGCACACCATTAGTTTAGATTAGTCATTTTTAGTTGTATTTACTCTATGGATTACTGTATTTGAGATTTGGGATTTTTTTGGATTTGTGATATCTTAGACACTTAGACTTCTATCTATTTGTATCTCTTTGTGGATTCATTTTGTATCTATCTATCTTATCATTTTCTGCCTTAGATGTGATTGAGACTGTATTCTGCTATGTCATCTCCATTTGGAGTGTATATACTGTACATGTACCTTATATTATTAGATGATTGACCTAGGACAGCGTTCTACCGCCGATACTGCGGCGTAGGCTGGACGTACCCACTTCTCGTACCCTTACTTAGGGTGCGGGTCATGACAGACTTGGACGCACAAAGATATAAACCATGTAGTATATAATAAAATTGAATATAAATAACTGAAAAATAAAGTAAAGTAATCACAGAGTATGGTGGCAAGGTATCTTGCCTGGCAGAGCAAGAATAGCAACTCCAATCAATCAATCACACTAGCAAGAAATTTAAAAATCCACGAACGGCTCCGGATGCTGAAATAGACATCAAGAACGTTTCCGGTGTAAAAGATATATCTAGGAAACGCCTGTCCAAAAGTCTAATTCTGGAACAGGGGCAAAATCGTAATTTTTGGTCAAAACGATGTTCGTCGTTAGATCCATTTTGCACCAAAATGCGTGCCAATGTCTATGCCCTCTAAAGTCATCAAACTATATATCTACGGGTCCGGTTTGAGGAGACAAACTCAACGGTATGTCCAATTTTGGATTCCGGTGAGCCGTGCACAAAATCGTCCACTGGATCGGGTCGCGGGCCCGCCAATTAGGCGTTCCGATCGACCTTAGAATCGGACCAAACTTGGTATATAGGACCAAAAAATGATACGATCCTGCTGGCACAAGTTTCGTCTCTATTTGACGAACTTGCACAAAGTAATTAGGAAATTTATAAAAACACCGATATGGTGAATTTTGACGTATACGCATCAAATTTGTCGTGCACACGCAACCAATTTTGAATTCCGTCAAAGCCCATACGTCCGCGAAGTTGATACGCACCTTTCCATGCTTTCGATTCGCGACCACGTCGCCCGGTTTTGCGGGACGCACGTCGTATCGGAGGTTTTTCTATAAAATTTTTTACTGGTTTAAAAATGGTTTTTGTTGATTTTCGAAATCGGATTTCTCTACGCACATTGGGTGAAATCAAAAACTATAAAGATGATTTTGAAGCCCTATTGGTCGCCTACAAGTTTTCTCACGTAGTTTTGAAAATTTGTCACTGATTCGACAGAAATTCATCTTTCAAGTTAGGGTTGGGACCGATATTGTCCTGTTTTGTTTTGTTATAAAACTGAGTTTTTCGAGGACTTTAACCCTACTTTTCTATCGATTAAACCATTTAAAATCAAACTAATTGACAGAGGTCGAAGACTTATATGTTGTGATCGCAATGGACCCATCGGCTCAGAAAATGATGGCGAGATGAAGGAGGAATTTACCTGGGAACTAGGTACGATGCTCTGCGACTGTTGCTGCTGTTAATGGCTGATGTCGCTCGGCCTTGCCACGGCTGCTGTCGTCCTCACCGTTGCAGTGCCACCGCGCGCTATGGGGCGACGGCCAGGGTCGCTGGGGGCGCGAGAGGCTGGCGACCAGGTCGGGGGCTGGGGTTTTTATAGATCGAATCCTCCTCCCCGCATATATATGGGTCTGTTGAGTTTGCTGAGGAAAGGGTCGGGTGTTTGTGGGTTTCTCAGTAACCGTAGTGATTTTTTTTCTTTTCTAATTCCTTTTTTTCTCTTTCTTTTCTATTAATTTTATTTATCTATATAATCCCTAATCAATTCTAGATAAATCTATAAAATTTTAAAAAATGCCAAAAATGTTTAAAGTCATTTTAATAAATAATCAGCAGCATTACAACTACTAGCTACTTAATATATAACGATTAATGCTACTATCTATAATAGTAAAATCATTAAGGTTTAGATACAAATTATTTTAAGAGTTTAAAATAACACTATAAAATCAAAATAAAACGTTGTTAAAACATTTCGAAAGTAAACATATTTTCTGAAATAATAATTGGTATTGTTAGAAATTAATGTACCCTGTCGATTCATGAGATGAAGACCAAAAAATAAATTGCGGAAGCATACCTAAATCCATTGCTAGGCTTGATGGATCTTGAAGCGATCGTCTATTTGTTGGGTTCGATCTTCCAACTTGCTACGACCCTTAATGACAAAGGTGAATCCGAATCCTTTGTCCCTCTCTTTCTGTTGATGGGGATGCAGAAGAGAAAAGAGAGAACCTTCTCTTTGGTGACCGTATAAGTTGGGGACCATAACCCTAATGAATACACATATTTATATATGTGTTGATATTTCTAATTTGGTCCCTCATCAAATTAGAATTATCTCCGGTATCTACACATTAATTACAGAACAATTATACCCTTAAGCCAATTTCCAAATAGACCACTTTAATTTGGCTTAATTATTTAGATAGCCCAACACAATTAATTTTACAAGTGTGGCCCATATTATTGAATAATTCCAACAATCTCCCACTGGACCACATATGTAACCTTATAATTGTGTTAAACATAGTGAGCTCATAAATTGCTATCTTAATCCTTAGGGTATATCCGGACAATCTCGTCCATTAACCATATCAACATAGGATCAAAGCGGCATTCGTCACATATAGCGTAACTAAACCATCAATGGTCACATATACCAATATAGCTAAACGACATAGATCAATCATGGATGCGTAGCATGAAAATTACACGCAATGTGATCAATTCATGTCTATTTCCAACTGGTCCTCCTTAACTTTAATGAGATCAATACTTTAACATAATAAAAATAGAATGAACTAAATTTCCATATATTCGATCAGATAAATATCCAAAATACTTTAATATACAAATGTGTCCAAAACCAAATAGCACCCAAATACATAAAATACAAACTCCCACTAAACTGACATATCATCAAATGAGATAACACCCATATGAGCAGTGTGCTCATGAAAGACCTTGGGTGGTAACCCTTTTGTGAGCGGATCCGCTAACATGGAGTTTATCCCAATGTGCTCTATGGATACTTCACCATTCTGAATTCTCTCCTTCACAACTCGGAACTTTATGTCAATATACTTTGACTTATACGAGCTCCTGTTGTTATTAGAATACAGTACTGCTGATTTATTATCACAATATAACTTAAGTGGTCTTTCAACACCCTCCAGAATGTGCAGCCCAGTGAAAAAATTTCGCAACCATATTCCATGATTAGATGCCTCAAAACATGCTATAAACTCTGCTGCCATAGTGGACGAAGCTATGAGTGTTTGTTTGACACTCTTCCAAGATATAGCTCCTCCAGCTAACATGTAAACATAACCTGACGTGGATCTCCTGCTGCCTTGGCATCCAGCAAAATCGGAGTCAGAATACCCTATGATCTCCAGCTGATCCGATCTCCTATAAGTGAGCATGTAATCCTTTGTTCTCTGTAAGTATCTCATGACCCTTTGGCTGCTTTCCAATGATCCATCCCAGGGTTACTTAAATATCTATCTAGAATTCCAACTATGTACGTAATATCTGGACGCGTACATACCTGAGCATACATTAGACTCCCCACAGCTGATGAATAGGGGATCAATTGCATTTCCTTAATTTCAAGGCTATTTTTAGGGCACTGATTGAGACTGAACTTGTCTCCTTTAGCGACTGGGGTGTCACCTGGTTTGCATCCTTGCATGTCAAATCTTTTAAGCACTTTATCGATATAGCTCTTTTGTGATAATCCAAGAATACCTCGAGAACGATCTCGGTGTATTTGAATTCCTAATACAAAAGAGGCGTCACCAAGATCTTTCATCTCAAAGTTATTTGATAGAAATTTCTTAGTGTCATGCAATATGCCTATATCATTTGTGGCAAGCAGTATGTCATCAACATACAAAACCAGAAAAATAATTTTACTCCTACTGAATTTGTGATACACACAATCTTCAACAACGTTAACCTCAAAACCAAACGAGGTAACAACTTGGTGAAATTTATAGTACCACTGACGAGAAGCTTGCTTGAGTCCATAAATAGATTTTGTCAATTTGCAAACCATATTTTTGGATCTCCCGACACAAAGTTTTCTGGCTGCACCATATAAATAGTTTCGTCAATGTTACCATTGAGAAATGTTGTTTTGACATCCATTTGATGTAACTCAAGATCAAAATGTGCAACAAGTGCCATGATTGTTCTAAAAGAGTCTTTCGAAGAAACCGGAGAGAAAGTCTCTTTAAAATCAATCCCTTCCTTTTGAGTAAAGCCTTTAGCTACAAGACGTGCTTTATACTTCTCCACATTACCCTTCGAATCCTTCTTGGTTTTAAATATCCATTTACAACCAATGGGCTTCACATCTTTTGGTAATGGGACAAGTTCCCAAACTTTATTGTCTTGCATGGACTTATACTCCTGATTCATTGCATCAATCCACTTTTGAGAATTGAAACTTTCCATGGCCTGACGGAAGTTGATTGGATCATCTTCCAATATTCTATGGTCTACCTCATGTTCCTGGAGAAATATGATAAAATCATCCGAAATTGCATTTCTCCTTTCTCTAGTGGACCGTCTTAATGGCATCAATTCTTGAGGTTGTTGAGTTTGTTCCTCAGGAACAACTGCCTCATCTTGAATGGGGGTGCCTCTATGTTGTCTTGTTGAGGTAGCTCAACATCGACTTGTAGAGGTAAATCAACATTGTCTTGTTGAGGTTCCGGATTCACTTCTTGATCAATGACAGGTACAGAAACCTGCACATCGTCAAAAGTGATAGTAGGGATCGTAACCGATTCCTCCTCAAATACAATGTCCTTAACTTTATTTTTTCCCCCAAACTCAACATCCTTAAAAAATATAGCAGTTCCCGTCTCAAAAATTATCCTTTTTATGGGATCGTAAATTTATAACCCCTTGATCGCTCCGCATAGCCAATAATGTAGCTGCTTACAGTTTTGGGGTCCAATTTCTTTTCATATGGCCTATAAGGCTTTGCCTCAGCTGGACAACCCCAAATATGTAAATGCTTCAAACTAGGTATTCTGCCTGTCCAAAGCTCATAAGGTGTTTTTGCAGCGCTTTAGTTGGCACTCTATTCAGAATACAAGCTGTTATTTTAAGTGCTTCACCCCAGAGTGACTCTGGTAAGGTAGAATGACTAATCATACTCCTTACCATATCCTTAAGAGTCCTATTTCGTCTTTCAGCTACACCATTCATGCTAGGTGATCCTGGCATGGTGTACTGTGGGACGATTCCACATTCCTCTAGGAATTTAGCAAACGGTCCTGGACGTTGTTCACCTGATCCATCAGATCTACCGTAGTATTCTCCAACACGGTCAGACCTGACGACTTTAATTCTTCTGTTGAGTTGGTTCTCAACTTTAGCTTTAAATGATTTGAATACGTCCAAAGACTGTGATTTCTCATGAATGAGATATAGGTAGCCGTATCTAGAATAGTCGTCTATGAATGATATAAAATATTCTTGACCATTCCAATAAGTCGAAGGGAATGGTCCACAGATATCAGTATGAATCAATTCTAAGACTTCTGTAGACCTATTGGCACCTAATCTCTTTGTTTTGGTCTGTTTTCCCTTTACACATTCAACACAGACATTAAAGTTTGTGAAATCAAGGGAATCCAAAATCCCATCAGACACAAGTCGTTCAACTCTATTTCTAGATATGTGACTTAATCGCTTGTGCCATAATGAGGCTGAATTTTCATTATTAATTTTGCGTTTAGTACCACGTGACTCCACGTGTAAGGTTTCATTGTAAGATGCAATAGTTTCAAGTGAATATAGGTTATCATAAACATTAAGGGAACCACTACCAACAATATTTAAATTTAAAGATAGACTAAACTTATTGTTTCCAAATAAACAATGATAACCAGATTTGTCCAGTAAGGAAACTGAAACTAAATTTCGTCTAAAAGACGGTACAATAAAAGTGTCTATCAAATCCAAATAATAACCGGTTCCCAATAATAACCTAAAATGTCCTATTGCTTCCACTTCTACCGACTTGCCGTCACCCACATAGATGTATCTTTCACCATCAATTGGCTTTCGGTAGCTCAGACAACCTTGTCTAGAAACACTAATGTCGGTAGTAGCACCAGAATTTAACCACCATGTGTTTCTAGGTACTGAAGTTAAATTAACCTCAGAACAGACCAAATTGAGAAATGTACTTTTTCTTATGTGTCCTGACTTGTCACAAAAGAAACAACCCTTAGTTTTATATTGTTGTTTCTTTTGGGCCAGGCCCTCAGCAGCTTCTGTATTTTTTTTCTTTTTGCCCTTAAAATTTATCCCACTAAGCATGAAAATTGAATTCGTATTGGCAGATATTATAGCAATATTAACTGAAAAGAGAACAAAAATAAATAAACAAATATGCTCTAATTAATAACCAAAGAATAAAAGATAGTCAAACAAATTCAAATAATGGTGAACCCCATCTCAAGATACCTACATCATTAATATCAAGTCTTTGGACAGTGATATTAACTGCAAGTGGTACTCTTGGTGTAATCAAACGTTGACAATAAGTCATGTCAAATAATAAGCCTATCTTTGGATCGGGTTATTATTCACATGTAAACCGTATAATTGTCACACATTTATCACCACAAGTAGTGTGCAATTCGGCCAAGTATTAACCTTCCTTTGGGCCGCTAATACCGCATGAATTTACCACACAAACATCCGATATCCCTCGTAGGCTATCTACGCAAGAGAGGTCACTTTGGCGACATCTTGTTTCAATGAGCCTACTTAGAATATTAGACAACTACTGCGAGTCACAAAAGGTACCAAAAATTTGAATGTTGACTAAATTTTACAAAACTGAATCATGTCCAAATCCTTCTGCTTATTTAAATTAAATAAACATAATCCTTATGTACTTGCATATTTTAAATTTTAAATATCAATAATCAACAGATTAGATTCCACTGAATATCATGCATCAAAAGATTATATCAAATAATCTATAAAGATTACGCCAAAAATTTATCTACTACAAGATAAACATGTGAATCTTTTGCATGATTTAAAACATGAATTTTTATCTAACTAAGATGAACATTATCAACATAATAAAATTCATGTAATAATCTAGTCATCCTAAATACGCAAGAGAAGTAATAGAAAAATAATATTAGCGTGCAGTTGAGGATTGCAGGTGTTCTTGAGCGTCATGATATTAGCGTGCAGTTGGCAGGTGTGAAAGGGACTGAAGAAAACGATAAAAATAGCTCTTTACCCAAATTTCCAAAGAATAGGCATATAATTGTCATCGAGAACAAGAGATAAACAGAAGGTACATCCACCTATACAGCTGATCGGAAGATGCACAAATGATATAGGGCTCTATAGGAATCCTCCTCGAAACACTATCACCTGAACTGGAGGTAGTGTCTTCAAACCTGGACTGTTGTTGGTACCAATAAGAGCAATAAGTTCTGATACCAGAACGCCTACGTCTCCTTTTTTTTTTAAAAACAAACAACCTTGGGTTTTTTCTAGTTTTGCAATGGTCGGAGAACCAGGACTCCATTAATCTATAATTTCTTAACAATAACAAAAAAATTGATTCTGAAACTTCAACCTCATAAATCAAACAGGAAGGCTCTGATACCACTTGTTAGAAATTAATGTACCCGTCGATTCATGAGATGAAGACCAAAAAAAATTGCGGAAGCTACCTGAATCCATTGCTAGGCTTGATGGATCTTGAAGCGATCGTCTCTTTGTTGGTTTGATCTTCCAACTTGCTACGACCTTAATGACAAAGGTGAATCCGAATCCTTTGTCCCTCTCTTTCTGTTGATGGGATGCAGAAGAGAAAAGAGAGAACCTTCTCTTTGGTGGCCGTATAAGTTGGGGACCATAACCCTAATGAATACACATATTTATATGTTTGATATTTCTAATTTGGCCCCTCATCAAATTAGAATTATCTCTGATATCTACACATTAATTCCATGACAATTATACCCTTAAACCAATTTCCAAATAGATCACTTTAATTTGGCTTAATTATTTAGATAGCCCAACACAATTAATTTTACATGTGGCCCATATATGAATAATTCCAACAGGTATAGTTTCTCTTTTATGTAAGAAATGTAGCTTTACTTGCTACCAAATTATCAAAAATAAAAATCCAATAATTCTAAAATACTGTGAAATATTTTAAGTAAAAAAAATAAAT